>AP025068.1:12871980-12966980 GCA_036186865.1 Eustoma russellianum
GTGCCCCGCTCAAAAGAGCCACACTGATGTAAAAGAAAAACATAATGAAAAGCGCTTTAACAATGAAGAAAGTCAGCTAGTATACCCTGGTTTAAGAGAGAGCTTCAAGGATCCTCTGTAGTCCCCTGGATATTCAGCAGTAATTACCTTTCCGAAAGTCATGTCACACTCTGTCAAGAAAAGTACACATACTGGCCTTCCAAACCAATGAGGCCACATCTGAGGCTGGGAGTGATCATCCTGCACACACCAGACCTTCACATTAATCTATATGGTGCTGTACAAGGTAACAATAAATCAGTAGTGCCTTCAGAGCATATACTGAAACCTCGTTAAAGATGTCAATTATGCAGGAATCTGGTTTCACGCTGACAATTTCCATAGCGAACAAATTTTCAATAACGTCTTGCAACAAGCTGGGGATTGGTTCTACTTTGCAATCTGCATTGACAACCTCATTTTCAGGAGAAATGTGCCAAAGAAAAACTGAAACAGGGTGGGGAGGGTGGGGGCATGGTGCAAAAATTTGCAACAGGCCGCAGAGACATCCGTTTGATTGCCTCACCTGCAGCCTCGTCTTCATGCAGTGAATCAGCTATTCGAAGCCCAAACTGAATCCTCTCCCTCCCATGCCCACTCATAGGTTTTTTAGAGACCACAAAAGTTTGAGCTGCTTATTTCCAACCAATAAATCACATAATATTAGCAATAATATTCAAGGTGTGAAACTTGGTTCATCGGGAGGGATTTCTCGGCTAAGCTACAGCAGGCTTAAGTAACATAAAATTTAAAAAAAAAAAAAAAGAAAAGAAAAAAACTGGTATTCCAAGGTTCAACTTACCATGGCTATCAAAGGATCCTTAAAGTTCGTAGTCTAGATCAAAACTACAAGGGATAATAAAAGGGCCGTGATTTACCCACATTGAAACAAATAGAAGGCAACTGTTTTAAGTCTCTAAGTAGTAAGGTAAGGGTTTAATGAAATTGAAGTATACCACAATAGCAACAAGCCTCAAGTAAATTACAAAAGAAAAAAAAAACAAGCCTCAAGTAAGATGAGTCAGGTTTTACAAAAACAAATTGGTTATGTCGCCGCATGCTGAATCTTCTTTACCTCACATTTTGACAAAGATTTCACGGGTTGGATCGTTGGAAATGGATTCCAAACCCATGCTTCACAGTGAAAAGCGTCACATCTATCCTTCAAAATCGACTTGTGCTAAACGACTGGAGTAACATTGTCTAGTGTAAGCACTCTCTTCCACGTTACGCTATTGTCCTTTGGCTTGCGTGTTGGAAGAGAATGAATACACAAGATAAATTACTCAACTGGGGACTAATTCAAACAAACTCGTGTGCGTTATGCAAGCGGTTTGCTGAAAACCACGATCACCTCTTCTTCCAATGTGATTATGCAAGCAAAGTTTGGTCCAATGTACAGGAGCGTCTAAAGTAAAGGTTGTTTACCACTAATTGGCAAAGCAATATTGATTGGCTTAACTCAACAAGGAGTTGGAAATCTAAATTGCAAAAGGACGCGATGTGCTTTGCTTTCTCAACCACAGTATACCATACCTGGAAGGAAAGAAACAATAGACTCTTCCAACAAAATTCTCAAGGTCCAGAAATAATAAGAGACATCTCTCAAAGCATTACTTACAATGTTGGAACCTAGAAGAAATACAAGCTCAACAAATTTAATTGGGAATTAGCAATCAATATAGGAGAGTCACCACGTATCTTGCCTGGTACCACCTCTCCTTACCAAACCACAAAGAACACATTTACACCACCACTCCAATTTTCTTGGACTTCATTGTATCACGATTGCTTTGTTAGAGTTATTGCTTTCTTTCGGTTTTATGTTCTTGGTTATGGCTGTGGATTTTTGCTTGCAGGGTTGCTGGCCTACCCGCATGTCTTGGATGCGGCTTTCACCGCCCTCGCTCATAAACAAGACTTCCTTTCCATGGAAATGACAGCTGAATTGTCGCTCCAACAGTAGCAATCTAAGCTCTCAGTCTCTCAACTCCCTGTACAGCATGCTTTGGCTCCTCTTCATGACAGGATGTTTAAGGTTTCTGGTTATTGTCTGGTTATGCAATAGAAAACTGAAGTGGCACTTCGGCCTGAAGCTCTGGTGTAGAGGATTGAACTTTGCAGCGCATACCGCATTGTGTAGTCTAAAATTGGTTTTGGCATCATCTTGTATTGGCCTAGATGCCTTTTTTGAAATTGACAAAGTTAGGAATACAGCTTCTAATGCTTACCTAGCCAAATGTAGCTTTGTACTTTTGTATTTTGTGCAAGCTATATAGCTGTATAGCTTGCTCAGCACCTATTTCGGGTGTAAACTTTTGTAATTATCCACATTTGCGGCTTATATATAAAATTTTAAATTACAAAAAAAAAATCCAGGCTATGATCCACTTACGTTGTCTATGGCCGAGAAATACCCCTAAATATTGGAACTGTGTCTAAGTGCGAAAGAAAATAGTACTCAATCTGATGAATGCAGTGGGCCAACTCCAAAATTTCACAGAGCCTAGCAACCAATGAGTGACAACCATAGAATATAGGTAATGCATTATCCAATACATTCATTCTGCACAAAATTTGGAGTTGCTGACAACTTCCGCAGAAATGCAGAATACCAATTAAGTACGGATAGCAAGATTACTTGTAGATAAATCACAACGTAATAGAACCAAGTTCTCGAATATGATTACTTCCCTCTTAATAGCCATTTGGTTTATTTTGTTGTATGTATGTATGTTTTGAATGAAGGCTAACTTAATGCTTCAAAACATAACTTAAGAGCAGCTTATTTCACAAGAAAACTACAGGTGAACCTCGCAGAATCCAAAGAATAAGGCATCATTAAAATGCTACAAGTTACAAGAAAAATAACAACTGAAAGCTCAAAAATGAAATGTAAATAAAGAAACATGCGAATTCTTGTCCACGCAGGTATTTTATCTGTCCTCCATATTAAAAAAAAAACATGAGCCATGCTTTTGAAAAGTTCATAGTTGGATTTCTACTTCCAAAGCGGAATTAAGAAACTACCCTTCTTCATAAGGACAGTATTCTTGCTTACATTCTCTTATCCTAAAGGAAAAATCTTTTGGGAGGTTAAACTAAAACAACTAGATTCTCAAAGTGGAAGAGACTATAGGGATCAATTCACACAATTCATCAAGAAAATCATTGGAAATAGGAAATCAACTTCTTTCAGCTTTGATTATTGGCATCATTGGAGTGTTTTGAAGCAAAATTTCCTGAACTGAGGAAACTAAATGTCGAATTGGAATCCAAAATTCCTGAAGTTATTGAGGGGAGCCAGTGGAGGCTGCTTTATGGTAAAAATTGGGATGCTCAAATTATAAGCTTTTGCATTGCCTGCAGTTTACAGTTGTTTTAAGGAGATGACTACTGGAAATGGCTCACCTCCCCTAATTTCATAATCAAAAGTGCTACTATATCAAAAGCGCCAACATTACCTTCAGTATGTTGGACAAAAATTGTTTGAAGTAGCCATCATCTTTCCGGATATGCAATCATCCTTTAAACTGTATTTTGGAAGAGGATGATTATTAAAGACAAACTTTTACAATAAGGTATTATTCAGACTAACATCTGTATGCTTTATGACAGGGGCACTGAGGATCATGACCATCTATTGCTCCAGTGTACATTCTCACAATACGTCTGGAATACAGTTTTGAAACAGTTATGCTGCAAAGATTTCATCAACACATAAATGGTTGCAGAATTGGCTTTTATACAACCACTGGTTCTAAAAATTCTAAAACGACCTAGTGTGTTTTTGTATTGGCAGCCACTGTCAATTCGACCTGGAGAGAAAGGAACTAAAGATTTCATCAAACAATTCAGAGAGATAGACAAAGCATCTTGAAGGAAGTCCTACAGAACATTAGATTTTTTTGCTTCTTTTTGGCAAGATATTAAAATGAAAGAAACTGAGAATTAGCCATCAACTTAGACCTGTAAATGAAGATTTTTAGCTCATAAATCCTGCTTACTTTTTACTGCCTTCTATAAAGCTGCAGTTGGCTCTTGCTCCTGGTTTGTTTTTTATTTTGTTGGTCCCTACGGCACCTACTTAGCTTTTGGGGTTTACTATTCAGTTTTTTATCAACAGAGTATTCTGTTGTTTTAGAAACTCCTCAGCTTTATTCACCTGGGCCTTTTGCCTTTTGTTTTGGAATAAGGAAAGCGTCAATGGTTGATACTAGAATTTAGTTAGTAAATACTTTGTGTCATTTGTATTTTGAGCAAGTCATACTTGCTGCTGTCCACCTCTGACAACTACCCATGTGAATTTGTCTGATTTTAGTTTATATATGAAATTTTAACTTACGAAAAAAGACATTATTCTTCCTTACAATCTCAAAAAGAGAAGGCTTGCTTTTCTCTCCACTCAAATATACTCTAATCTGCACCAAGCGTTAGAGAAGCATCATGCGTGAAAACTTTTAATAAGAGAAAATACTATTTTTGAAGTATTCTACTCATCTAGATCTAATCTCAAATGTGCTAAAATTGACATAAATCTTTTCTTTTTGTAAATATAATAGGCATCAATTTGCTTCAAAAAGGAAACACAGACGATACATTCAAAGGCATCAAGTGATACATTGGAAATGCCTTTTTCTTGATTAGCAATCAGGTTGCCGATACATGTGAACCAAGCAAGATCTACAATTACACACTTTTCAATCTGCACTCATGATATGGATTGACTAAAAAATATTGTTTATCATATCAAAACTCAATCGAAGATATCAAGATTACAAATAGGTATTGCAACTACTATCATAGGCTATATTTGTGTCATTCTGTCCATAAAAACTTCAGAGACAAACTATCATAGGCAATATTTGTGTCATTATGTTCATAAGAACTTCAGATTTTTGTCGCATTGATGTAGCAGTAGCTACAATAACAACAAAACAACCCACTCCATCAGTTCTAGATGTCTTCAAGTATTGTTGACACCATTAAGATCTTTAACCTACATTCTTTCTGTCACTCTGTTCATAAAAGCTTTTGGCAGTCTAAATGCATTGATGTAAATTAGCTAAAAAGAAGAAAGAGAAAGGGGGAAAAAGACAAAAAGATCTTATCAATTCTACGTTCCTTCAAGTATTTTCACCACCATTAAGAGTTTTAACACATTAATGAAAATTATCATTGTTCGTTCAGAAGGATTAAAAACTTCAAGGTACTGCACACTAATGCTCGACGTATAAGTTAGGCTCATGGAAATGATTGATCTACACAATCTCCCTGCAAACAAAAGCACTCAGGATCGATCATAAGTATCACCGGCACCTTGTCGTTAGCTGTTATATATGAATTGAAGGTAAAGGGGGAGAAAAGTAGCTATGTGCTGATTATATGAGGATGGGAAGAACTTGCCATTGAGTTGTCCTGTTCTTCCTGCAGCCCTCAAGTCATTTACCAATGTAGACAGCCTAGCAACTTTAGAATCATCAAATAGCCTTTCGTACAACTTCATTCCCTCAACAACATTCAACTGTAGAAGACAAGTGAAATTTTTTTTGCAGTATAAGCAGCATGCCCCTAAGCACTTGAAATATTGAACTTTATTTGATAAATTACAAAATAAAGAAGTCCACACACACTGATGATTACCGTTTTTCCATCATGTATTTCATTACCAACAAAAGTTTTTGGAACTGAAACACTCTGCTTCTCATGTGGCATTGCTTCAGAATGAGTATGATTCACCTTGTCTTGGAGCCCTTCAACAGCATTTAGTACAAACTTTTAGAACTAATGCAACAGCGGTTATGTAGGAGTACCAGCAAGAAAAATGGCCAAGACAAGGTGTCAGATTGTTTAAACTCTGAACGTTGCCGTTGAATAAATCTTATTCATGAACATCAGAAACATATTTATACAAGAATATCATACTAAATTTCTTCATCCCTTCAAGGCATACAAATATTATAGGGCTTTACGTCCCAACAATGGAATCATGTTCCAAGTTTTTAAACTATCAAGTAAAAAGCAGAATTCCAAGGTAATACCATCTGAAAGACACGTGTCCTTATCATTCACGTCCGCTGACTCATCCGCTAACTTTCTAGTCAAGAGAGTTTCTGTACTACTTGTGTTTCCAGCTAAGCTCTCGGCTCCAGGTTTGTGAACACAATCTAATATGAGAAAGAAAGACAGTGAATGTTCTAGCCTTCAAGGTAAATTGTCTTGGAGAAGAATATCCCACAAAAGTCCAAAAAAATGTGCTCAACCGAACAAGTTAACTAAACAAGTAAATATGCGAAGACAAAAATAAGAAGTTTGTTATTTTCATTGATTCAAATACTTGAAGCAGCACAAAGAAAAAGAGAGAAAAGTAATATTACAGGGGAACCTAATGTAAGAAACAACTACAGCAACTGATCTAGACAATGAACTGTAGACTTTATACAGCACATATTCAAAATCCCCTTCCCTCAACCACAACAGAAGATGGAAGATAATATAAAATACCTTTGAAGTTCATGGCATAGTGAAGAAATACTTGAAAAACAATGCAATGCTTTTATTGATGCTCAAAGGCATTAAAAACTAACCTTTACAATGTGAGGAGTATATATATACACAGAGACACACTACATGGACACAGAGCCTCAACGGCTATAAACGGTCAAAAATAGTACAGTCATACAGATGATGATATCATCTCAGATTCTAACGTATATATACAGTGATCATGACAATGATCATGACTACATCTTGTTGAAATATTACAGTAGTTTTGTTGGTTGTTACCGTTAGAATTTCTATTGTTA
This sequence comes from Eustoma russellianum, assembly GCA_036186865.1. Classification (NCBI taxonomy): domain Eukaryota; kingdom Viridiplantae; phylum Streptophyta; class Magnoliopsida; order Gentianales; family Gentianaceae; genus Eustoma; species Eustoma russellianum. The sequence continues at coordinate 12,878,826 of AP025068.1, forward strand.
CCGTTGGAGTATGTTGTCTCTATTATAACCGTTGGCTGCTGTATATAAGTAGTAATGGTTCTTTGTAAGGTGTGAGTGGCTTACTGAATAAAATGCACTACTGAGAACTTTTTCAATTCTTATCAATTCAGTCTTTATGGTATCAGAGCACTGGTATTCAATTACTGAAAGACTTCATCTTCCTTAAGATCTGAGCAGAGTTTTTTTTTACTGCTGTTTCTTCTTCCTCCTGCATTTACTGAGCAGAGGATGCGTGTGCATATAAACACAAATACTTGTACGGAGTCATACACACAGAACGTGTAGAAGAGAACCATCGACAGTGATTCTCACGATATCTGAAAAGGGGTAGAACAAGAAGGTACAGTTGTCTTGTTCATTCACCTTGGTTATTCTAAAGAAAAACAGAGCAGCATTAACGGAAGATGTCTCAAAATTCTCTGTAGAGAAGAAAGGTTAGAATATTAAATAAAAGGAAAAGGAATTATTTTAACAGAGTACGGTGTCTGTTTGACTTAACGGTGGATTTTTTTTTTAAAAAAAAAAAAAAGGGAAGAGGAAGCTTCCCGGAAATTTCCGGACACCTCTATTAGATCCCACTATCTTGTTTTTTGTGATCACTCAATTTAATATCTATTTTTTTCCCCACTTAATTGTGTGTCCACTTGCATGACAGACACGTTTCAATCTTTTCGTACACTCACTTAAGCTTCTCCGAGAAGCTTCGTACTACACTATTACAAAAGTTAAACTTCTTTGCTTTCTCTCTCTCTGGTTTGTACGAATGGTTTTCTTGAAAAACAATATCATCTTCATCTTCACCTGAAAAACTTCATCTTCTTCACCGTATAATCTCTGCATGTTGGAACACCCTTCATCTTGAGAACAAATATCATTCAAAATGTCTTCCATATCCACACCACAATCTACCCGAAGACCAGAAGAAACTCAAGGAGCTTCAGGTATCCCTAATGAACCTCCAATTCTTCCGTATTCTGGTTCCAACTCTCTCGACACAAACTCAGTGATGATTACAAGTCATAAACTTACCAGCCATAACTATCTTGCTTGGAGTAAAGCCGTAGAACTCTTTATTATGGGAAGAGGCAAAGATGAGTATCTTAGCAGTAACATGCAAGTTCCTGTAGCTACGGATCCAAGGTATAGACAGTATAAAATTGAGAATGCTATGATTATGTCCTGGTTACTTTGTTCAATGACCCCAGAAATAGGCCATAACTTTATCCTATATTCTACTGCTGCTGACATCTGGAAAGCAGCAAAAGAACTATATTCTCAAACTGACAATGTTGCTGAGATATATGAGTTGGAAACCAGAGTTACAGAAGTTAAACAAGGTGACAATCCTGTTAGTGCGTACTATTCTCAACTCACACTGTTATGGCAACAGATTGATACCTATGAAACTCACAAATGGGGATTACCAGCTGATGCTTTAGCCTTTAAGAAGTTTATTGAAACCAAACGGGTGTTTAGATTCTTACAGGGGTTGAATAAAGACTTTGATTCAGTACGAAGCAGACTGTTAGGTACTAAGCCTTTTCCAACTCTCAATACAGTGTTCTCTGAGGTTAGATTAGAAGAATCTCGTCTTAGAGTTATGATGAGTAATGTTCATAACACTGTAGAAAGTTCTGCTCTTATCACTTCTGCTGAGACCACCGAGTCCTCAGCTCTTGTTGGTTACAAAAATTCTTTTCAGAATAGAAGGCCTTACTGTAAGTTTTGTAATAAACCTGGTCACTCTTATGAAACCTGTTATAGTAGGCCTGATGCAAAGGTTCAACGTCCTGGTCCGAGAAACTTTGGAGGAAATTGGAAAAATAAGAATAATAATTCCTCCTCTAACTGGAAACACTCCGCGAATTCCTCATCTAATGGTAGTTGGAAGAATGAGAAAGGGAGTAAGTTTTACCAGGGTACCTCTATGGCTAATCTAGTGAATCAAATGGGGAATGAAGTAGGTGAAGGGAAGACTGAGAACCAAGGAGGACAAGGAGGAGAAAATCCTCCAATTCAACAGCAGCTAGATGCTATTTTCAGGTTGCTTGGAAAGCAACAGCAGCAGCAGGATAGACCTGCTAGTGATTCGCTCTCAACTTCTATAGCAACTATGGCATATTCAGGTACATCCTCACCCTCTAATTATACTACATGGATTATAGACTCTGGAGCATCAGATCACATGTCGTTTAAACGGACAATATTGAGGGACTATAAACCTTTTTTGACTCCTAAGTACGTAGAAGTAGCTACAGGTCTTAAAGCTAATATACTAGGAGAAGGAACTGTAGTACTTGAAAATGGCATGAAATTGCTTAGAGTTCTCTATATTCCTACCCTTAGTTTTAATCTCATATCTGTAAGGAAGTTTACTATTGATAATGAATGCGTTGCCTCTTTTTCATCCTCTGAAGTTACATTCCAGGGGATACCTTCGGGCAGGAAGATTGGCAATGCTAAGGTTCACAATGGATTATACCTTTTTGACACAGCAATCAGAAGTGAGAATGTACATCAGTGCTGTGTGGCAGATTCTAAGAAAGATCATCTGAATCATATTTTGTTATGGCATTATCGTCTTGGACACCCTAATTTTTTGTACTTAAAGAAAATTATGCCTAGATTATTTTTGAATCTTAATCCAGCCGATATTACTTGTGAAGTCTGTAATCTTGCAAAACAGACTAGGGCTGTTTATCCTGCTAAGGTGTATGTACCATCTCAACCTTTTAATTTGATTCACTCTGACATCTGGGGACCAGCAAGAGTGACTAATATTAATGGAGCTAGATGGTTTATTACATTTGTTGATGATCATACTAGGATTACATGGGTGTTTCTTATGAAGAACAAATCTGATGCAAATTTAATTATTCAGAATTTTGTTATTTTTATTCAGAATCAGTTTAATGTAAATATTAAAACTCTACGATCTGACAATGGTCTTGAGTATATGGATAAGTTACTGCAGGAATTTCTGAAAAAACAGGGTATACATCATCAAACTGCGTGTACTTATACACCACAGCAGAATGGTGTGGCAGAAAGGAAGAACCGACATTTGCTTGAGGTAACTAGGGCTATAATGTTTACTAAACAGGTACCAAAGTTTCTCTGGGGAGAAGCTATCCTAACTGCAACATATTTGATTAATAGACTACCTTCTAGAGTGTTATCTTTTCAGACACCTGTTGATTCTCTTAAAACTAGTTTTCCTTTCACAAACTTAATATCTACTCTTCCTGTCAAGACGTTTGGAAGTACAGCTTATGTTCATCTTCCTTCGCATATGCGAAGTAAGTTAGATCACAGATCATTGAGGTGTATATTTATTGGGTATTCAAACACTCAAAAAGGATATAAGTGCTATGATCATTTCTCCAAGAAAACCTTTGTTACTTTGAATGTTACAATTGATGAGAAAACTGCATATTATGATAAGACTTGTTTGTCAGAAAAACAATTAGCCTATGAAGATTTTTGGAGTATTATTGATGTGGCTACTGTGCCTAACACTGACGTGATTACTAATAATCCATTGAGTATTTCGTCAGAAAAGCATTATGCAGAACGTCCGGGGGAGGAACTGGGAGACAAGCCTCCAATTACCAATGTATATCAAAGAAGGCGGAAAGTTTTGATACAAGACTATGAACCTCCAGTACCCAGTGAACCTCTGGTAAGTGCTGCTGAACATGACCTGGTATTGGTTTCTGGGAACAACAGTACAAAGCCTCACTTGGATACTATAATCGATGATAGACCAATTGCAATCAGAAAAGGTACAAGAACGTGTACTAAGTACCCTATCAGTAAGTTTGTGTCATATGCATCCTTGTCTCCTCAGTTGTACGCTTTTACGATTTCATTAGATTCTCAAATAATTCCTTACAATATTTATGATGCCTTAAAACAGCCTCTATGGAAAACTGCTGTTATGGAAGAAATGCATGCTTTGGAAAAGAATAAGACATGGGAATTAGTAGACAGAACTGAATGCATGAAAATAGTAGGCTGTAAGTGGGTCTTTTCACTTAAATACAATTCAGATGGAACTATAAGTCGTTATAAAGCTAGACTAGTAGCAAAAGGTTTTACTCAAACTCATGGTATTGATTTTCTTGAAACATTTGCTCCTGTTGCAAAATTAAATACTATTAGAATTATTTTTTCCATTGCTGTTAATTATAACTGGATATTATTTCAGTTAGATGTTAAGAACGCCTTTTTAAATGGTGATTTAAGTGAAGAAGTATTTATGGATATGCCACCAGGTTTTGAGAACCCTGAGAATCATAGAAGGGTATGTCGATTAAGAAAAGCCTTATATGGGCTAAAGCAATCACCACGAGAGTGGTTTAGGAAATTTACAAGTATAGTGGTTCAACTAGGCTTTACACAAACACATAGTGATCATACTTTATTTATCAAAGGAAAAGGGTCAGACAAAATAATTGTTCTAGTTGTGTATGTTGATGATATAATCTTGACAGGAAATGACAATGAAGGGATTGCAACAGTAAAAAAACAGTTAGCTGCAGTATTTGAATTAAAGGATTTAGGAACTCTTAAATATTTTCTGGGTATGGAAGTAAGTAGAACAAAAGCTGGTATTTGTGTGTCTCAACGAAAATATATACTTGATTTACTCTCTGAAGCTGGAATGCTTGGATGTAAGCCTTCCTCTACTCCAGTAGGAGTCAAGTCTCGGTTTGGTGAAGAAAATCAGGACTTAACTGATAAACTGCAATATCAACGGCTTGTAGGTAAATTAATTTACTTATCCCATACTAGACCTGATATTTGTTACGCAGTTAGTTATGTGAGTCAGTTTATGCACAATCCTTCTGTTCATCATCTCACTGCTGTCATGAGGATTCTCAGGTACCTAAAGAAAGCACCGGGTCAAGGACTCTGTTTCCAGAAAACAAATACCCAGAATTTAACTGTTTACACCGACGCAGACTGGGGGGGATCACCTTCGGATATGAGATCTACTACAGGATATGCTACTTTTCTCTGGGGCAATCTAGTTACATGGAGAAGTAAGAAGCAACCAGTAGTGGCAAGAAGTAGTGCGGAAGCGGAACTACGAGCTTTGGCACTTGGGTTGTGTGAAGGACTCTGGATTAAGCGAGTTATGAATGATTTGGGACTGACTATTACACTGCCTATTCATCTTTACTGTGACAATGTTTCAGCCATTCACATGATTGAGAACCCAATTCAACATGATAAGTCCAAGCACATTGAAATTGATCGACATTTTATACGGGAGAAGATTGAAGACAATGTCATTTGCATCACACATGTTGCATCAAAAAACCAGACTGCCGATATTTTTACCAAACCATTAGCAGTTACAATATTCTATGAATTACTAAGCAAGCTTGGTTGTATTAATCCATACAACCAGCTTGAGGGAGAGTGTTGAAATATTACAGTAGTTTTGTTGGTTGTTACCGTTAGAATTTCTATTGTTACCGTTGGAGTATGTTGTCTCTATTATAACCGTTGGCTGCTGTATATAAGTAGTAATGGTTCTTTGTAAGGTGTGAGTGGCTTACTGAATAAAATGCACTACTGAGAACTTTTTCAATTCTTATCAATTCAGTCTTTACATCTCTTACTATCTATACATACATAATTTCTACACTCCCCCTCAAGCTTGGTGTAGATATTGAGACAACCAAGCTTGGATAATAATCTCTGGAAATTATTGGATGAGACAGACTTGGTTAACACGTCTGCGGGTTGCTCACTGGAAGAGATATACTTTAGTTTAAGAGATTGATTTTCTAATTTTTCTCGAATAAAGTGCCTATCAATCTCTACATGCTTTGTCCTATCATGGTGAATGGGGTTTTCAGCCATGTTAATGGCGGATACATTGTCACAATATGCAATAATAGGTGAACCACTGTAATCTTGATGTAGATCCTTAAGCACTCGTTTTATCCACAACCCTTCACAAATTCCAAGTGCAAGAGCTCTCAATTCTGCCTCAGCACTACTTCTTGCAACCACCGGTTGCTTTTTACTTTTCCAGGTAACTAGATTCCCCCATACAAATGAACAATACCCAGAGGTGGATCTCATATCAGCCTTTGACCCCCCCCAGTCAGCGTCTGTATAGACTTGTATGCTTCTGTCTTCAGACTTTCCAAAAAATAAACCTTGCCCAGGTGCGCCTTTCAGGTACCTTAAGATCCTCATTACAGCTTGCAAATGAATGTTAGTAGGAGCATGCATAAATTGTCTAACGTAACTAACAGCATAACATATATCTGGTCGTGTATGAGATAAGTAAATTAGCTTACCCACCAGTTTTTGATAGGACTGAATATCGTCAAGAGGTGTCCCAGATCTAGACTGTGAAGAACAGCCAGTTTCAAGAGGAGTCACCGCTGGTTTACAACCAGCCATTCCAGTTTCAACCAACAAATCTAGAATATACTTTCTTTGAGAAATACTCATTCTACTGTGATTTCTTCCTATTTCCATGCCCAGAAAATAACGTAATGATCCCAAATCTTTTACTTCAAATACTGTTGACAAATATTTCTTAACTTTGGTTATACCTACTGAACAGTTACCTGTTAAGATTATATCGTCCACATAAACAATAAGTATAATAAGCTGACTCTCTGATTTTAAAACAAATAAAGTGTGGTCACTATGGGCTTGTGTGAATCCATATTGTAACAGTACATGTGCAAATCTAGAAAACCATGCTCTTGGTGATTGTTTCAAGCCATATATAGATTTCTTGAGCCTACAGATTTTCCCTACTGTCTCTTCTGTTTCATATCCAGGTGGAACATTCATGAACACTTGTTCTTTCAATTCTCCATTCAAAAAAGCATTCTTAATGTCTAACTGTGATAGTGACCAGTCTAAGTTTATGGCAAGAGAGAAAATTACTCTGACAGTGTTGAGCTTAGCAACTGGTGCAAATGTCTCTAAGTAATCTATCTCATAAGCTTGGGTGAAACCTCTTGCCACAAGCCTAGCCTTGTATCTATTTAATGTTCCATCAGAATTATATTTGAGTGAAAAAACTCACTTGCATCCTACAGGTTTGTGTCCAGCAGTCCTGGGTACTAGTTCCCAAGTTTCGTTTTTTATTAATGCATTCATCTCCTCATTTATAGCCTGCTTCCAGTATTTATTTTTCATGGCTTCAGCAACATTGGTTGGAATAGTATGATGATCTAGAGATACAGTAAATGTCTTAAAACTAGAACACAACTTATCATAATTAACAACTTTATTTAATGGATATTTTGTAGAGCATACCTCAGCTTTTAGAAGCCTATGAAAAGGAGTCTTCGTATACTCACGTGTACCCTTTCTGAATGCTATAGGTAGTTCCAACCTTGACTCTAAATCAGTTGTACCTGGTAACTCCAGAACAGTAGGAGATGTAGGTCCAGCATCAGGTGATTCTAGAGGCTGATCTGTGCGTCTTCTTCTAGAGTACACCTGAGTAACTGGAGGCCTTATGATCTCTTCCCCAGTTACTTGCTCCCCCTGTCTTGGATTGTCATTTGTTTCCATGTTTGTCCTAGTAATTTCTGTTGGAGCTGGCGTATCAGAAGATGAACCTCCTGTTGTAGAAATGTCGATAATGCTCCAATAGTTTCCTGTTTCAACACTATGTGTACTCAACTGTGGATTAGTCATATAATAAGGAGTTTTCTCATCAAAAATAACATCAAGAGTGGTGTAAATCTTCCTAGACTCATGATGAAAACACCTATAGCCTTTTTGGGTTCCAGAGTATCCAATAAAAACACATTTGAGTGATCTTCTATCAAGCTTATCCCTAGTATGTGACTATACATAGACAAATACTGTACAACCAAAAATCTTAAAAGGAAGTTCAGCCATTAACAAGCAATGTGGATAAGTATTAAGTAATTGCTGTCTAGGACTAATGTATACAAGCACCCTAGATGGCATACGGTTGATCAAATATGTTGTAGTTAACACTGCATCTCCCCATAGATACTTTGGTATGTTCATTGAAAACATAATGGATCTTGCAACACCTAGGATGTCCCTATGTTTTCTCTCAGCTAGGCCATTTTGCTGAGGAGTGTACACATTGGATGTTTGATGATGTATCCCCTTTTTGCTCAGAAAAGACCTAACTTGAGAGTCAAGATATTCACTACCATTATCAGTTCTGAGAGTTTTAATTACCTTATTAAACTGGTTCTGAATCAAGGATACAAATGTTTCAAGAACCTGTGACAAATCAGATTTTTGTTTCATCAAATAAAGCCAAGTCACTCTTGTGTGATCATCAACAAATATAACAAACCATTTACTCCCATTGACACTTAAGACCCTTGAAGGACCCCATATATCAGAGTGCACCAGGTTAAACGGTTCACTAGCATGATATCCCTTTCCTGGATAAGATATTCTATTTTGTTTAGCAAAGGAACAAGTTTCACATTTGAGATCATTCATACTAGTTTCAGTAAATAACTCAGGTTTCAGTTTCTTGAGATACAAAAAATTTAGATATCCAAGTCTCTTGTGCCACAACAAAATAAGACCTATTCTAGAGTTCACATTACTTATTCTAGAAACATAAGAGTTGTTCACATGAGAATAAGTACTAGAATAGTCTTCAAAATAACTTAGTGTCAAGTCCTCAAAAACAAATAGTCCAGCACGGTGCCTAGCACAGCCAATCTTCTCCTTCAAAATCCCCTCCTTCAAAGCTTTCTCCTGAAAGCAAGAAGAGGAAGAAGGAACGAAGTAGCAGTTAGATGGAGTAAAAACTGTGATACAGTTATTATCCAACATTAGCTTCCTTACTGAGACCAAATTACTGCTAAGCTGTGGAACGTAAAACACATTTTTAAGGACTAGCTTCTTAGACACATCAATATTCTCATATCCTATAATGTTAATCTCCTGACCATTAGCAATCTTTACTCTTCTAGAGTCACTAAAACACTTGAACGATGTTAACAAGTTTTTATCGTAAGTCATATGGTGAGTTGCACCTGAATCAATAATCCAAGTTTCCTGCTTACCTACTTTACCTGAGCTAGCCATTGTGGCTCTTATCTGATCACTAGGAGATCCAGTACCTTGTGCCTGGTTCTGGGCCCTCTGACTCTCCAAGACCCGTAAAACTGCATCCATTTGTGCCTGAGTAAAAACAGCTTCAGAAGTCTCAGTCTTAGTTGCATCCGCAGTAGCAGCTCTTGGAGGTTTCCATGAATCAGTCTCTGACCTTTCAGATCTCCATGAGTTGCTAGAATCAGAACGCCCAGAATATCCCTGTTTGAAATTGTTGTGCTTGTAAAACGAAGCTGGTGGCTTAACAGTACTTCCTGGTCTCCTGTAGCATTCCTCCAGCACATGTCCAGTTCTGTGACAAAATTTACAGAATTTCTTCACATATCCTCCAGTTCCTCCTTTCTTTGAGGCCACAAATGCCACATTTTCATTTTCAGTAGTCTGAGAATTGAGAGCTGAAGTCTCAGATGAAGAGATAGAACCAGATCCAAGCATCACTTTCATCCTGCTCTCTTCTTGCCTTATTTCTGAAAATGCTGCATTGATCGTTGGAAAAGGCTTTGTACTCAGAACCCGACTCCTTACTGCATCATAGTCATAGTGCAGACCAGAAAGAAACCCAAAAATACGTTTAGTATCTTTGATTGAGCGGAACAGTTGATTGTCCTGAGTGCATGTCCATGGATGAACCTCTAAGGAGTCGATCTGCTGCCAGATTTGTGAAAGAGAGCTAAAATATTTGCTCACTGACTGGTCACCTTGCTTAATGTCCTTCAACTGAGCTTCTAGCTCATATAGTTCTGAGATATTATCTCTTTTTGAAAACATTTCCTTAGTTGCCTTCCAAATACTTGCAGTCGTTGGATGTAGCATGAATGTGTTTCCAACTTCTGGAGTCATAGAGCCCAACAACCATGACATAATCATGGAATTTTCAACTTCCCAAATAGGGAATTTTTCGTCTGTCTCCGCAGGAATCACCATAGTTTCAGACAGATATTCTTTCTTTCCTCTTCCAATAATGAAGAGTTATACCGCTCTGCTCCATGGAAGGAAGTTGTTTCCAGTTAGTTTTTGGTTTGTTATAGTAATCGGGGTAGAATCCATAAAAGAGTTTGTTGGTGGAGTTGGTGGTTGTTTTGTTCCAACACCAGAAGACGTGACTTCGCTGCCTTGCTCCGCCATGTAAAGGTAAAGGTCTTAGATGCAGGTAAAGGTTTCAGTTGGAAGAGATGATGATGAAGAGAAACAATAAGGATGAATCAAATTTTTAAACAAAAAACTGAGACTAAAAAGAAGTCTGAGAGAAGAAGTATGAGGTACGGATGGAAGAGTGATTGTGACGGTAGAGAAGAAAGGACAAAAAAATTTTAATGTTGTAATAAAAGAGAGTTGACGGGTATAGGGGTATTGTCAATTCTCATTAATTGTAAGAGAGAGACAGATGCAGAAATTAAAAATAAAAGAAGCGATTTCGAGGTACAGCTGTCACCGCTTTTAACATGCAAAAATACATCTGCTTCTTTCTTCCTGCATAAAGTGTCCAGCTGGCAATCATAAGGGACACGTTGCCTCTTATGGGAAAAGATGACAAACACCCCCTTTTTTTATTATTTGTGAAAACAAATATTTTTTCTCCACTAAGAAATTTCCGTCCGTCACTTTTTCCAGCGATTTTTTTTCTCCGTTAACTTCTTCTTCTTCCTTAAACCAGCAACCTTCTCTGTATCTTGAGGAACTGTATTCTTCGAGTTCCTCCTTCTTGTAATCCCAGCACTTCTTTAACTGGGATAAAACCCGAAATGGAATCAACACCTAATATGAGAGTTGATTTATTTTTCAGAACAGAGAAAGCAATGATTCTCCTTTATAGTTGAAATAAGCGTACAGGCGAATACAGTATTTTTGCTCAACTACACGGTACACAACCTTTGAACAATGAAATGATTTATACAGACTTCTGCTGCTCTTGAATCAAAGCTCTGATACCATGAAGAAATACTTGAAAAACAATGTAATGCTTTTATTGATACTCAAAGGCATTAAAAACTAACCTTTACAATGTGAGGAGTATATATATACACGGAAACACACTACATGGACACAGAGCCTCAACGGCTATAAACGGTCAAAAATAGTTAGTCATACAGATGATGATATCATCTCAGCTTCTAACGTATATATACAGTGATCATGACAATGACCATGACTACATCTCTTACTATCTATAATTTCTACACATAGAATTAACTGTGGGTTCATAACAAGATTTTTGTGCTGCAACATGGGTGAATTCCATTTACATTTACCACATAACTAGAGAGCTCTGTAACCAAACAGCTCTAGATGGCAACCTATAAAAGTCAAGGTTTCCAGCTTAAGTTGTGTCTTTTCTCGGTAGACTTAAGCTCAACACCGATACATACCAATATATTTAACAACCTTTAGAGCTTTGAAGGAAACCAAGATACAGGCTCTTTAACATGGTGCTTTTGTATCAGACCAAGAAAAGGCACAAATTCATACATACCCCCACCCCCACCCCCACCCCCACCCCCCAAAAAAAAGATATTTATATAAAAATATCAAAAACTGTAAAGCTAGGAATCTAGTTGAAGAGTTATCAACTCTACAAGTCCACCAATAAGGCAAGAGCCAAGAACATCAAAACCATAGCCAGGATCGCCAATTATAGCATTTCAGCTGTGTGTATCAGATTATAAACATTGTTGTTAGAAAGCACATTTCTTCCATGTTATCATCATAAGGAAGACCATATTTATGCCTTAAAATAATTTCATGTGACGTGTAACCTAATCGTATTCTTGCCAACCTTCCATATAGTTTCCCTTTTCATGTTTCGACTATTTTGATCCTGTATGGTCACATTTCTTCACATTTCCGTGCCTACCATTTTCCATTTACCTGTAACGGCAGAAGGGGGGGAAAATAGAGGAACTATAAAGTAAAAGTATGCCAGGCAATTTCAGCAGAAGCTATCTTCTTAATATCAAACAATTGCAGCACCAAGAATCTTAGATTCATATAATGACAAACTTTGAATGACGATAGGTTAGGCATTATGATGCCCCAAACAAGGATACGTAATTCACAAATGATTATCACAGAAATCCGCAAAGTATACAACATTTAATACCAATTGATGATAAAAGCGCAACATGAAATGAGGAAAAGAACTTAATCTGAGCACATCCTCAAGGAAATAAATCCAAATTCACTTTCAGGAAAACCTATTTGCAAGCAAATCACAATGCTATTTAAATAAAATAAATTCCCATCTTCCAATCGTAACAGTTTTTCGTCTTAAAAATGAAACAAGTGTCCACAAAGCCAGCAGTCCGTGTGAAGAAAGGTAATATCAATTAAACCATGCCTTATTCAAAAAAGGCAAATCTAAATAACATTTCCTGAAATCACACAAATACCAAAAATCAATTACCATAAAAGGCCCTAAGCACAATATAGACAAAATCTTCTTTGTTAGTGGAAACTTTAAACAACAGCATGAACATGAAAGGTTCAAAACCTTTTTTATCCCCTAGGGTTTTGTCCTTCATCACTGCAGCATCTGCATTCCAGCTTCCATTATGTGACTTTGTGTCCTTCCTCTCCCTAAATCCGTCAGATTTTTGCCCTACTCTTCCCCCTCCTCTCCTATGATACTCTCTTCCCGACCGACCATGCCCTTCGAAACCCCCTCTCTGCTGTCTCCTCCACGTCACCCGCTGCAATGCATGAAGAACCTCAGTAACTGGGTAAAAATGCTGCATATATAACACCGATGTCCAATTACACCTTCTCTGCTGTATACAGCCTAACACTTCTTCATACTCCCCTGCTTCTCCTACTACGCTCAGATGATGACACAATGCATCGATCATGACATTGGCTGCCGCAAATTCCCCTCTGAGCCATGCCAAAAACCCATCTCTCTCATCCATCATAGGGAAAATCTGCTGCCCTGGGTTCTGATAATGAGGCCACCAAGATTTCCCTTCCAACTCCCCCTCAGCACTTCCCCCAGTCGGCATTTTCTCTTGTACAACAGCATTCCCAGATTGCATTGCCAAAAGTTAAACCCAAAACAAAATAACCGTGTACCTATACCTGTATCTAGAAGTGTGATCTGGTTTCTTGAAATTTAGGCCATTACGGAAGAATTACAGATCTAAGGTTTAAGAAAATGAGAAAGAATTACGCGATAGATCAGAACAAAACAGAGAAATCTGCGATATTAAAAAATGGAAATGTCAACGATGAATGCTAAGTGGGGTTCAGATCGGATAGTGAGGCATTGATGATGAGAGATTTCTTGAGTTGTGTACGTAAGTTGCTTAGTACGCACAAGAGCAGGAAGAAAATGGATAGCGTATCTGTGACCGTGACGGCGGCGGCGGTGGTGATTATGATGGTGGTAGAAGTGTAGCACGTACAGTAGGAGTATCGGCAGAGTCTTAACTGAAGGCTGCTATTTTGGGCACTGATTTGGATTTTTGAAGGCAGCCATCCTCACTCTCTTGCCTCCTCTTTTCTTGGGTTTTTATTTCTTGATTTTTCCTTTTTCAGTTTCTTGCTTTTTTTTTTTTTTTTGGGTTAATCACCTTTTGTCCCTGTAGTATACGTAATTAATCTTTTGCCTCCCTGAGGTTTGATATCACACCCTTAACCTCCTTAAACTATTGGACTGATTTGGATAATGTCATTTCAGGCAAAATTCACCGAAAAGAGTGACATGAAAATTGCACATGCCACGTGTTTTAAAAAAATTGTCACGTGGAGTCAAAAATACTATTCATCTTCTTCTACCATCCATTCTAGTTATGTCCTGATTGCTCAATCCTTACTAGGGGTGCAAATGAATCAAGCTTTTAACAAATAATTCGGGTTCGATTCGTTAAAGATTCGATTCGAAGTCGTTTATGGCAAATTCGAATTCGATTCATTATTTCAGCTCGGAAAGTTTTACAAATCAAATACAAACAGTATAATATTCGATTCGAATATTCGATAAATTATTCGTTAAAGATTCGATTATAGGCTCGATTCGATTTGAAGAATAATTAACACAGGCGACTGGCGAGAGCAAAATAATGCTGCTCTCATTTGTGTAAATTGCTATAGCCCGTAATGTTGTAAATACTTTACGCCTTTACCCCTGACTTTATAGGTATTTGTGCAACCCTAATACCTAATACCCCTGAATCCCCTCTTTTCTTTTGTTACCTTGCTGCCGTCCTCTACTCCTCTCTGCCGCTGAGATTCGAAAAAATCAAGAGAAAGAAAAACCCAGATTTGGTTTTGTTTTCTTTCGGTTCTACTGCCTTCCTCGGAAATTTGCTTGCTGTTTGGATTCTTCAATCTTCATCGAGGTATGTTTCCTGTATTTGACAGCTACAAAAACCACTTTGTAATTGTTTATTTCATAGGCATCGATCCTGCAAGTTTTGGACTTGGTTGTAAGATGTGGTCTGGAAGGATGGTCTATTTGTGGTTGTATTGCATTTGATCATGTGTTCTTACTGCTTTTATTTGTTAAAATCATTAGGTTAATAGCATTTGAATACGAAAAAGACTTCATTTTATTACTGTAAATAATAGTTTGGATTTTTTTTTGCAAACTCGTGCGAATTTTTGATATTGTTAGATTTGGAAGACGGTAGAATGTTTTGTTCATTATTCTTGGTTAACTCACTTGTTTAATTTGGATTTTACTTTTTAAATCACCTTTACAGTTTTCCCCAAGTGAAGGGTTCTTAAGAAACTAACAATTTTATCATTGTTTTACATTTTGTGAAAAGCATAGGTCATCTTTATCTCATATTGCATATGTTGACATATAAGGATATGAGGAAGTGCCTTGTTTAAAGAAAATACTAGGTTGCGTAATCTATTTACAACTAAAATCTGTGGGTTCTATGTTTCATTTTGCCCCTTACATCCAAAACGGTGCCTTTCTTAGCCATTTGCTTACCATTTTTACAATATCTGTGTGATTCCATTTTTGGGCGACCACCATTGTATCTCCTTATCTCGTTTTGGTTAGAAATTTTGGCCTTGCATAACTTCTTACCAGATTATAATGCTAACATGACATCCTCATTTTCCTTTTCATTATTTCAGAAAATGGAAGCCGTTTACAAGGATTTGGAGGTGATAGTGGGAGTTGAAAATGAACAACCACCTGCTAGTGGAGATCAACCACCTTCTAGTGGAGAACAACCTGGTGAGGGTTTTTTTGAAAAGAAGAAAAGAAAGAAAATATCAAAAGTGTGGGAAGAATTTGTAGAGATTGAGCTACCAGATGGGCAAAAGAAATTGCAATGTATTCATTGCAAAAAAAAGCTGCCTATTCAACCAACTGGTGCGACTACACATATGGACAGACATCTGAAAAACACATGCACTATACGAGCATGTAAATTGAAGAGTCAGACCAAGCTTAATTTTTCAACCTGAAGGTTCAAAGGTTGAAGCACCGATTCTGTTTTCGGGAAAATACGATCATGCTAAGGTTAGAGAAGCTGCTGCGCATTGGGTTCTCATGAATGAAAAACCATTTAATGTTCTTGAAGAAGATGGATTTAACTTCTTTATGAATGTCGCCCAACCCGAATATAATAAGATTTCCCGAACGCAAGTGAAGCTCGATTGCGTGACTGTTTTTGAAGAGGAAAGGAAAAAGCTGAAGATTCTTTTGAGGAGTGTCAGTAAGATTTCATTGACGACCGATATATGGACTTCATCATCACAGAAATTATCATACATGTGTCTCACAGGCCACTTTGTTGATCGTGATTGGAAGCTTCAAAAGAGAGTATTGAGTTTTGTTGAAATACCTCCCCCTCATTTAGTGATGCGACTAATATTATTTCTGGAAGTGAATACCCAACAGCAAATAGATATCTTATTGTTGTCGGCCGGGTGAAAGAAGTTCTTGATGGCAGATATGAAGATTCAGATGATGTTATTCGTGGAATGATTAAGGATATGAAAGAAAAATTTGACAAGTATTGGAAGGATGCAAACTTTTTGATGGCTATTGCTGCTGTTTTGGACCCAAGATATAAGATGGCGATGGTTAAGTTTGTGTTTGGCTCGATTTACCCAAAAGATGATGTTGAATTTCATGTTTCAAACGTAAGAACGGCTTTGACTGAGCTTTATAATGAATATAAGGACATCATTGATCTTTCATGTCAAAGATCTAACTTGGAGAGTCGTGGATCATCTTCAAGTAGCTTGTTAAGTAAGGATGATGGTTGGTCGTCTAAATTTTATGAGTTTGTACAATCTGTGGAAAGTGTTCAGCTTGAAAAATCGGAATTAGAAACTCTCCTTGAGGAGGGACTATATAGAACAAAAAGTGGGGATGCATCTTCAAATTTTGACTGTCTAGACTGGTGGAGAAGTAACGAGTTAAAATACAGAATTTTGTCGCAGATGGCATGTGATATCTTGGCTATTCCAGTAAGTACGGTTGCATCCGAGTCTACATTTAGTGCTGGAAGTAGAGTCATCGATCATTACCGATCTAAGTTATCTACAGAGACTGTTCAAGCACTTATATGTGGAGGTGACTGGATAAGGAAGCTTCATGGGAAGAAGAAAAAGTCTCAGGTATTATATTTCTTTCATATAGAAGAGGTGATGTAGCATTTGTGGTTTTGATCTGAAAAGGGTATGGTTCTTGTTCATTGTAAGCTTGCATAGATGAACTTTCAAAGATTCATAGCTAAATTTCTAATATAGTGTTTCTCTTTTCTAATTTTTCATTCATAGAAGATATTTATTTTTCTCAGGTTGATGAAGAACCTGTGGAGATTCCTTTGCCACAAGAATGATAATTGCTGCTATTAACATCTTTGCTCTCTTTCAAGTAAGTGCACGTCACTTGTGGGTATAAAATCAGGTTTCAAGATGCGATGCAGTAATTTAATGAGTTGATCTGTTTTGTTTTATTTCAGGCGTCGGTTGGACTTATGGTTGAAACAATGGTGGTTTTATATATTGTTCGTTTATTTGTAAACTTATTTACTTGTTATCATCTAGTTAAAATGCGGTTATTATTTGAGGTTTGATGTTATATACTATTTATTTTACATGTGAAATAGCATTCACGAATCGAATCAAATCATGTTAACGAATCGAATAATGTTCACAAAGCATAACCGAATTTTTGAACCGAATTTTCGAACCAAATATTCGAACCGAATCTTCGAATCGAATCTTCGAACCAAATCGATTTGTAACGAATTCATAACAAATTCGAATATAAACATTTTGTCAAGCTCGAATCGAACTCGAATTCGATTCGTTTGCATCCCTCCTTACACAGAAAATGGAGCAGACAGTCTCCACATCACTTCATCTTCTTCATCATCTGTGTATGTATACACGTATATATGTCCGGGCACAACCGCTGCCGCCTAATTCGTGCTTTCTTAACATTAATCCGCCATTCTCTCTTCTTGTCTGTTCTTTTCCTTTCTTCCCACGGCCGCCGTTATCAAAGCAGTTAAATAACTAACTCCGCCGTGATTAAAACTTTACCAGGGAGAAAAATCAAGCAATTAGGGATGATACTCTTCTCTTACACCTTAACCGGCGGTGGAATCATGCTAATCGGAGCTTGGGAAACTTTTATTTCTTCGTCCCAATCGCTGAAACAGAATTCACCATCTTCGACGTCGGCGTGTATCATTTCTCCAACGTCCTGCGCCGGCAACATCCGAGCTGCAGATACCGGGATTTCTCCCTCGTCCATCACGTCCGTAGCAATTTTCGTTCTTTCTTTTCTCTTTGTCATAAACTATTTTGTTTCTCTTTCCGACGCCCTTACTGCAAAAGACCCCATCGGTTCTGTTCATCAATTATAGGTCATCGCGATTGCTCTGCTTTTCTTATTTTACTCAAGTTTGGGTCTTCTGAATCATTTCAAGGCGAAATTTCAGTTTCCTTCAGCCCTTCTAAATGTGCTGTTTCTTTTCGCTTTTGGTGAAGAATTTTTCTTCTTTTGTGTTCGAAGAAAGGATCCAGATGGGGGAGCGACTCTCTATAAGACTACAGGGGGGGGAACCACTCCAGAAAGCAGGGGCATTTACATCTTCTGTTCAATTGCAGGAGTCGGCCTTTTTATTTGGCAAACTCCTTCAGAAGGCACTTGTAAAAAGTAGCATTCGGCAAATCAATACTGACAATTTCCCTAGGAGAATCGTTACTATGATCTGTTTCTGGTGCCTGTGGGTATTTGTATCTGTTCTATTTTTTTTGTGTAAGGTTGAACAATTGGTGGGAGAAGAAGATGAATTGATTGGAATTGTGGGCGGGGAGACAACGAGAATGGGTGGGAAAAGAAGATTAACAGTATTTTTGAATCCATGTGGTATTTTTGACTCCACGTGGCAATTGTTTGCAACACATGGCATGAGCAATCTTTTCCGGCGAAATTTTGCCTGAAATGGCATTGTCCAAATCAGTCCAATAGTTCAGGAGGTTAAGGGTGTGATATCAAACATCAGGGGGCAAAAGATTAATTACGTATACTACAAGAGGGTAAAAGGTGATTAACCCTTTTTTTAATTGGTACGACAAATATACATATGTTACTGGTACACTAGAATTCCGTATTTTGTGAAAAGTCTGGAGAGGGACCAGATCGCTTCGCGATCTGATCTCGCAGCTCTATCGTACACTTTGTGTAAAAGACTGTTTCTGCGGCTCGAACACATGACCTGAAGACCACAAAACATGAAATTTACCAGTTGTTATAACGTCATTGTGCATTGATAAATGTAATGTTTACAAGTTATGTCTATGGATTTTTAGATTAACAGAACTTAATTTGTGTCTCATAACCTGCTACTGTTATCTTGATTTTAAATAGCAATTCTGTGTTTAGTATGAATGGTTATGCATACGGAGATAAAACTTGTTCCCAAATCAAGATAAAGTATATACATATATCTCAAATATATTAAACATGCATGCATTTTGCAAATCTTTATTTGAACTCTTACCATAACGTAATAAACTCTGCGCCTTCATGCCAAGTTATAACTCAGCGCCTTCATGCCAAGTTATAAATTCGATTAGATACGGTCGTATACGGTTCTTATGACCTATCTTGGAAAATTATATTTATCCTTACTAAATTCTTTCACTAATACAGTAATACATCATATTCATATTACTGTGTCATCTATGCAGATACATATAAAGCCGTGGGTCTCACTGGAAACAAATTCTATATCCTTTGAAGTAGAAGTATTGTTTGTCTGCCTCTCATCTTCCCCAGACCTTAGTGATAGATTTTGCGTGGTTGTAATATATTTGACATGGTTTTTATTGTTGTATGTCTGATGGGACACGCTAGTTATATAATCAAAACGGTCATTTGTCCTCGTTTACGCTTATATTTATAACCATCCTGGTACTAATATTATATCTGAATTAAATACATGTGTTCAGAATAGTCTCATAACAATTATATTTGATTCTTAGTATTTAATTTAGTAAAACAAACTCACACCTTGTGTTTTTTTGTCTTTAGTTTTCCATCAATTTTTCTTTAGGATTAAAAAAAGAACAGTTAAATCTAATCATATCATGATCATATACAGAATCTAACCATATCAATTGTATTTATTGGAACTAGCGTATACCATACATAGCATTTAGAATTCAACTATAAATAGATGTTATTGTATCTTGTTCAGATCAATGAAAAAACAACTTTGATTCACATGATACTTGTCTAACATGGTATCAGAACCAAACCGATTCAGAAAATCTGGTCAATCATGAACCAATTCTCGTCTTACACCAACCAAGTGCGCCTCCGCATCCCCTTGCAAAGCCACTACGGCGGTGCTCTATAATCTCATATCGGTCTTAAAATCCTGAGATTTGGCTACGCTTGTTTCTGCTAGAAATCCTCGGGTAAAATTTACAACAACAGGCCAAGCAGCTGCTGTATCATCCATATGGCATGAGAATTTCTCTAATTCCAATCTCCCTGGCTCAACGGGTTCACCCTGGAGGACCGTGCTGACTTTTCACTTGAATCTGGAACGGCAGACTATCCGACTTCTCCGGACATGAAGTCTGATCCTAGAACCCTATTGTAGAGTTTTGCCAAAGAGTTCTCAGCTAGTAAGAGCAACTCGGATGGTGGTGGAGGCGCCGACCATGGATCAGGCAGCACACATGGTGGCAAAAATAGAGGCACAGGGGTTAGGGATTCTTATCCCCAACCTCAACCGTTCAAAATTACAAATTCAGCCTTTGACTTTTCTGAAATTATAGATTTGCCCTGTGAATTTTGTGAAAATACAAACAGGCCCCATAATTTTACCGAAATTCTGAAAATGACTCCAGAACCTAGAAAATTATCACAAGCCTATTACATAAACTCTACCTCTCGTATACGCTTGATAGAAGCCATAAGTGGATCTTCGACTAGAGAGCCACTGGCACTATGACCAACGACCCTAATGACTTTCTACACCTATTAACCCCTCAAAAGCGCATATTGAAACTGTTAGTGATGAATTAGTTTCTGTACAAGGTGAAGGCCCCATTATGGTTTCTCCATGCATGCAACTCAATAGATGTCTTTATGTTCCTACTTTATCCTCAAAATTGTTATCCCTTAGTCATGCCACCAAAGAACTCAACTGTGTGGCTCTCATGTATCCTCAATTTTGTCTCTTGCAGGACATACATACGGAAGAGATAATTGTGCGTGGGAATGAGGGAGGAGGCTTGTACTACGTTGACGAGGTCACTCAACAGGAGTGGTCTATGCTCACTCACGAGATGATCAACAGGCAACTGTGGCTATGGCACCGAAGTCTAGGTCGCCCTTCATTCAGTTATCTTAAACTCTTATTTCCTAGTTTGTTTACCAATAAGACAGTCATATGCCTTGTGAGACATGCATTCATGCACAAGTCACCGCGCTACCTTTCGACCACATAATTCTTGGGTTGACAATATTTTTTTATTGGTGTATTCTGACGTGTAGGGACCAGAACATATACCTAGTCATCGTCAGTTTTAGTATTTATTATTATTCCCTGATGATTTCTCCCGCATGACGTGAGTATAATTCTGAAACACAAATCTGAAGTCCGAAAAAATGTTATCCATTTCTTTCATATGGTCCAAACACAATACAACACCAACATTTAGATTATATGCTCAGATAATAGCCGCGAATGTTGAACGAACATCTAAAATCGTTCTTTCCAGATAACGTATTAGTACATTAAACAACCTTCCAAATACACAACAACAAAATAGTGTATCCGAAAGAAAAATCTGCATTATCCTCAAAAAGACACGAGCTATGTTACTTAAGTCACATGCCCCTAAACACTTCTGGCATGAAGTTGTCGCTACTTCAGGCTACCTCCTGAACCGACTACCTACAAAGGTCCTTAATCTTAACTCTTCTTTACAAATGTTAGCCTCTAAATCAAGCATTCCATCATCCCTAAATCTTTCCCCTCGTGTTTTTGCTTGCTCCGTGATTGTGCATATCCCAAAAATTGAACGCTCCAAACTGGACTCCTGTGCCAAAAAATGTGTATTTGTTAAGCATGCTATCCACTAGAAGGGCTACCGGTATTATAATTCCGTTACCCGTCGAATTTATGTGACAATAGACAGTTTATTCTTTGAATCCGAGCATTTTTTGAATAACCACCTTAGCCCTCAGGGGGAGTAATTGAATGAGTCCCTAGATTGGTTAAATAGCTTCGGTTGTCTCGAGACTGTCCAATAAGAACGAGTATATGGCACCACCGAGGAGACCTCTCCCAAAGAAGGAAGGGCCAACGAGCCAGTTCCCACACCCGATGAGTCTCATTTTTGAATGTCCTACAAGAGGTAAATGATCCCAACCCTAATGAATAACTTTATGTTCTGCCTAATTTAGAGAATACTGATGATCCAATTGAGAGACAGATGTGATTGATCCTGAAAGAAAGACCAGGGGTATACCACCAGACAGGTACTCACGGGGATAGGTGTCTTGGACTTCTAGATATCCCATCAATGTATCCAGGGGAGAGTTGCAGAATGTGCTAAGGTGTTCTTTTCTACTATGTGCTCTGAGTCTATTCCGCGTATAGTTCAAGAGATGAGCAAGGATGCTGAGTGGAGAAAGGCAATGAAAGCAGAGATGGATGTCTTGGAGAAGAATAAGACATGAAAAAAGTGTGAGCTGCCAAAAGGAAAGAAACCGGTGGGCTGTAGGTTGGTGTTTACCATCAAATACAAGGCGGATGAGACGATTGAGCTGTATAAGGCCAGACTTGTGGCTAAAGGATACACACAGACGTATATGATTGACTAGTCAGAGATGTTTTCTCCAGCTGCAAAGATTGGTACCATCCAAGTATTGTTCTCTGTCGCATTCGTACATAGGGAGTTGAAAGAAGAGGTATATATGGAAGCTCCACCAGGTTTTTCTGATGAGTTTCGAAAGGGTGAAGTCTCCCAACTTAGAAAAGCTCTCTACAATTTAAAATAGTCACCACGAGCATGGTTCGGAAGGTTCACTGTGGTCATGAAAAGAACGGATACAAACAAAGTAACGCTAGCCATACTTTGTTCTTCAAGAAAATAGGGAACCTAATCACGTGCCTAATTATATATATCGACAATATGATCATCACAGAAAATGATAAAGAGGAAATCTCATGGATCCCAGAGAACTTATTTACAGAATTTGAGATAAAAGACTTTGATGAGGTCAACAGAGCTAAATTGCATAAAAAAGATGTGTAGTAGGATGGAAAAGGAGGAACCACGTCCGTTGTGTTTTGCATGACCTTATTTTCGGCCAATATGACTTGTAATCTTTTGTAATATATTTTTGAGTCACTTTAGAGGTTTTTATAATGTTTCTGGATATTAAAAGCATTTGTTAGAAGATAGGAAAATAGACTTTCCAAATTTGAGAAAAACCTATTTTTTAGGGTTTTTACATGATGACCCTATCTCGGTATTTTGGTCATAACTCTCTTATCCGACGTCTTTTTGAGGTCATTCAAGATGCTATGAAAACCAGACATCTAAGGCTACAACTTTGCGGAAAACTTCATTGAAAGATTCGGCTTCTAGATGACTAAGATTACGCTTGAAAGATTGAAAAGGTGCTGAAATGATAGATTTCAAGTGAAAGCCTTATCTTATCTTATGTACACTAGGGTTAACCTAGTTTAGACTATAAGTAGGATGTATAGCCACCTGTAAACTTAAGATTTGAATAAAAATTTGATAAATTTTGGACAAGGCTGTCCAGCAAGGTTCTTCCTTGTGTTTTTTTGACCCTTGATCAAAACTAGATTCTATATTAATGCCTTGAGCAACGTTGTGAGGGGGGAATCGAATCCTTCCACCTTGAAGACACGTACCAGGGGTGTGTAGATGTTCTTGCTGCCTGAGGTATTAGATATGAGAAAATAAGGATAGTGTGCGTTTTGGAGGGAGGCCGAGGGGTAGGAAGTGATGGAGAGTGAAATCGGGTTTGGGGAGAAAGGGGAGGGGCTGGCCAAAGGAGTGGGGTGGTGGCAGGTGCTAGTGGGTGAGGTCAGTGTGGGCCGATGGTGCTGGGGTGAAGGGTGAGGTGAGTTGGATAGTGAGTTAGGAAAAAAGAGGACCAAAGGAGGTACATGTATGTATATACGTATATATGCACATATATGGGCGTGAACATAGATATGTATATGGATGCATGTGAGTGGTAGCCATTGGGATATCGTAAGTTGGATATTGGTACATCGATATTTGGATATTGGTATTTGATATTTGGATACTTGTATTTGATATTTGTGATTGATATTTGATTTGTTCGGGTTAGGTATCGTGTGGAAAATATTGGACATTTAAAATTTAATTGATGGAAAATATTTGAAAAATCGATATTTGAAAATCATTCTGAATTATGTATTGCATATTTTTGAAAATTCACCGTTACAAGGAAATATATCCTTAAGGCAGATTGGTTCCGAACAAATGGACCGTCTGAGTACATTTGACTATTTCGATAGGCCGCTCGCACACATTTGACTGCCAGTTGGGCCGTCCAAACACATTTGACTATTTGATAGGCCGCTTGGACACATTTGACCATTAGGGGATCTATTCGTAAGTCTTACTGTATAAGTCACTTGTAAGGAAAGTGTTATAGTCACAGCATCAAAATTGTATTTAGAATCAAAAAATCGCATTGCATCATATCGAAAATCGTATCGTATCGTATCGATTATCGTATCATATCGTATCGTATCAAAATTTGAAAATTTGGTTCTTAAATCGAAATTGAAATTTTGGGAACTTGCATCGCATCGATTTGAAAATTGCATCATCGATTTTGATTGAATATCGATTGGTTTGAATTTAATGATTTGGATCGTCGACTTTGTTGGTTAAGTCATATAAGGGTATCATAGTAACTTATGTGCGACTGAGAAACTTGCTATTTTATATATTGTTATTTATTTTATAACACTTGTTTCTCTGTGTATGATCTCATAGTGGGTACAGGAAGGCTACTCACTGAGCGATGATTTGTCGCTCATACTATACCTAATGCTGCTTTATAGAGTCAGGATTTCGATCTAGTGTATATCAAGGACGAATCTAAGTGGAGATATCATTGACGAGTGATGATTTGCTGAGAGATTACTTATGGTAATGTGGAGATTTTTATTTGAGAGTTAAGGATTTATGTATTTGAGTCTTAGCATTTTCTATTAAGTTATGACATTTGTATCGAATTAGATTTGCATCGACATTTATATTAATGCTGATGATTATTTTGAGGATTTTTATTTTATGACTTCCGCTGACATTAGTTTACGTCATTTGATGACGTGTAATCGGATTGTATCGACGCCTTGGATTTCTCTTAGCAGAATACGGCGAGTGAGTCATTTCGAGTACTAAGGATCGGGACGGGTCGCTACATAATATATCTCTACTAGGGCGTTTTCGGTGCACTAGGCTCCCGCGTTTGCGCATGGTCCGGAGATGGGCCTTATCATATACTTTGTGCAATCTATACTAGGATTGTACTTTACGAAGAATCCTTTTCCTATTATAATGTATCCTTTTATCAACTAATAATTATTTATTCTCTAATATTTATCATTTAACACAGTTATATATTTCCTTCTATTATTCATCGGGAAATAATTATCCATTCTCTAATATTCATCGAGAAATAAACTCTGTGTTTCTAATACACAGGTATGGTTGCGTACATTCAACCCCTTATACCCTGCCATAGGCGAGAGACTCTAAGTCAATGGGGGCAATGTTGTTGTTTTGAGAAAAAAATCTTGGTTATAACATATCCGATGCACATAACACGGCCAGACCGCGACTACAGTTATGAGAAGGCGTTCCTCTCCCACTACTACATTGTCTGTTAGGATCCTTTCCTCTTAAACGAACCAGATTTGTCTAAGCATGAAAAACCAATTTCAACAAATATAGGTAGAGAAACAAAGTTGAGCGTATATGGCAGACTTGGCAGTCTAGGGAAAGTGAACGAAGAGGAAATCAAGTTTCTTCAATGAAGAAGATAAAGCTTCTAATTCAAAGAGGGATGAAGCGAGGGAGATTAAGTTAGACGAAATTTAGTTCGGCCAATGGCATCTCCAGAAGCTGAGACTCCCCTTGAGCTGGCATGAGCTGCATTGATCCGAGGCACAGAACACGGCCAGACCGATACTACAGTTATGTGAAGGCGTTCCTCTCCCACTACTACATTGTCTGTTAGGATCCTTTCCTCTTGAACGAACCAGATTTGTCTGAGCATGAAAAACCAATTTCAACAAGTATAGGTAGAGAAACAAAGTTGAGCGTATATGGCAGACTTGGCAGTGTAGGGAAAGTGAACGAAGAGGAAATCAAGTTTCTTCAATGAATAAGATAAAGCTTCTAATTCAAAGAGGGATGAAGCGAGGGAGATTAAGTTAGACGAAATTTAGTTCGGCCAATGGCATCTCCAGAAGCTGAGACTCCCCTTGAGCTGGCATGAGCTGCATTGATCCGAGGCACAGAACACGGCCAGACCGCTACTACAGTTATGTGAAGGCGTTCCTCTCCCACTACTACATTGTCTGTTAGGATCTTTTCCTCTTGAACGAACCAGATTTGTCTGAGCATAAAAAACCAATTTCAACAAATATAGGTAGAGAAACAAAGTTGAGCGTATATGGCAGACTTGGCAGTGTAGGGAAAGTGAATGACGAGGAAATCAAGTTTCATCAATAAAGATGATAAAGCTTCTAATTCAAAGGGGGATGAAGTAAGGGAGATTGAGTTAGACGAAATTTAGTTCGGCCAATGGCATCTCCAGAAGCTGAGACTCCCCTTGAGCTGGCATGAGCTGCATTGATCCGAGGCACAGAACACGGCCAGACCGCTACTACAGTTATGTGAAGGCGTTCCTCTCCCACTACTACATTGTCTGTTAGGATCCCTTCCTTTTGAACGAACCAGATTTGTTTGAACATGAAAGACAAAAAACCAATTTCAACAAATATAGGTATATAAACAAAGTTGAGCACATATGATAGACTTAGCAGTCTAGGAAAAGTGAACAAAGAGGAAATCAAGTTTCTTCAGCAAATAAGCTGCAATTGCATCTAAAAGCAGGCATTTCCTCCTTGAATGAGAAAATATCTCTCGAAGTTGCAAAGCATGGAATGTACACTTGATAGATAATTTCACCTACTCTCCTAGTAGCAGCAAAATGCTACGTTAACTTTGTTTCGCCTTGAAGAACCTTGAATTAAACTATTGCTTTAAAGACATCTCTTGGGATGCATTCTCGACAAGGATTGTACTGATTGAATTTATGACATCTCTTATTATGCTTTTTCCAACAAGTATTGTACTCTGATTGAATTTCTCCAAGTGATGAACGGTGAGAAGTACTCTTGTGGAAAGAGATCCAATATATGCACATTAATATCATATATGCACATTAATATCATATCTGCAGTACAACTAAAACTGAATTAAGAAAATAATCTAAGAATAACAGCACCAAGCATAAGGTATTTGTTGAAGAATAAGTCATGCAGAAATAAAGTAACTAGCCCAGGTGCCATACCGAGCTGAGGTGCCTAGATAAAGTGAAGTAAAGGAGTGTCGAGCCAATGTGCTATACCGAGGTGAGGATGAGAGATCAAAGGAGTGTCGAGTTGAGGTGCTAAGCTGAAGTGAGGCAGAAGGAGTGACAAGCCGAGGTGCCAAGCTAAAGTGAGGACACAAGTAAAGTACTTGAGCTAAGGAGAGCTCATGTATTTATACGAATATACTGTACATATATCCACTTGCTCAGTGGATTGAAGAAACTATTGTAAATAGAATATATCCGTTATATAGCCGTTGGTGGCTTGTGATTTCTTACCTCTTCCAAGCCTTATAAAAGGCAAACTCATGTACATGCATAGATGACCAGTATCTTTTATCAGATCAGTTGACCTATATTTGTAGCATGGCAAACCTGAATATTTTCGACTCTTCACTCCCTCGGTCTAAAGGTAACGAAAAAATGAAGTGGGCAGTCCTAAAGGTGGAAAGGAACAAAAAAATTGGGTTGGTGGATTATATTTGTAGCACGGCAAACCTGAATATTTTCGACTATTCACTCGGTCTAAAGGTAACGAAAAAATGGAGTGGGCAGTCCTAACGGTAGAAAGGAACGAAAAAATTGGGTTAGAGATCCACCGAAGTGGATAGCCTTAACCGGATGTGTGGTAACAGGTAAGCCCGAAGGCTGTTCCCGTCCCTGTCAGGGGAGATGCCAACCATCTCTCCTTTTAACGAACACGGATGACAGTAATATGAATCTTTCTTATTTTCTGGTATTTGTTTTTGGAATTGGCGGTGTGGTACAGAAGTTGTCTTATTTCTCGTTAATCAAATGTTCTTTTGACTTACTTGGATATGTTTAATCCTGAACCAATTAAATACCCAATAATTAAAAGGTGTCCATTTCCCCTCTTTGTTTTGTTTAATTTATTTTGCAACACCCTTTTGAGAATGAAACGCAGCACAACCGATCGGAATTTTATATCAAAGATGCACATGCAGCGCCTTGGGTTTCGCGAGCAGATGTATGCCCACTTGCTCTACACATGAAGCAACAAGAATTTATATGACATATTTCCCATTTTATTAGTGACATACACAAAAAAAATTATACAACAACAAACATACCCGGTAATATCTCAGTTAAATCAAAAACTATTGATAAAAAATAATTTATAAGAAAAGAAAAGAAAGAAAAGCCTTGTAATGGAAAAAACCCAAGTAAAATTTTAAGAGTCACTAGCATTAGCCATATTTCCTTTTAGAAGGGTTCCTGATAAAGAAATGATACAACAAGCCTTGTGTCTTACTTTCATTAGTTGAGATCGGGTATATGTATCCTGATGCACAGTTGACATAAATTAATAATAGTACGAGGTTATTTAGAAACAAATTTAATTGGGTCCTAGGAAGCAGTGGAATCCAACAATTTCCTCATATGATTCTCAACTTTCTTCTTGACCGATGAATTGGAAAAACGATCTACAATCTCTGCTGCAAACGAAAATATAGCATTGATTCCACGTTCCATGAAGTAGAAGACTGGAAGTTGTATGAAAGTTCTGAGAAAGTTTGAATTAAATTTTAACTTTTCAGAAGTTGATGATTTTTTTGTTTACTTCCTTTCTGACTCTCTTAAACCTACATATCTTGAAGTTGATTCAGTCTATGTTAGGCTAACCGGATCTACTGAATCAACATCAAGAGTAGTAGGCTTTCACAAGTGTCGCATTGTAGGAATGAAGAGGCTAAAACTATCTACGTATCTTTTCTTCAATTTCCAAGTAGATTATTCATAGCAATACCAATGTTACCAGAGAAAGTTTTCGCATGGGCTCTGAAGCAGCGGAAGGCATTCGCCCCAATAAGGCTGAGACTTCGGATCACCCTGTTGTGCCAGCAGCCAACTCCGGCGTGTCAGCTTAGTGGGATAGAACCTTTGGGGCCTAATTCAGGACAACCTCCAATTTCTACTCTTCTATTTTACAATACAAGCTTCCATATTTTACGGTGTGTGCAGTCCAAATGCTTTAAACGCATGCTTCAACATTCTAAACTCTGTCCATCTGAACTTCCAGCATTATTGTACGTGAAAAAACCCGTCGAATCCAAACTTCTCATAGGTTTCCTTCAAAGAAAGACAGTGTTCATCAGGGAAAGTTCGAAACCTGCACAGCATCAAGCACGACGAGAGGACATAGAATGCTATACTTCCAGTTTAAGATCTGAGCAAAAACCTCACATAAACAACAACAATATTACCACATTGCCTTAGAAGCTACAGTCTATGGCAGAGTATGAGGGGTCGGATGTACACAACCATACCCATGTGTTAGAAACAGGTTGTTTCTCGATGACTCGTAATGATGCGTCAGGCTATGTCGATCAACTGTTACTTCACAATATAAGAAGCGCAACCAATTTAGTGAGTCATTTTGCTTTATTCCATACACGTGATTATTAAATTCCCCGGTATTGAAGATCCGAGCTAAAACCTCAGAACCTGCAATTTTTTTACAGATAAAAACAGAATCCACGTCAGGTGAATTTGCAGATTTTGAGAAGTAACAGGGCCATTGAATCTGCTTGCTGAAATTTCTCTTCAGGATATCACATCTTTTTCTCGTCTTTTATAACCTTGGTAAGTAACAGGAGGATATGGATCTAGGGAGTACAGAATCAAGAAACGTAGTTGAAAATGCCGTTGGGTTCCTGATATGCATACTCCACAAATGCCTCTTGGGGCTGGGGCGATAGGCCTTCCCGGTGAGGGATTTCACTTGGATTTCACTTTTTGCTCGAAGAAACGTAGTTGAAAATAGGATAAAACATGACTAGCTAGTTCAAATTTAAGCAGAATTCAAAAATTTCAAGTTTACATATCATAATGGTGGATGGGAGGCTGAAAAACCTCTCTCCTTGCTCTATGAAATTCCTGTACAAATACAGACATAGTACCTTCATAATTTGCACCCCAAAAAAAAACCCCAGATTGACAAACATTTTTCTAAAGTTTCAAATTGAGATCAGGGATCGATGAATCTGTCCTAGAACCTGCTGCCACAGTGGCAAAATTTATGTTGGAAGTCTGCCCTGAACTTAATCCTGGACAAGGCGCCACCCCATCAACTTGCCTAAAGCTGCCAGGCCAGTATAGTTCAACTTCATCATCTTCCATATATATTGGCACCCCAAAATATCCTTGTTCAAACCTTGCTCCACCTCTTGCCACCCGTACCGTCCTATCAAGTTGAATCATCTGTTGATGCAGTGAAGAGTGCGCTTCAATTCCTAAAGAACGATGCGAAGAACCATGAAGGGGAAGTGCAGCCAAGCTAGAATACCTATCAGACAACATATTCATTCGCATCGCCCTTTTTGCAAGTGTCCTCTCCCTTTTATGAGCATTTTGATGGCCCCCTAGAGCTTGTGAGCTGTAGAACTTTCGACGACAATAGTTGCAGGAGAACACTCTGGATGTAGCAGGGTTTGGAGGTGGTGGGGAGACTTCAGCAACAGGTAAGCCTGAGCTCATCCATTGTGCTTCCATGGTATCAAAGCCAATGGTCAAATCAAGAGTGACTGGACTTGAATTCTTTTGAAGGTCACTGGAGCTCATGGGGCAAGGTGAAGACATGTTGCTCTCCTTGGAAGAACCAGGGGAAATTTCTTGTCTGGATGCATTTGAAGCCATTTGGCTGCACACCTCGGAATCTTCTTCAGATTCAAGGTTAGTGTTTGAGCGCTTCATGCTAAGGTGGAGAAAGCAGGTTGTTTTCTGCTATAAATTATCCTTCACCAACTGAAAATGGATATCACTTACAAGGATGAAAACAATTTCACAGCATAAATGTTCCGTTCAACAAATTAAAACATCAAATGAGGAAAAAGCAAGTCTAGAAGAGATGGCTTCGGTTTACAACAAACAGACAAACCATACATAGTTCAGCTATTTGTTGAGCACTTATTCGCTCGCCGGAAAAGTAAGCAAGCGGCACCTTACAATAACAACAACAACCATACCCTGTATATCCTCGCGAAAACAAAAACTACTGCTAAAGTTTGAGGATGGTGAAAGACAGGCAAATAATATATATCCCAAGGGATAGAGAAATTTGAAAGTCAAGAAACTACACAAATATACCACTTATAGTGACCATCTTGATAATAAGCAACAAAGATGTTCTTGGACATGGGGGACAGAATGAATCAGCTAATATTGAGTCAGATCTATAACATGATAATCAAGTACTAAAGTTTCTTCAAAAGAACATATGCTTCCCAGTAACACTTGCAGATCTTTTCAACAGAGTAAACACTACAGAAGTGAAGAATGACCTATACAGATGAAAAGCACTAATAGCAGAAGAACCCTTGTAAATTCCTTTACATAATTTTACCCTTTCACAACTTACTCAGTAAACTGTCATCTTTAAAGACAAAGAAAAAAAAAAAAAAAAAGCATAAAGCATTTCAAATAGTGATAAAATAAAACAAAAAACAAAATTCCCAGCTCAATCTGTCATATGTAGAGTATCAAAATTCCAACAAATCAAAATCCCAGAACACAAAACCAAGAAACACACCAATATATTCTGTTCTACTTCAACTAAATGAAGAGGGCAAGCTGAAAAGAGAGGAAAGAAACTGCTTACTAGAATTTCAGCAACTGCAGACACTAGCTTGATAGCCCAGAATCTTGAGTATGACTAAGCACCTAGTTGTTACCAAAAATGGTGAAGAATAGACAAGATAGATGTGGTAAGAATGAAGATAAGATCGTGAAATAGAAAGGAGAGAGAAAAAGGAGATGGGGATGTCAGGTAAGTCAGAACCCATAAAAGCAGAACAGACTTGACAATAGTATTTTGTTTTGCTACTTTTAAAAAACTTGGTATGAGTACAAACAGCATGACAAATAAAGAAAGTGATGGAAAAGGCACAAACTAACAGTTGTAAGTCCCACGTTAATAGTTGTTGTGACTTCTTTTCAGTGCTTCCCTACACACACATCATCCGTTTCCGATACATTAAGCTTCTACGTTTGCACATGATCTGTAAAGTATGTGGATCGTTTAGCGATCTGATATGTACAGTCTAGACTTATATTTTATGCAAGAAGCTGTTTCTACTGCTCGAACCGTAACCTCAAAAGTCAGAAAACAGCAAGCCGATCCAACCCTTCATTCCACTACTGCTAGTATTATTGTCAATGGTTTCCAGAATCTATTCAGTTTTGGCCAGTAGCATTTTCACTGATTCGACAACTTCTTTGATAAGATATAATATGATGCCTTAGTGCCACTTAGATTTCACTGATTGAGTCTCAAGATTCAGATGCTTACTGGCATGACCTGATAATTCTGTTAATGTTAGAAACAGTGGAATAGTAATGTAAAGGTTAATTATAAATGTAGATATATCACTTATTTAGAAGAATTATCTCAGTTCCATACTATACAACAACAACAACATTATTCCATTGCTCCCGACTATGACGAGATATGTAAAGGTCGGATATACAAAACCATACCCATGTGTTAGAAACACACAGAATTTGTTTCCCGATGCTCTTGTTTCCATACTATAGTATTTGCCAAAGACGCCCTTGTAGAGCAAAAGAAAACCAAGAATGAAAAAAAGAAATTTCTCGCTAGTTTTTCGGTACTTTTTATATTATTTAATAGATAGTTACTAAAAATCTTATTAATTACTCATTAACGCTATGTTGAGTGTAGCAAAAAAAAAAAGGCATGTTCCATTCTTCTATTTTTTACTTTCTTCGTTCAAAAGATATTCTTATAGTTTGGCTTTAACATAATTAAAGTCAAACTATTTTGATCATAATAAATATTCTATCATTAGCTGGTTAATCAAATAAACTAGAGAAAATCATGTGAATATTGATTGAAAGGGTAGTATGGAACTTTGATTATTAATATATTACTATTTTTCAAAACTAAAAATATTTTTGAGATAAACCAAAATAGATATGGAGACAATATTTTTAAGACGGAGGAAGTATTAGTTAACAAAGAATAATATGATACTTACTAGTTATTCATTGACTATATTAAAAGCTATGGATAAAATAAGTGTTTATTTCTGTGTTTACTTGCATTTGAAAAGGAAATCTTAATGCGTAGATCATAGAATACGTTTATTAAATATCATTTAGAATGCATGTCAAAGATAGCATAAATCTGGCATGTACTTTCTTGGGGTGGAATTATATACAGCATTTGACATACAATATTGCCGAGCTAAACCTGTAACTGATATGAAAAATCAACTGCTTGAGTTTTCTAACAGAATCAATCACAACAACACACATCCACTATATCTCAACGACAACGATAGCTATGGTAAATTTTATAATAGAAGGTGGTTGGTTATTGTTGGAAGAGCTAACTACACCAACGACCATTGACAGAACCTTATATTTCTTCCAAAGATGTAATTTGAGACAACAAAACATATAGAATCCCGATTCAAAAAGAAAAAAAAATGTAACGATAAAATTAAAAAGATAAAAATCATTTCATTAAATTACATAGGCTAACGCACAAGGGTCCAAGAAAAATAAGTAATAATATTTTATTTAAAATTTTTGAAAGTCACATATGGTCCTTTTCATATAAAGGTTAAAACAAACAAAACTTGTCATGTACTGTGAGTCTTTTCCCAGATGGAACCCATAACTTTCAGCCATTTCACATCTGACCATCTCCACTCTCTTTGCATGAGGTGACACAATATAGGTGTCCGCTATTAATGTTGGATCCCAAATTAGATACAACTACACATACTTTGAATATTGTAAAACTTATCGCTAAAGTCTGATGGAGATGAGATACAGACGAACAATACATCCATCCAAATGATACGAGTTTGCTTCTAGCGAGACCCCATGCTCTGTATGTACGTGTATAGATGACACAATTGCATGTGAGACTGTATATATTTTTTTAATAAAATTGTATTGTTTTTTACACTGGACATTCCAACTTTCATACCCAACAACAACAGCATTGCCCAATTGCCTTAGATGCTCCCGCCTATGGCGAGGTATGGGGGTCGGATGTACGCAACTATACTCATGTGTTAGAAACACACAGAGTTTGTTTCCCAATGACCCATAATGATACGTCAATCTATGTCGATCAACTGATAGTTCATAATATAAGAAGCGTAGCCAATTTAGTGAATCATTTTGCTTTATTCTAACTTATTCTAAAATCAAGAAAGAGCGTGTCTTGCCCCCAGGGGCATAGTCCAGTGGTAAGTGGCAAAGGTGATTGGGGCTAGAACCCCGACGTCCCGAGTTCGAGTCCGTGTGGAGACAATTCTTGTTGAAATATTACAAGGGTTGCCTCTGGGCTGGCTGAGTCTCGTGTGTCCTCTCCCTTTGCAGGCCTGTCGGTGGAGCACATCCCTCGATTTACATCCCACCTGGCTAAGGAGCCTCTGTTACAGGTGGGGGGAGAACCCACTCCCTCATCAAAGAAAGAGCGTGTCTTTGACTAAACATGAAATGGAAAACAACTATCATACCTAACGTGTATGGTAAATCTCATGTCGTGACATTTTCATAATGCACCAAAATTTGGCCATTGAGTCGATGCCACTAAGAAAGCAGACAATGACATGGACCAGAAAAACCAAAATATGTCTTGAAAAGGGAGATACAAAATCTACCAATAGATTTAGGTCACTTTTTTTTTATTAATTAACTGAGTAATGGGACCACGCAGCATGTGCTTGAAGGGAAGCTTTCGACC
The DNA here is from genome assembly GCA_036186865.1 of Eustoma russellianum. Taxonomy (NCBI): domain Eukaryota; kingdom Viridiplantae; phylum Streptophyta; class Magnoliopsida; order Gentianales; family Gentianaceae; genus Eustoma; species Eustoma russellianum. Next base: position 12,913,817 of record AP025068.1, read on the forward strand.
TTCTAATTTACAAATTAGTGTTAATTTGGGGTTAGAATCCGCCATTATGTGTTGATGTGTCGGCATAAACAAACATAAGTTCAGACAAAGTTAACCACATTGTAAAAAAATAAATAAATAAATCATCAGTTGACCCACAACATATCTTATCTTTTAAACATGCACTTAGAACGTTCCATGTATATTGTATTATTTTCAAAATTTCAAATTTGTATATGGGTCATGTAAATACAGAAACGATGCATACTAAAAAGAAGAAAGATTGTTGCATGATATATAATTATAGTTCAAGTGTTAAATATCAGCATTGTAAAAGAACTTAATTTCTCAATATTACTTGCAAGAGTTCAACACAAATTCTTCAAGATCGTTGATCTTGTTCTTAGAAATAACTCAGCTAGTTAGGTTGTACCATTTGGAAAATTAGACCCTCAATGAGAAGGTCCATATCGTGTTGTTAATATTTCTTCTTCCGAAGTCTATAAGTTAGATACTTTAAGTGGTAGAACTCTGCCAAATACGTGACATGTATCAAATTTTGAAACATTTTCATATATAATATGTAAGACTTTTCTTTCAAAGAATCAAGTTCAGTAGTTTTACTTAACAGTCTATCATTTATTTTCAAATAGAAATAAGTCAGCTATAGAATCGAGCTCTATAAGTAAATCTTCATTTTCTCATGTACAAATGAATTATCCAAAACAGAGCTACAATTTGAGGATTACGGCATATCCTAATCATTCTTCCCAAACAAGGGTTCCAGTGGAGCAGGTCTTCTAACTTGATGATCATGACAAGTCCTAATCATTCTTCACAGACAAGGAATTTTAACGAAGCAGAGCTTCCGACTTGATGATTACAACAGGCCTTAATCATTCTTCCCAGACAATGGATTCTATCGAAGCAAGTATTTCAATCTGATGATTACGTTAGATCCTAATCATCCTTTACAAACAAGGGATTCTAACGAAGCAGAGCTTCATATTGATTATTGAAACATGACTCTTAAATTTGAAATATAGTTTAATGATACATTACACTCTATTTCAAGGGGCTATATCAATATACATAGCTTAGCTTTAATGATTCTGATCTATTTAGACTTGTAAAAATTGATAATTTTTTTTTTGTTGCAATTGTTTACGTTAGCAAGGTGGAACTTGTTGAGTAGAGAAAAAAATTGAAAACGCAAAAGAATTTTCACTTCATTGTAAAATGTTCACTTCACTGCTATTTGGAATAAAAATTACAAGTAGACAAATCTCTGCAAAATTGGATCACCGGATCCATTGTCCTAAGGTTCAGCATCTTCTTGGCCATCCTCAGTAGCTTCATGATCACTATCTTCTAGCATGTCTCTGAGGTTTGTACCATCTCTGGAAAAACTGAAGCACTCCTCGTATTCAGTCGGGCTGCTGAGTTGTAATGATTAGGGTTCTTCTGCCCTCTTCATTTAGAGAAGGTTCCACCTCGGCACAGATGTCAATCGCCTCAGTTATGACCAGTTTCCTGCACATAAGCTTGAAGAATGGCTAAGTTAGCCAACAAGTGCTCAAGCTTCAGTGGTCTTGGATAGCTTGTCGTGCCATTCTTTCCAAAAAAATTTCAATGAAGCATTTTTAAGGTCAACTCTGACGTTTGCTCCTCTAACATTCCGATGTCTTTGTTGTTGGAAAAGTACGTCAAAGTATTTTAAAATGTGCTCCAAACTTATATAAAAACATGTATGATGTTGTTTGGGAGATTAAAAGATGATTTGAACACTTTAAACATGTAAGAAATCACTTGGATCGATCCATGTGTAAGTTTGATCGAACCAAGTGAAAACTGAAATAAAGTTGAGTGTTCTGTTAGACATTGACATCGATCTATGACATTCATCTATCGATGTGGTATGTATGCGAATTCGGAGCTCTTTGTCCAACATAGATTGATGACATCGATTGATCGATGTGATCAGGATGAAAAGTTGGAGCTCTCTGTCCAACATCGATCAATGTCAAGACTTTTCACTTTTAATTGCATCTTTTGATCCAAGAATCATCTCCCTTCATACATGAACGTTATGCAACTGACATAGAGGTTAATTAAACTACTGAAATCTGTTTTCAAAATGGTTTTTACACAACTCAAGGCCTATAAATAATAGGTCTTGCTATTTTAAAGTATAGAAGAAAATCTTTGCAAAATCTGAAAATTTTCAGCACATTTCTTTCTCCAGCTTCTTCTTCCTCCACAATCAATCACTTGTATAAGCAAGTTTAATCTCTCTCTTAGAGCAAAAGAAAGAGAGAAAGATGTTATATCATGGGAAGTATTTGCTTGAAGACTACCTTATTCACCAGTAGAGGCAAAATTGCTTTAAGAACATTGGAATTCTAGTCCCGTCTCGGCTGTTGATTATCTTTGTTGTTCATTTGGTTTCCATATTCCTACTCATTTTCTTACACTTGTCAGCTTCTTTAAGACTTCTTCAAATTATCATTATCTAGGTTGATTTCGGTCAAGTTCAGTTCCATATCAGAAATAGTATTTTTGAACAGATCCATCTGAGAATCACAAGTAGCCAATGCCAAATCATATTCTTCTTGTTTCCTTCCTTAGCTTCTTTAAAGCCAGTCAGTTTTTGTCCTTCTTTAGCCTCTCTAGTTCTTTTTCTAGCTCCAAAATTCTCTTATTCATCTCTTCGCTTAGTTTGAGAAAGTGCAATCTTTTTTTCTTATCATCTAAAAGGTCGTCCAACTTTTCTGCTCTATAAACAAAAACAACAATAATACTCAGTATATCCCAACGATAGCACAAGCTATCTTTAGGGTCTGGAAAGGGTGAGAGGCAGCAAACAATACCCCCATCCCAAAGGATGGAGAGTTTGCTTCCACTGAGACCTCCGGCTCTATATGTACCTGCACGGATATCATAATAATATAAATATGTACTAGTGAAGCTATTTTATTAAACATATACAAAAATGTTTCGATATTAAAATGGTCATAATAGTGAACATGTACAAATAATTGAAATGAAAGGACCGAAACAAAATATGCAAAGTCAAACTAAAGTGTAAATACTATCTAATCCTCAGAGAGGTGCAACTTTAGTAAGTCATGCATAATCTGTTCATCTCACGTCAGTTTGGGCCTGCCTCTATTCCTCTTTCCTTCTACAATTAAATGTTGTCTGTTTAACTTTAACTGGTATCAGAGCCAATTGGTTGAAAGGATTTGTTGGCGCCATGTGTGTGATCCGAAAACTTGGAGGTTGCCGTAATCTTTGATATGGTCGAGACATCAAGGAAGATCGGATTCTTCTTCTTCATCTTCTCGAAAGATTCGTGATAACGAAGGAATCTTAAAAACAACATAATGAGCGAAACTGGTGAGAGTAGCGTTCAACCGTCAATCACCACAACCCAGCCGTGTGGGAGGGAGGTCGGATCCACGGTAGTTCAATGTTCGATGCTCTCTCCAACCAATTACACCGTTTGAGCTATGCGAATGAAGATCGTTCTAAAAGTTCACAAGCTATGGGATACGATTGATCCATGTTCGGATGATGCCGAGAAGAATGATATAGCTATTGCCCTCTTGTTTCAAGCGATCTCCGAAAACTTGATCTTGTAAGTTGGCCATCAAGAGACGTCGAAAGGAATTTGGGAGACAATTAAAACTCGACATCTAGGTGCTGAAAGGGTAAAAGAGGCATGGCTCCAAACCCTGACTGCCGAATTCGATATACTCAAAATGGTAGAAGTGGATTCTATCGATTCTTATGCCGGAGAGTTGTTTGAAATTTCGGAAAAGTCGGCATCCTTAGGGAAACCCCTAAATGATTCGAAATTGGTTAAAAAGTTCCTTAATGGCTTACCAAGATCGCAATTTATACACATTGTTGCGTCATTGGAACAAGTATTGGACTTGAACAAAATCGATTTCAAGGATGTTGTTGGTCGCTTGAAAGCGTACGGAGAATGTATCAATGAAGAAAGTGCAAATATATACACACAAAACACTCTTCTTTATACTTCTAATCGGCTCAACAATGAGGAACCTCAGATCAAAGAGGCGAGGAAAAGGCCAAGAGTTTGTGACGGACCAAGAACAAGGGCACGACAATACCTATGTGGCACACTCCAACCGCGGCCAAGGGAGAGGTGGGTCGAGAAAAGATCGTACCAAAATCATTTGTTACCGCTATGATAAACCTGGACACTTTTCGAGTAAGTGCCCCGAAAGAAATCCAAGGCCGAATGAGGCATATATGACCAATGTTCATGACGTAGACGAGGCGGTTTTTGTGCATGAACCACCCTCAAGAGGTTGACTTGAATGAAAGGAACTTGATGCCGAGTAGATTGATTTCTCAACCTATGGAAGATCATGTATGGTATTTAGATATCGGAGCGGGCAACAATATATAGGGGAATAAATCTTACTTCTCCGAGATGAATGAAAATGTGAAAATCAAGGTAAGGTTTGGATATGGATCTTGTGTTGAAATTAAAGGCAAAAGATCTATAATTCTTCAAGGTAAATCGGGCAAGCAACGATTGCTTAGCGAAGTATACTTTATACCTGAATTGCGAAGTAATATAATTAGTCTCGAGCAAGCAACAGAGGTCGGATGTGAAGTGAGCCTAAAAGGAGATTTCTTGTCTATGTTTGACAAAGACGGCCGATTATTGATGAAGGTGCCGAAAACCTCAAATCGGTTATACAAGATTATTATTCAACCAAGTATACCTATATGTCTTCAAGCCAAGATTGATGAAGAATCTTGGAAATGGCATGCACGCCTTGGCCATGTCAATTTCGAAACCTTAAGGAACATGAAAAGGAAGGACATTGTACGCAGATTGCCTTATATTAATCAAGAGAATCTGTAAGCGAATCTTGTCTTGTCGGCAAACAATCGAGAATACCATTTCCTCATAAATCTTTGTATCTTGCAAACGGTCTGTTGGAGCTTATTCATGGAGATTTGCTTGGACCTATCACACTGAGATCACTTGGCGGTAACATGCATATTTTTGTACTAATTGATGATTATTCGCAGTATATGTGGTTTTTTTATGTTGAAAGAAAGGAGTAATGCACCTGATGTCTTCGAGAGCTTTAAGATAATGGTCGAGAAATCTACAATAATGGTCGAGAAATCTACAACGAAAGAGATAAAGGTGTTCCATGCTGATAGAGGAGGGGATTTCACCTTTATAGAGTTCAACAATTTTTGTAAAAGGAGTGGAATAATACAGCATTTGACAACTCCATACACGCCCCAACAAAATGGAGTTGTAGAACGCTGTAATCGGACATTAGTGGAGATGACGAGAAGTATCCTAAAGGGGATAAATGTGTCGAATTATTTGTGGGGAGAGGCGGTTCGACACTACATATTTGCTTAATCGCCTTCCTACGAGAGCCTTGCAAAACAAGACACCGTATGAAATGTATAAGAGCGAAAATCCGAGTCTACAACATATAAAGATATTTGGATGCTCTTCCTATGCAAAAATTGATTCATCTCTTTTGAAGAAGTTGGATGATAGATCACGCCCCTTAATGCATCTTGGAACTGAAATGGGTTTTAAGGGGTACCGCCTTTATGATCCCAAGTCACGCAAAATTTACATTAGCCATGATGTAATATTTGATGAAAGTATTGGGTGGAAATGGGATATGCACGGTATTGAAGCATCCAAACCACCGGGGATATTTCAAGTAGTTTGGAGAAATACATTCGACGAAGGCACTGGGCCGGTGCAATTAAGCTTGCTTTAGCCGCAGTCAAGCTCAAGCGTACCAAGCTCGAGCATGCCAAATCTACCCGAGCCAAGTCAGCCTGCACCTACTCAAGACCGCCAGCCTTTGGTTTCGTGCAAGTCTACCCAAAGAAGACTCACCCGAGTTTGAAGAGGGTGCACCGCCACCACAGTTGCGCAAATCAAGCCGGATGAAGTCTCAACCAAGATATCTTGATGACTATGTGCTTGATTTGAATATATACAAAGATGATTTGTTGATGATTGTTGATGATGAGCCGAGACACTTTAATGAAGCTAACAACTTGAAAGAATATATGCATGCCATGAGAAATGAGATTGACTCCATCAATAAAAATGAAACTTGAGTGTTAGTTAATAAACCTGATGGTGTTAAACAATATGGCTGAATTGGATATTCAAGTTTAAGAAGCATGTTGATGGCTCCATAAACAAGTATAAAGCTCGCATAGTTGCAAAGGGTTATGTTCAGAATTCGGTATTGACTACGATGAAGTTTTTATGCCCGTGACGCGTATTGAGACTATCCTGTTACTTGTTGATTTCGCCAATTATGCATCCTGCTTACATCATCTGACGTGAAGACGACTTTCTTACACGGTGAGTTAAAAGAACAAGTATATGTGACGCAACCCAAAGGTTTCGAGAGGAGGGGAGAGGAAGATAAAGTTTACAAGCTTTCAAAGTCCTTGTACGAATTGCATCAAGCACCGAGATGTTGGAATACAAAGTTATACGAGATCTTGAAAAGCTTGAGTTTTGTACGATGCTCCAAAGAAAAATCTGTGTACAAGAAGACAAGAGACAAAATACTACTTGTTGTGGCTTTGTATGTTGTTGATTTATTTGTGACGGATACAAGTGTATCATTTATCAAAAAGTTCAAGCAAGATATGGCAACAAAGTTTGAGATGACCGAGATAGCTACTATCTCGGCATAGAAGTCTATTAAGCATACGAAGGTATCACTTTGAAACAAGAATGATATGCGTTAAAGATACTTAAAGAAGCGGTTTTACTTGATTGTAATGCATCACACATTCCTATGGATCTCGATGCAAAATTGATAAGGCCGAGAATGAAGACGTAGTGGACACCACGCGCTACCAAAGACTAGTTGGTTGCGTACGATACTTGTTGAACACTAGACCCAATCTTGCCTATTCGGTGGGAGTTGTTAGCCGCTATATGCAAGATCCAAGAAAGTCCCACAGAGATGCCATTAAACATATCCTAAGGTACTTCAAGGGAACCACGACGCTTGGAATAATGCTCAAACGAGGAACCTTTAAGCAACTTGTTGGATATAGTGATAGTAGTCATAATATAGATCAAGATGATAGAAAGAGCACTACCAGACACATATTCTACTTCAAAATTCTCCAATTTCTTGGTGTTCACAAAATCAAAAGACCGTCACATTATCTTCATGTGAGGCCGAATTTTATGGCAGCAACGGCTGCGGCATGTCAAGCTATTTGGCTTCAAGAATAGTTGTGTGAAATAACAAGTTGGAAGCAAGAAAAAATAGTTATACGCATGGACAATAAATTGACCATTGCACTTACTAAGAATCCGGTGTTTCATGGAAGGAGCAAGCATATACACACACGATATCATTTTATACAAGAATGCGTGGAGAATGGGTTGGTTGAAGTCAAGCACGTTGGTGGAGAGGAACAAAGGGCGGACATCCTAACCAAGCCGTTGGGGCGCACGAAGTTTAAGGAAATGCGAAGCTTGATTGGCGTCAAAGAAATTCCAAGGTTACATTCGAAAATTAAGGGGAAGAATGTTGGATAATTTTCCTTATTAGATTAGGATTCCAAAGTTCCTAGATTATAGGAAATTAGGATAGAATTTATGTTTTTCAAGTCTCCTAAGTTTTAGTAACCTTTATCTATTCTAATTAGGATTTTGTTTTACATTAGACTAGTGAGTCTATATATACAAGGGGGCGGCCGACCATAGTGCGTATGGTGGCAAGAAAAAAAACATTGTATTCGGTTTTGAGTTATTTTCCGAATAATATACGAGCGAGTTATGCTTCATATTTGCTCGTGTTAATTGCGTTTAACTTTATAAATAACTTCATGTCTTGAAATTTAAAAAAACTTTGTCTCTGCATTGAGTTGGCTAACTCTAAAGATAAAGCTCATCTCGGATAGCCAGCTCGGTACCTTGTATGCCTATAGTGACAAGCCCAATATCAATCAGCACATCTGGCAAAAATACTACTACTCAATTCAATTCAGATTTATGAATAATGAAGAGTTGCAGCTATAGATCCAGTCCGACCTGGACTTATTTAAATAGATTGTTCTTGTAGCCCAGGATGCACAATGAGATGAGCTTCTCTTGGTGACACAGTATGTTCCTTTCCTGCTTTCCTTTCAGTTGCAATCGCCGCCATCTTGGTGTTAGATTTCTAGATGGTTGCATTTATCCTTTCCTTTTAACCTTTCTTTTCTTCTCCTTCATCTCATTCATCTCAGCTATGCTGGAAAACATGACTTCTATGAGAAAAGAGATCAAAGATGATTAGTTACAAGGTAGAGATGTATGGAAAATCATGACAAGTGTACCAAGGTCAACTGCACATCCTAAACAAATTCCTAGTCATCATCATTTATCTCTTTGCAGCTAGGACCTCTAAATATATGCTCCATGTTGACTTTTTCAATTATTAACCTATCTATTCAAGGTTGATTGACAAATTGCATTTATTCTCGAAGACTCTTGGCAGCATCTTTATAATGTTTATTCAATTTACTGTTATTTGTTTTCGAGGTCTCCCAGGCAGTGTCATAAAGCTGACCTTTCCGACATTTGAACATGAATAGAACTCTGTCCCTAGATCTCTTGAAGTGAAGAATCCTCTAAAGATTTGACGCTTAAATGATTTCGGATATATTAGAGGAAAATCAGATAGCAAGAATTGTCCTAAGGTTGTCAGGCACTATCTGAGGAAACCCTAGCTTGTAAAATCTCATAATTAGCTTCAGCATATTTGGGATAAGGAGAGGAAGACCTATCTTAAAATATTCCTCATAAATGGCTTTATAACCATCTAGGAGATCGTAGGCAGTCTGACCTTCTAGAGGTCAGATCAGATCGAATCTATCGCAATTAATATAATACGTTTCGTAAATGCACTACAGGTCGGCGTCAGTTGGGCTACAAAAGGATTTCTGGACTAAACATGAAGGAGAACCTCTATAAAACTTCATGGAGGAAAGAAAAGAGTAATTTGACTTATGAGAAACATAAGAACCAACTTCGTGTTGATGATTAGATGAGGTTTCTACATGGGGTATGATAATAGCTAGATCAAAGGATGGGCTAGTAGAGCTAGACTCTCAAAGTGTTTTCTCCGTTTTTATCTTTCGTAGAAAGACTAGACCGGATCAGAAACAAGGTGTTTCAAGAAAGGTTAGACGTGGCTAGTATAGCAGATAAGATAAGGGAGGGAAGAATGAAATGGTTTGGGCATGTCAAGCGGAGACAGACAACGGCGTCAGTCAGAGCAATTGAAAGCCTCATTTTAGAGGGGAACAGGAGGAAAGACATGCCCAAACTCACTTGGGATGAGCAGATTAGGCACGACCTACCAGATTTGCACCTCTCTGAGGACATGGTCTAGGATAAGAGTTCATGGAGATATAAGATTAAGGTTAACGAGGTACATGTCATATATAGGGACACCTTAGAGTATATTTAGGGACATAGATAGGCGTAGACACTATCTACACTTTAGGTTGACTTTGCACTTGTTTGCTTATGTTTATTGTTGTTTTGCTTTACATGTACATATACAAGTTATGTGTATTTTAATATTGAAAGTCTCTTCTTTGTATTTCCTAAATTCCGTCACTAACACACTAGCACATCATATTTCTATTATTATGTCATTTATGCATGTACATATAGAGCCGGGGGTCTCACTCGATGTAGACTCTCTATCCCTTGGGACAGAGATATTGTCTGCCTACCACTTACTCTCCCCAGACACTAACGATAGCTTTTGCTGTCGTTGGGATATACTGGGTATGAATGATGATGATGACGACGACGACGTAGAAAGACTAGAATTATCTTCCTTGCTTCAGATTCAATACGTTCTGCAAACTCAAGATTTATGTTTCTCAGTTACATCTGCGGTAAAAGGAAAGAAGACTTACTTGGTTATGATGGTTAGAAGGTTGAAGACGAAGGAGTTCTGGAGGTATAGAGGTTTAAGACGAAGGAAAAATTTGTGAAGATTGAGCAAACGAGAGAAAACACCGGCAGAAGAATCCAAAGGATTTATGAAGGTAAATTGTTAAAGAAGGACATAGCCAAGTTTATAATTTAGGGGTACAATTCCCGCTCCTCAAAATTTTTAACTCGTTACATGAAGCGTGCATGAGTGTGGAAGTTAATTCGTTCGGTTACAATGGTCTCGTGGACCGTGATGTCATTCCCGTCATAATTGCTTACTGTTAAGTTATAAACTGTTTCGATGATGAAAAGATGTTTTAAATAAGTTAAATTAATGTTTGAGACTTGATACAAGATGAGAAAATTACATTATGTCAAAAATGGTTGAGATTGAAACTCACTCTTCAACATCGATCTCTCAGGCTAGGGACATCGATCGATCGATGTCACTTCAGCCTCTGACTTCAATCGATCGATGCAGTCAGAAAGCTTTCTGTCCAACATCGATCTTTCAACCCAGGGACATCGATCAATCGATGTCACTTCAGTCTCTCCTCAGTGGAGACTTCGATCGATCGATGTCAGTCAGTAAGCATTCTGTCCAACATCGATCTCTCAGGCTGGGGACATCGATCGATCGATGTCACTTCAGCTTCTGACATCGATCGATCGATGTCAGCAGTTCAAAAACTGAAAAGTTTCTGGAGGACATCGATCTCTCCCCCAGGCACTTCGATCGATCAATGTCCGTTAGGATTCAAATTTTTTTTGAACGTTGGAACAAAATCCAAGAGAGATTCATGGTATTTTCTCTTTCCAATTTTATTCAAATTTCTTGTGGACTTTAACCCAACATATTACATGCTTCCTTGACTATTTTATCCATGTCTAAGAAATCCTAGCTTGGCTATTGAGGATCAAATCACTCCATAGGTGTAGCGCCCCGGTCCGATACTGCCATCGGAACCAGTGCACCCGCCGTAGTCTACTATGAGAACTACGAAGCGTCAAGTAGATCAAGCGTACTTCATTCATGACGTAAGATGAATCAGCGGAAACGTCATAAAATTTAAAACTTCATCATCATTAATACAACCAGAAAGTACAGCAGAAATAAAATATGTTTGTTCTTCTAGCTAACATGAGTTCCAGTACAACATAATAAGCATTGAGTTTCCAAACTTAAAGAGAGTAATCAAACGTCTATCTATTTTCATGTCCGTCATCCCATTGAGTCCACTCGCCATCGTCTTCGATAAATATCATCTCATGTTCCGACTTACCTGAAAAGGAATACAGTATCTGTTCTTAGCGAAAATATCGCCAGCAAGTAACCCGTCTATACACCTTACGGGATCACACATGACGAGTCACCAGTGTACAAGTCATTGCCCAAAATAAGGTGCTTGGGTTAGCAAATAGCATCTTTATAAGAATTCCTCAAAACAGATAAATCACATAAAGGACATGCGGATACGAGGACAAACATGTATTAAACAACATATCATATAAATAAGACATAGACTAATCACATTTCTTGCATGTCAAGTCTTATGCTTCGTGTATTATGATGCATGTACTTCTTTCAAACCACACACAACACCCATGCATATGTCTTCTTTCATAAATATGTCATGCGTGTCATTTCACAAAGCATTTCATAACTCTTCTTATCATATTCTTCGCGTAGCAGAACTTTATACCCTGTGGGTGATCAGTCCACAGCAAACAGAACTTTATGCCCTGTGCTGAAAGGTCCACGGCCCCATAACATATAACTTTATACCCCGTACTGAAAGGTCCATGGCCCCATTACATACATCATATATCCGTGCTGATAGGTCCACGACCCCATAAAATACTTTATTTTTCGTGCTGATAGGTCCACGACCCCATAACATATTTTATACCCTGCTGTTGATTCACAGGTCACGCTTTTATACCCTGCTTTCGCAGGCATGACTTTTATACCCTGCGATCAACCAGCAGCCATTTTGTCTTTCGAAAACTTTAAACTTCTCTTGTACACACATGTTCTTTAGCAAAGCAATTCTCAAATCAAATGCAAGTGCCCATGTCATGATGCAGGATGCACATGTAACTTCGTATCAAACATGTAATGCACACACACACACACATCTTACATATCAAGTATACGGTCTTACACCTCAAACACTCCATGTTCGTATCTTTCCAAGTCCGTTTGTCTCGCTAATTCACTTGGGATTCAATCTTATTCTTACTTGATCAAACTTACCATCTACACCGCAATTACACCTCAAATACCCTTGCATTTTATGTTCAAAAGAAGTGTATAAAGTTACTACACATACATAGAGCGCCTAAAGGGTCAAAAAGACTTCCAGTGTACTTCGCCTAATGTGGACATGGAGCGCCTATATGTAGGTGTTTGAAGTGTTCTGACGGTTCAGAACTGTAGTTTTTTTTGCAGTAACTTCCTCCCATCTCCTTTCTTCTTCAACCCCTCTCATGTTCAACACCTCAAGATCAATCTTAGCACCTTGATTCATCATGCTTAACACAGATCTGTCATGATTTGATTCTTAAACATGCAAACTAGTACCCACTCTAAACCTTCTATTATCCACAAGCTTCTCTAGATATCTTCACACCTTCTAACACAACAAGTCTACAACCAAGCCAACATCCATCTTTCACCCCTTGCAAACACTCTCAAAACAACTAAGGTGTAATTACCAAACTTACGAACTTATATCAAGATAATAAACACATTACGTACAACATTCTTATGGGCATATTTAACAACGAAGAACACAACATAACCATTTCAAATATTGGCCCAAAGAACATAGCTTTACTCAATCAATATCAACAACAATTACATATAGTAAAACATTTAACATAAGCAAACCAAAGCTACTAATGTGTGATCCAAGTTTTCTCTTTGTACGAACACAGGGCCTAAGGTAACAAAATTTGCGTAAAGCGTATAGAAAGATTACTTGCCTTTGTTTCTAGTTAAGCTTATGAATTTACTGCAGAATTTCGGTAAGGATTGCACTTAGATTGACCTTCTTTCTTCCCTTTTTCCTTCTTCTCTTCTTCTTCTTCCTCTCCTTTTCTCCTTCTCTTTTCTCATGCGGTTTCTCTCCCCTTTTTGCTCAGTTTAACCGTCCCCCTTAGGTGAATGGGGAGTTATACTATGTATGGTGTAACTCCCCTATCCTTTAGTAGGGACCTTTTAGGCAATTTTTCTTAATTACCTTTAATTCTACTTTTAACCCCCTTTTTTTTATTTTTCCTATATTTTAAGTAACTAAATCTCACATCCTACAATATTAATTAAATTGCATTTAAGGTTGACCTTTAAGTATTGAAAGTCGTGCTTAAAAGTCATGGGGTATGACAATAGGGTGGCTAAAGATTATTTGGGCATTGTCTTGACATTTGGAGTAGTTCAAGACATGGTGGAGAGCTCAAAAACGTGGTGAACTTCATCTATAAATAGAAGAGGCTTGGATGAGGCAAACACACACTTTCAACATCATCTAGCTTCATTTTTCATTGTTTTATAGTTCTCTCATACCTGTAAATTTGCTTAAAGCTTGTTAAGCTTTTCTTTGCTCTTCATTGTTGTATATTGAGAGATAGAGAGTCAAGCACAAGAGGAACCATAAATATTTGATCTCTTGCTTGTGCTTAGACTAATGAGAAAGTGTGAACCTTACTACATTTCTTCAACCTACTGTGAGAAATTCTTGAGGGAACTTTGTTGAAGTTGTGAGGTAGCAAGAAGTTGTTCTTGCTAAAGAGCTGTAGTTGCACAAGTGTGGTTTGTTGCTTACACTAAGGTGTTAGTGTAAGTGTTGCTGTGGTTGTTCTTATTGCTTTAATAAGAAGAGTAGCTGTTGAAAATCCATTTTGGCAACAAAGTGGTAGTGGAATAGAATCATTTACGATTCGAACCACTTTATATCCGGTGTACACATTCATTGCTTCTCATCTCCCATTCTTGCTTTGATTTTGAATTTCTTTTGAGTTGAGCCAAACAAGAAAATTCCGCAAAAAGTGCCAAACACTCTATTCACCCCCTATAGATTGTATTTCGGACCTAAGAATTGGTATCAGAGCCTAACCTTGATTGCTTGACCTATCTTTACAAGTAGCAAGGTTAAAGATCATGGCAATGACAACCTCAACCTCAACCTCTTCATCTTACACTTCATCTCCTAAGCCTACTGCACTATTTTCCGGATCAAACACTAAAGCACCTATGTTTGATGCCCAAAATTATTCTTTGTGGAAATTTCAAATGATCAATCATTTGAAAGGCTGTAGATTTGATATATGGAGAGCAGTTGTCAAAGGAATTGAAGTTCCTATGATTACCAACTTAAAAGGAGAATCAATGTTCAAAGATGAGGATGACTACACTGACGAAGAGAAGATAAAATTTGCCATAAATGGTAAAGCATTCGATATTCTCTCAAGTGCTCTTACCACCACCGAGCTTATAAGACTTCAAGGTCTTGAAACAGCTCATAAGGTATGGAAAAGGCTTGAAATGATACACGAAGGAACTGAGCAAGTAAGAATGGCCAAAAGACTCATGCTCATAAAGGAGTATGAGATGTTCGGAATGAAGAGCGGTGAGAAGATTGAGGAGACAATCGATCGATTCACACGAATAGTGAATCAACTCTCCATGGAGGACAAGAAAATCTCAAATGAAGATCTTGTCTCAAAACTCCTCAATTCCTTGCCAAGAGAATGGACACCTAAAGTCACCGCCATCACCGAATCAAAGAATCTCAAGACTCTTGCCCTTGATGAGCTATCCGGTAATCTTCTTACTCATGGAATTCTTATTGATGAACAAAATAGGATGAACCCTATCAAGCCCACACAAACATCAAACAAAGGATTGGTGGTAGAGTCCGATGAATCGGATGAGGAAGTTGCTCTTCTAGTAAGAAAATTTAGAAGAATGGCAACTAGAAACAAAGCTCAAGAAAGAAAGTTTTTCAAAAGACCACCTAAAGAAAAGGAAGCAAGTGAAAATTGCTATAGATATGGACGACCCAGTCACTTCATTGCCGATTGCCACGTAAAAGAGCCACAAAAGCAAGAGAAGAAGGTCTTTCCCCAAAAGAAGAAAGCCCTCAATGCGGAGGTAACCACGTGGGATGATCTCCTTTCCGAATCAGAGGGAGAAGAGAGTTAAAATCGAGGTGTTGGACTTGTTGCAATAGTTGACAATCCAAAGATTCAACATACTTGTCTCATGACAATTGAAGATGATCTTGAGGTAAATTCTAATCCTTCAAATTTGCATGATGAAATAGGAGATTTGCAAGATGACTTTGAGAAATTGAACCAAAAATATAAGCATTTGAAGAAAGAGTTCAAGAAATGCATCTTAGAAAATAAGACCTTGCATGACAAGAACATTTTGATATTTCAAGAGCATGACATCATACTCACCATGCATAAAACCGTAGCTCTTGAAAATATAGAAATTAGAAAAGAATGTGAGAAACTAAGGTTAGACTTGCAAAGACTAACAAATGGTAAAAATAATTTAGACATAATACTTGGAAATCAAAGAATTAGAAATGATAAATCTGGTTTAGGATTTAATTCATCACATTCCTCCATTAAACCTAAGTCTTCAAAGAAAAAGTCAAACAATAGAAAAACACAACAAAATTGATCACCTTCTAAACCAAGGCATGTACCCACTTGTTTTCATTGCAACAAAGTAGGACATGTGAAGAATGAATGCAGATCTAGATTTGGAGGCATGTATGTTTGGAAGGCTAAGGGTCGACAAACTAACCCTAAAGGACCCAACCATCAAAGGGTACCATTGCATAAATATTTTGGTTTTGTAGGCTCTCAAGATAAATGGAGTAGCCAAAGAATGAGAAACCAAATGGCTTATGGACAGCGGATGTTCAACGCACATTACCGGAGACAAAACGTTGTTCACCAAGATCAAGCTCCAAGATGGTGGAACGGTGCATTTTGACAACGGGAGAGCCAAAATCCTTGGACATGGAGAAATTGGTAATTCTTCTTTCACTATTAATAATGTACTATATGTAGAAGGGCTTAAGTATAATTTGATAAGTGTTAGCCAACTATGTGATGCTAATTTTGAAGTTGAATTTGTGAAAAGAAAATGTGTTGTGAAAAAGAACGATAAGATTGTTTTTGAGGCTATACGTAAAAACGATGTTTACAAATTTAGCACACATGATTTGATATTACAAAATGTTTCTTGTCTAGTTGCCAAAAATGGTTTGACTCAACTATGGCATAGACGACTTGGACATATTAGCTTTAAAAATTTCAAAGAGATTTGCAAAAATGAAAAAGTCCAAGGTCTTCCAAAATTAAATTTCGAAAACCATGGCTTATGTGACACTTGTCAAAAGGCAAAGCTTGTTAAAACAAGCTTCAAGCCCAAAAGTGAAATCTCCACCACCAACCCCCTACAATTACTTCATATGGATTTGTATGGGGATATTGGTACGGCAAGTCTAAGTGGAAAACATTACACCTTTGTGGTGGTAGATGACTTCTCTAGGTACACTTGGGTAATGTTCTTAGATAAAAAGAATGATGGATGCCAAGAATTTATAAAGCTTTGTAGGAGATTATAAAATCAAAGAGAAGACACAATTAAGGAAATTAGAAGTGATATAGGTGGTGAGTTTGATGGAGAATTTCAAGAATTTTGTGTATCCAAAGGGTATGGACACAATTTTTCGGCTCTAAGAACTCCTCAACAAAATAGTGTTGCAGAAAGAAAAAACAGAATACTTCAAGAAATGATTAGAGCCATGCTAAACGAATTTGAGCTACCCAAATATTTTTGGGCCGAAGCGGTAAATACCGCTTGCCATGTGATAAATAGAGTTTATTTGAGACCATCTCTCAAAAAGACTCCTTATGAGCTTTGGAAAGGTAGAGTACTGAATATTAGTTATTTCAAGGTATTTGGGTGTAAGTGCTTTATACTTAACACCAAAGATAACTTAGATAAACTCGATTTCAAAGCAGATGACGGAATCTTTATGGGATATGCTCAAAATAGTAAAGCATTTAGAGTATATAATAAAAGAAGCATGAAAGTTGAAGAATCAATTCATGTCAAGTTTAGTGAACTCATTGAGGATGAATCAAACACTAATGATGATGATTATGAAATAATTGAAGTAAGTCATATAGAGAAATTTGAGAATCCAAAAGGCAATATTGTCATTGACCTTAGGATTGATCCCCTTGAACCTAAGGTTGAAGATGAAGAAGTAGGAGGAGATACCTCAAATTTACCGGATTCATACAAGTATAGGAAAGATCATCTTAAAGAATTAATATTAGGTGAAACTAGTCAAGATATAATGACTAGGAGGAAATTCAATGAAAATGCCTTCATTTCACAAGTTGAACCTAAAAATATAAAGGAGGCAATAAATGATGAAGATTGTGTATTAGCCATGCAAGAAGAACTAAATCAATTTTAAAGAAGTGATGTTTGGGAATTAGTTGCTAAACCTAGTGATCATCCCGTAATTGGCACTAAATGGGTATTTAGAAACAAAATAGATGATAAAAGAAACATCACTAGAAACAAAGCTAGGTTGGTAGCTCAAGGATATAGGCAAGAGGAGGGCATAGACTATGATGAGACCTTTGCCCCCGTAGCTAGGTTAGAAGCTATTAGGATGCTATTAGCATATGCATGCTATAAGGATTTCAAACTATATCAGATGGATGTGAAATCCGCATTCTTGAATGGAATAATTCAAGAAGAGGTATATGTAGCTCAACCTCCGAGGTTTGAAAATCATGATCATCCAAATCATGTATTTAAACTCAAAAAGGCCCTTTATGGACTTAAACAAGCTCCTAGGGTTTGGTATGATAGTAGTAACTTCCTTCTTGAAAATGAGTTTTCAAGAGGAAAAGTCGACACTACTCTTTTTATTAAAGAACAAGGAAACTATCAATTGCTTGTTCAAATTTATGTTGATGATATTATATTTGGTGCTACTAATGATTCTCTTTGTGAGCATTTTGCTAAATTGATGGAAGGAGAATTTGAAATGAGCATGATGGGTGAACTCAACTACTTTCTTGGTCTTCAAATCAAGCAAACTCAAGATGGAGTGTATATATCTCAAACGAAGTATACAAAGGATTTGCTCAAGAAGTACAAATTCGAGGATGGAAGAAGTGTGAGCACTCCAATGAGCACAAGTACAAAGCTTGACAAAGACGAAAAAGGAAAGCCGGTTGAGGTAACCGAATATAGGGGTATGATTGGTAGTTTACTTTATTTAACCGCTAGTAGGCCGGATATTTTTCATGTTGTGTGCTTATGTGCTAGATTTCAAAGTATGCCTAAGGAATCGTATTTAGTTTATATTAAACATTGATTGATCGATGTAGGCAGGAATCTGATTGATCAATGTGGTAGTCTGAGAGACTGATGTCAAACAAGACATCGATCGATCTATGTCCAGACATCGATCGATCGAAGTCCCAGACATCGATCGATCAAAGTCCCAGACATCGATCGATCGATGTCAACGCGAACAGGGTTACTAAACCTGCAATCCCCTTTCTTCCTTTTCACTTTCTTCTTTCCCAAACGCAATCCCTAATCTTCTTACTACAGAAATGAAAAATTCTCTCCACCAAAATCCAAAAACCATCTCTATAGCTCAAATTCTTTCCCGAATCTCTCATTTTCACTTCAGAATCTCATCATTCTACTCCACTTTCTTCAACAAATCCGAACCTTAACCTTCATGGCTGCCAAAACAAAAAATCCCTCCAAAAGAGCAAGAACAACTCTTGAAGGAAGAAACAATCTTCCTACTTCTCACTCTCAAGTCCCAACCAGTTCAAGAACAAAGAAAACTGCTGAGCAACCTCAAGCTGATGTGTTGGATAAGGTAAGAGAGAAGCTTGTGGTCAAAAATTTTCCCTGGCTCAAGACCGGAGAGTATGAGGATGCGGTAACTGAACCAATGGGTCCAGGTAAATTTGTTCACATCTCCCTTAGAGCTCAAAATTTATTCAATGAATGGGAGGATAATAACAGGTCCACCATTCTTTTGAAATTGCTCAAAATTGGAGATATTTTGAGTAATGAAGAATTAAGACCAATCATCAATTGGCTTGATGATCAACAATGGAGACCTGTTTGGGAGGTATCAAGTATGAGTTATATGTCCACTCGATACACTCGACTGTTCTATGCAAATATGTGGGTAGAATACCTAAATGGGATACTCTTTTCATTGGACTCTGTTGTTGAAGGTCAACTTCTTGCATTTAGTTCAAAAACCATAAATGAGCTCCTTGGTATTCCTGATGAAGGTATAGATGATTTTGATCCTTTGAAGTGGGACAACTACAAGTACCAAGTGTCCGAAGATGAAGTCAAAACTTTCCTTGGGTTTCATCCCACCCAAAACACTAATGACATGCCTTTAGTGTATCGAGTTTTACTTGCCATTGTTACTTTTTGTGTAAATGGTAAGTCTGCTAAGCTTCCAAGCAATATGGATTTTTATGTTGTCTATCGTATTGCTATGAGGGAGAAAATAAATTTTGGGGAGATTGTTTTTACCAATATGTTGGAGGTGGTCACTAAAAAGTCAAAGGCATTACCTTATAGCAATCTTATTTATAGATTGTTGCAAAAGAGTAATGTAGAGTTGAATGCGGAGTATGATGAGAAAATAACTCCCAGGGATTATTACACAAAAGCCAATATTCAACAAATTAACAAATCTTGAAAAGAGGCCCAAAGAAGGGGAGGTCACAATGAGCCAGAGGAAGATGAAGCTGAAAACATACAGGCCGAAGAACCCATCCCTCCAACACACCCCACTGAACCTCCCACTGAACACCCATCTCACCCTCAAAGCCCTACCTCCCGAGTGGACAAGGAAAAGGCTCCCATAGAAGAGGACAGTGATTCAGAGGTGGAATTTGATGTAGAAGGAGAGATTAACTTAATAAACCGTACACTTGGTCAATGGGGAGAAGACTTAACCAAGGAAGCAGTCTGTATTGATGATTTGGAAAAGGACAACACAAATATCACAAAAAGGGTCAAAAATTTAGAAACGGAGCTCACTACACAAAAGACCAAGTACCAAAAATTGAAGACAAAGCTCAAAGCATCACTCTCCGGATTGTGTTTCTCTTCCGATGAAGAGTAGTTCTTTATGGTTCCCCATTCTCTCGTAGCTATAGAGTATTTTTGCAAGTTTGAGTTTACCTATGTATCTCAGAACTTGATATTTCTTAATGATATTTATCCTTTATTTTTATGTCTCTCATTTTTTGATGTTTTCAAAAAGGGGGAGAAGTTGTTATCTTGATAAGTTGTTATCTTGATATGCATGGTTTATACATTGTTTTGGTATAGGTTGGGCATTGGCATGGGTGGCATGTTTTGGTTGGGCATGTTTTGGTTATTTTAGGCATTGAGTGACTAAGTTTTTGGCATGGTATAATTTTGGTATGGTTTGGTTGAGCATGAGTATCTTAAGTTGGCTTTATTGTCCTATCTTGATATGATATTTGTGTTTTGCATAACATAGCTTAGTTTGAGAATTTGAATTTGGTATAGCATGACATGAAGTTTCTTGATATGCTTGTCATGATATCTTACATATTAAAAGGGTAAAAATGTGAAATTTGTTGCATGGATTGAGGGGGAACATTTTTGTATTGATATCACATATTTGGTAGATTGCATATTGAAAAGAATTTTTTATGTGTTCACATGATGAGTGAGCATGAACTAAGGGGGAGTTGTAAAATATCAAGTTTAGATGAAAATGTATCAAGTAAAAACATCTTTTGAATCATGGTTTTAAAATCATCAAAGAGGGGGAGATTATTAAGTTATAAATTGTTTTGATGATGAAAAGATGTTTTAAATAAGTTAAATTAATGTTTGAGACTTGATGCAAGATGAGAAAATTACACTATGTCAAAAATGGTTGAGATTGAAACTCACTGTCCAACATCGATCTCTCAGGCTAGGGACATCGATCGATCGATGTCACTTCAGCCTCTGACTTTGATCGATCGATGTCAGTTAGAAAGCTTTCTGTCCAACATCGATCTCTCAACCTAGGGACATCGATCGATCGATGTCACTTCATTCTCTCCTCAGTGAGACTTCGATCGATCGATGTTCGTCAGTAAGCATTCTGTCCAACATCGATCTCTCAGGCTGGGGACATCGATCGATCGATGTCACTTCAGCATCTGACATTGATCGATCGATGTCAGCAGTTCAAAAACTGAAAAGTTTCTGGAGGACATCGATCTCTCCCCCAGGCACTTTGATCGATCAATGTCCCCCAGAATTTAAATTTTTTTTTGAACGTCGGAACAAAATCCAAGAGAGATTCATGGTATTTTCTCTTTTCAATCTTGCTCAAATTTCTTGTGGACTTTAACCCAACATATTACATGATTTCTTGACTATTGTACCCATGTCTAAGCAATCCTAGGTTGGCTATTGAGGATCAAATCACTCCAGAGGCTAAAGACTATTTGGGCATTATCTTGACATTTAGAGTAGTTCAAGACATGATGGAGAACTCAAAAATGTGGTGAACTTCATCTATAAATAGAAGAGGCTTGGATGAAGCAAACATACACTTTCAACATCATCTAGCTTCATTTTTCATTGTTGTATAGTTCTCTCATACTTGTAAATTTGCTTAAAGCTTGTTAAGCTTTTCTTTGCTCTTCATTGTTGTATATTGAGAGATAGAGAGTCAAGCACAAGAGGAACTATAAATATTTGATCTCTTGCTTATGCTTAGACTAGTGAGAAAGTGTGAACCATACTATATTTCTTCAACCTACTGTGAGAAGTTCTTGAGAGAACTTTGTTGAAGTTGTGAGGTAGCAAGAAGTTGTTCTTGCTAAATAGCTGTAGTTGCACAAGTGTGGTTTGTGCAAGAAGTTGCTGTTGTTGTTGCTTACACTAAGGTGTTAGTGTAAGTGTTGCTGTGGTTGATCTTATTGCTTTAATAAGAAGAGTATCTGTTGAAAATCCACTTTGGCAACAAAGTGGTAGTGGAGTAGAATCATTTACGATTCGAACCACTTTATATCCGGTGTACACATTCATTGCTTCTCATCTCCCATTCTTACTTTGATTTTGAATTTCTTTTGAGTTGAGCCAGACAAGAAAATTCTGCAAAAAGTGCCAAACACTCTATTCACCCCCCTCTAGAGTGTGTTTCGGACCTAACACTTACAATAGTTAATCCATCAGAAAAAGACACTCAGAGGTGTGTGCCGTTAAAAGTGTCAGAATAATTTGTCTATTATGGGAAGATCTGCCTCACTATTTAAATTGTCAATGCAGATTTAGGGACATATGATGAAATTAAAATCAACACGAGTACACAACAGGTATAAACATGTCGGCGTGTCTAGAGCTCAGATCAATTGAATTTATAAGGAAACAAGTCGTTATGAGATTCTAAGATGACACGAGATCAGCTACGATCAATGCACAAGAGTCAGCTAATCAGAAAGTTGACTATCTGAACTCAAGCATGAGAATTAGGACGAAGTTATTTCATCTTACCAGCGGTTTGCTAGTCTATCACAGAACAGCTCGGCAAAGCTTAACGATAGGAGCTCGGGTAAAGTTACTTTCACTACTTAGACAACTCTATTCTAATATCACCACACTTGTTGTCTATGCAACATTACCTTTATCACATGTATCAAAATGGACAGAGTATCCAGGAACACTTCACAACCTCGAAATGCAAAGATCAAAGACAACAGAGCATAAAAACATTTCATTCACAAAAATTAATAGTATGTCCAAAAAGAGAGAAACTCTTATTTGTTTTTTCAGATTACACAAACAATCATAAAGAGACAACAACTCAATATTAAACGTAACAAATCACCTATAATTGACTTGATGATCGAAAGTTTTCTCTGAAAATCACAACTCCAAAACCTCTAATATTATTGATTTTTGCACGTTGCACCAACAAATTCCTAGCAATTCAGTCAACATTTCACTGAAAGATTCGATGATGAATCTAATTTCGTACTATGCGTGCTTGGAATTTTTGGGTAGAAATCATAAACGGAGACTGGTCAGTTCGGGATAAAAATGAAACAAAGAAGTTGATATGGAACCAAAAAATTTATTAATCATGATCATGTCTAGAGACTATTATCATTAGATATAATTTAATTTGTTTTTGTCCTCCCCTTCTTGAAATCAACTTTAATATTAAAAGACTGTGCACGGACTTTAAGCAATGAAATGAATGAGTGCAGAGAGATTATTTTATTAAAATATCTGATGAAATCAGATCGGCACAAGATCGCATAAACACAGTCCATGGCTTGCTATATATATATATGTACGCGCACGGACACACATACACGCACACGCATACACACACATATATATATATGTGTATATATATATATATATATGTATATATGATGGATTTGGATGTTGCAGTTTGTTCATATTTCTTCATTTGGCACCATTTGATTTATTTTTATACTTCACATTGATTAATTAACTTTTAACTCACTCGTGAAGGAATGTTCCCTTGCTTCCAGCCCCTAACTTCTATACACTATAAATTAATGGAAATATTATATTTTCTTACGTGGTTTGTCCCAATGTCACAACTTTTCCTTTACTTTTTTCGTCATTACTTATCTCCTCTCCAGTTAAAAGATCTTAGAGCGTTGTTGTTTTGTGACATCGAGGTCGCACGTTTGAGTTATAGAAACAACATCTTATACAAAAATGTAAGGTAAGACTACGTATATCAGATCGCGAAGCGATTTAATCTCTCTCCGAACTCTATGTAAAAGCTAGAGTCTAGTACATTTGAAACATGGGTGTACTTGTCTCCTTTGTAGTTTTATTGGATTAAAGTATTTCGGCCATTTTCAAACTAAACAGAGGAGTTAATGTGTCGTGACCGATATATCCCTAATTTACACCAGCTTCTTCCTCAACCATCCTTACCCGCCACAACAGAACTACCCTTTGGCCCTTTACACACTTTCAACCATCAGCGCCGCCCTCTTCTCTCAGCCCCTCTCTCTTTAATCCGCCATCTGCCCTGCAACTCCTCTTCTCCCTACCACCCTTTCCTCTCCATGTAGTACCCTCTAGCCCCTCGCCCCTTCCTACCTTCTCCATTTACCTCTGAAGGTTGAAGACATTAGAACCCATATTCTCTCACCTTCCGCGCGCCCAATGCTGCGACCCTCCCCCCTCGCACCACAATCTTCTATAAAATTTTCCGATTGAAATCAAGTCACTGCAACCGTGGGTTCTGGAAATGGAGGAGGGTTGCTTTGCAAAAAGTTTTTGGACAATTTGTCGGAGCTGTGACATGTAAAATTCCTGAAGAATTTGCGGACAAGTTTTCAAATGAAAGAGGACGGCGGGATGGGGTAAGGGGGCAATACATCAAAGCGGGTGTGTGCAGGCGTACTGAAAATCACAGGGTTTTTTTGAGAAAGGGAGTGGATGTGAATGAATTGAGGGAGATGATATTTTTTGTTTTTTAAAATTCAAATAGGGATATTTTAGGTAGTAAAAAGTTTCATTTACTTCTCTTCCAGCAGGCATGAGGTTTTCTGGCGAAATTTTGCTGTATACTTTTTGGAGACCGATTCCCTCGTCCCAAAATCTCTCACCTCAATTCTCACTGCACGACACGTGGCAACAGGAGATGGTGAAACTAGATGAGGGTGCCTCACCATCCCCTGATGCCACGTGTTGTACAGTAGAGGATGCGATGAAGGATTTTGGATGAGAGGATCTAAACCCATACTTTTGTGGTTTAATCTAAAAATGATGAGAATACTTTAGTTGAAAACCAAAACCACCGAAAATCTAAAAAGACAGTTTCTGTTGTATTAAGCTTTTGTGTTTGTACATAGTCTAAATAAGGTCTGATCGCTTTACGATCTGATGTACGCAGTCTTACCTTACACTTCGTACAAAAACATGCATATGACGTTGAGTCAAACTATAGGAACAACAACAACAACAACACATACCCAGTATATCCCAACAACAGCAAAAGCTATCACTAGGTTGTAGGGAGGGTGAGAGGCTGACAAACAATACATTCATCCCAAAGGATAGAGAGTTTGATTCCAGAGATACTCTCGGCTCTATATGTATCTGCATAAACACATAATGCACGACAAATAGTGAAAGACAAAGACTAACACAAAAAATACAAAATCAACCTAACGTTGAGTGAATATCTACACCTCTTTATATACTCTAACATGCCTTTGTATCCTGCCTAAACCTCTCTAAATTAATTCGCATGCATGCCTGTGGTGATTGCTGTTGTTGACCTCTCCGTGATCAGGGGCGGAGGGAAGGGGGGGCCTGGGGGCACGTGCCCCCCCAAACGTCGATGGGAAAAATTATACAGCTAGGTAAGTGTAGTTGTATTTTTGTCCATTCAGTTCAAAGTGTGCCCCTGCTTACAGAATACTAACTCTCTGTTACGTGGTCACGTAGTGTTTAGCAGTCAGTAATTCTCTGCTAAGTGACTAAAATATGTCTAAAACTTACTAAAATACGAGGACGGCGAGAAATCAGATATCCAAAATACTGCATCAGGTTTGATTGATAAGATTGACTCTTTTGAGTTTTTAATTGTTGGGAAATTTATGTTGAAAGTTTCAGGAATGACAAGTACACTTTCTAAGATTCTACAAGTGAGCGATCAAAACATAGGTTGTGCTCTTAATATTATCAACGGGGTAAAAAAGAGCTTACAAGAATATAGAGAGCTTAGTTGGGATAATTTGTTGAAAGAAGTCTTTGAGTTTTGTGAAATACATGAAATTGATGTGCCTAAAATGGAGGATATTGTCATTGGCCAATCTAGAAAAAAACGTAAAGATGGTGAACCGATGACATACTTTCATCATTTTTGTGCAAAAATCTTCATATAGATACTTCATTTATCTTTATTGTGTTGATACATATGACATTGATGATTAATTTGTCTACACGCAATTAGTTTTTATTCATATAAATTCTTAGGTGATTGATATTATTGCTATGGAAATGGATGAACACTTCATAGAATCAAACATGGATTTACTTACATGTGTAATGCGTCTTGGTTCTTCAAATTCTTTTGCGAACTTTGATCATGGTCAATTGTTGCATCTTGCTGAGTTATATCCAGATGACTTCACTACCTTGGAATGAATGGAGCTTGAACATCAACTTGACAATTACATTGTCGATATGAAATCAAATGAAGTATTTTTTAATATAAATAATCTTGGAGATCTTGCAAAGAAGATGGTGGAAAAAAATTATCATAATTACTTTCCTTTAGTATATCGATATTCGAGTTAGTATTGATTTTACCCGTTGAAACGTCTAGTACTGAAAGAACTTTTTCTGCAATAAATATCGTCAAAACTGATCTACGCAACCGGTTGATGGATGACGTACTATCGGATTGTTTATTGTGTTACTTTGAGCATGAAACCTTTAGCACCATTGAAGATGAATATATTATGCAACGATTTCAATAAATGTCATCTCGAAGAACCTTTTTGCGTCCCTTAACAATTCCTTCTCGTCCTACAATAGACAAATAAAAAGTATGTATTGATGTATGTTACTATATTCATTTAATAATTATGATCCGCATATTGTTTGTTGTGTATTTTTTTGTACATTGGTTGGTAAATGTGTTTTCTTTTACGTATTTTATGTTATAATACAAAAATATGTCTAAAAAATTTTGTCGTTTTTTCCGGTCCGAAACGACGGCCGATGGTATTCCTGTAGCGAAGCCTATCAGTATCCCTTCAAGAAGAAACTTCTGGCTCCGCTACTGTCCGTGATGTGTGGCTATTTAAGCAATAGCTCCGTACTAAGTGTTTTAGTTTAGTGGTAGCAACCTTTAATAATGCAATCGTCTTTTAATAATGTACTCACCAAAGGCCAGCTGTGTGACTTCGTGGCCACTTATTCTTTAGTCTATTAGACAGCAAGGACAGTTGAATTTTTCCCACCTCAAGTGTTCCAGCTTTTTCATCAAGCTTTAAGATTTGATCTGGGAGCAAAAGGCCATTATGTGGCTCCGAAAGCTTCCACCGGCTCAGCCCCAATAAGCATTATGGAGGATGTAAATCAGGAGTCCAGCAACCTTTTATGTTAGATTAGGATTTACAAAGTGATCTACACAATGTGTCTCCGTGCAAATCAGACATTCGGCCTAGCAGCAGTGGAACACCCACACTGTGCGTAATTGAATTCGAACTCTTGACCTATTAGAGCAAATACCAATCCGACTACCAACTGATTTAAGATTTGATCATAACTCTCCTGAAGGTTCCTATGAAGTTATGCAAAATCGCAATGAGCTTTAAACAGAATTATGCATGTATATATATCGAAAAAACTTTAGGTCTAGCTGTTGCGTATCATTTATCCCAATCCCGGTCTCGAGCTTTATTCCCTTCCCAATTTATATATCATTTCAAACATAAAAACAGGCAAAGAAAAAATAAATATCAAAATTCATATAGAAGGTCCGTTACGAGGCATTAGCTCAATTTTATGACTAAAAACCTAAGATGATAATGTGTTGGGTTTTTGTATACACAGATTTTTCTTTTTTTTTTTTACTTTCTTAGTATTTACGTTCTCTATTTAAATAGTGACGTTGTTATGACTTGATTTAGATCCGTGACTATTTTTGTCCTTTTCTAAGCCTTGATTAAGTAGTGTCAATTAGTTGAGAATCTATGCCGACATATTCATGGTCTCGATCTTTGGGATCTAATTCTGCATCGTTTCTCCACATTCCTAAATCGGGTTGGGATCTTCTCACCCCCACTTTTTGACCACGCGACACGTGGCACCAAGGGAGTGTGGAGAAGCTAAATGAGGGTCACCTACATCTAGCCTCACCACCCCTTTGCTGCCACGTGTCGCGCGGTCACGCGTCACCGCATCCCCTTGCTGTGAAGGGATCCTATCACCCTAAACCGGTTCTATACAATATCTCTCTATCTTGACTAAAATATTGCACATGTACATTAAATTACACAGATAACCAACTAATATATTAAATATATCTTGAGCCTTGTTTACTCTAAAATAGTAATGGATGAACTATCACATATTTAGTAAAAAAATTAGATTTATCTATCACAATATCTATTTTCGTATAACCATATACATACACATGCATTCATAAAACGCTCAAAGTCAACATTAGACATAATTTTCGACTTCATAGTAACCTTCTTTCTTTCTCTTTTCATTTGTTTATGATCTTTTTCTTCCTTTTCTTTTTTTCTTTTCTGTTGCATTCTACTTTCTTTTCTTTCATTTTGGCAGGCGTATTGAAAATCACAAGGTTTGGAGGAAAGGGGTGGAAGTGAATGCTCAAGTCAGTTGCGGGCATGACTATGTCAATATATGCTCAAGTCAGTTGATTTGGCTTAGTTTCACTTGGTCTCTTCCTTGCTGAGGGGAGGCTTCTTTATATAGATTTGAGTGAGCTGTACATGGCGAGAAGTCCTGGGGTGATGATACGTGGCTGTCCTGCTAGCAGTCCTCGTCCGCATGGTGGCTACGTGGTGCCACATGTCGTGATGCATTGCTAGGATCAATTGCAGGCAGGTCTGTTTTTGCACGCATGATCAAGCTGATGTGCGCTATAAGCAGCATAGCCCGAAGGAGCAAGTTGAGCGTAGCTTGGCTTGGACTGACCTACAGAGCTCTATTGAGCAGAGGTCAAGGGTGCTGGCCTTGGTCGTCTGCTAGGCTGAGCTAAACTGAGATGTCGTGACATGCTGATTTGGCGACTAACATCGGTAGAGCTGAGCTGACTGGGGTCTGTTGAGATAGTTTACCCCCTGGGATGAGCAGGAGTTGAGCTAAGAAGGCTGAGATAAATGACATGCGCTAGTGGCGAGGCCCCAACAACGATGACTGTTACTGGCCGAGGTGGAAACACTTCTTTTTCTGTAGGTGGTTTCTGGACTTGTCAAGTTACCCCCCAGATTAGACTTGCCGATATCAAAAAGAAATACTAATCTTCATGTAGCCGCCCATTCATTGCTAATCTGCTTTACTTACCCACGTTTTTGACGTTTCAGCATCTGATTGGCTGGCGATAAATAGTGAGTTTAGAGGTTACTTATGTCCTGTTTGATGCGTGAGACGTGGTGTTAGCGGGAGTAACCGCGGGCAATCCCACGTCCCCACGTCGGCCTTCTTCCTCGGTATAAATAGGCTCACATCCGTCATTGATTTTTCACTTCAAGCAATAGGGTTTTCTGGGCAAGTGTTCTCTGGTGTCCTCCCAATCAGATCTGTTGAGCTTCCTAGGTCTCCCAATTCTTCTAATTGCCTGGTTCTTTCTTCCAAGTAAGTCCTCTCTTCTATCTATTTCATCCATTATGCCGAGTGACTCCTTAAATCACAAAATTACTTCTGCCGGCGAAGCAGTTCTTCCATTTCCTGATCGTCCTCCGAGAGGAACTCAGACATTGCGGCATGGCCAAGCAGCATTGCTAGCCCTAGCGGCACAACTTCCATGGAAGCGCAATTAAAGTCCCCAAACCTGAATTTTCAGCCTCCAAAGGTGGACGTCGACTCTCTGTCTTTCAGGATGGTGGCCGAGGTGAGTTTGCAGGCTTAATAGACACGCAGTTCTGCACCATGTCTCAGGAGGAGCTCTCTGAACTCTGCTAAGTTCACCAAATTGACTGTGATAGATTTGACCCAATTCTTCCTCCCACTGGATGCACCACCCATGACTCGCCGTGTGAGGTATGAGGCAGTGTACGGAGAGTATTTCAAATTTTGTTTTTCTTTGTCTATCCCAAATTCTCTTAAGTTAATTCTTTTATTCTATCAGCTCAGATTGTCACAGATTGGGCCTAATGGACTTATTATTTCAGCCTGCTACTTTCTATTTCTTTGTGCCATTCAGGCTAGTTTCAATGTTGAGACTTTCAGAGGGTTCTTCACATGTAAGGCCTCTGAAAGTTGGTTCTATTTTAGTTGGCGAGCCTTGAATAAGACATTCCACTTTGTTGTCAACCTTCCTTCCTAAACAAAAAATTAGAAGGGAAAATTTTTCTATGTAAGAAGGGTTGGGACTACTAGCTAGACGTTTGGAGGACGTCTAACGCTGATAATAAATTGCCCGCTAGTCAGTATCATAAGGTGGCAAAGAGCTTGCAGAGTTTTGATGTGACAGTTAATTGGTTTAAGGTTAGTGGCCATGCACTGAAGAAGGCTGACCTGGATCATTTGGTGTGTGGCCCCGGTTTTCGCATTTTGGGAGAGGGAGATTTAGAGGTAGTCCAGGGTAAGGGTCAAACCTTTGTACTTCGTGTTATTTTTGGCTAGGTGCTGAGCTGACACAATGTTCTTGCAGGAACTATGGCATACGTATCGACTGATCTTATGGCTGCAATGAAGGCAAGAAGGAAAGGGAAGCAAGCAGCTGCAGCACCAACAGTTTGTGTAGCTAAACGAATCCGAATTCGAAAACCTACTATTTTGGTTTGACTCGGTTCGTTAACATCCTATTAACATCTCTTACCTTTTTTATGTTTTTGCTGTATTTGATTAATTCTCCTACGTTAACATAAACTTTTGTTGGCAACAACAACAACAACAACAACAACAACAACAACAACAACAACAACAACAACAATACCCAGTATATTCCGACGACAGCAAAAGCTATCGCTAGGATCTGGGGAGGATGAGAGGCATGCAAACACTATCTCCATCCCAAAGATAGAGAGTTTGCTTTCAGTGAGACCTCCGACTCACTTGTAGGCCAATGAATCATTGATTTCTTACTTTTATGTTTATCTCTTTGTTACAGTGATCTCACCATTTCAATTGAATTTTCCATTGGACTTCCAAAACAAATATATCTGAACTCGGAGGATTCAGAACATGATTGACTATATGAATCTCAATTGTGTCGAATTTTTCTTTTTTGAAATAAAATATTTACGGAATCTCTATGAATAGAATCAATTCTATTTAACCCTTGTTTGTAAAAATAAATATCTTAGATATTACAAAGACGCACACTCGTGGACTTATTCGCATCGTGACATTTTTTTTTTGTTAAAAATTTTATTTTCTCTGGCAAGGTTAACATTTCTAGTATTCGAATCATAATTGTTCGCTATAGTTCGGATAATGAAGGATGCAATATATTACGATGTGATTATTTTCATTTCAGATTATCTTTTTATTTGAAGGTGCGAATATAAATTATGATAATATTTGTTGGTGATTGATAATAATGATTTACATATTGACATGTGAGTATGTGTTTGAGGACGCACGTTGGAGCAACTGATAATTGCTTTGTTACCTTGAAGTCAGGGTTCGAGCTGCGGAAAAAAACTCTTGTACAAACTGTAGCGTAACACTACGTATATCAGATCGCAAAGCGATCCGATCTCTCTCTGGACTCTGTACAAACGTAGGAGCACAATACACCGGGAACATCCATGTCAGCATGTGTTTAATAAAAATCTACAATTATGGTTTTGGTTTTTTATTTTCTTTTGGTAGTTGAGTCAGTTATGGGTCTTCGCTCCTCTTAAATCCCAAAAGCACACGTGGGTATTATCTTATTGTTTGGCATTTTTCTCTTTAAGTGATCGTATCTTGTCGAATTATTGGTTACTCCATTTAAAATCTCATATCATATATTCTTTGTCAGAATCATATATGATCATGTAGTCACATGATTCAAAACAAACGTTTCTAACCATGTAAACATATGTTTCATCAAATTTTATTCATGTCGAAATTGAAATTTTTTAATATTAGATCCGTTAGAAGCATTTTCTAATCGAGTTACGTGGGTATGCATTAACCAGATTACTTTCTAAATTCTTTTCCATTCTCTTTAGTTTTACTCGTATTAATCTGTGAAACTGTGCCTGATCATGCATAATCGGAGCCAAGAAACTGAGCAGTGCTGTCATGGACTTTAAAAAGCATAATCGGAGCCAAGAAACTGAGCTGTACTGTCATGGATTTTTTTTAAAAGCTAAAACTATCATATATAAGCCAAACTGAAACATTTGCAAAGAAGTTGCTCTTAAGAAAGTAATTGTAGATTTAGTGTGTACAAAATATAGACGGCTTACAATGATCAATTCAAATCCTAGTGTCGACCTTTACAAAAGCTTCTTTGAAGAAACAACATAAGCTAATAGTACCAAAATAATAGCCAGTAACTACTGTCAACGAGTACAAGATAATTGTCATATAAGCAATAAACAAAATAGATGTTTCACAACAGTGACGTTCGATACTAAAAACCTGGCTTTATACAGAAATTAGAGATGCAACCTAAAAAAACATTGTAACAAGAAGCTAGAGATAGGCAACTTTGACCAAAAGATAGTACAAACTCCATAGAGCCTTCGCTTAATGGCAAAGTTGCCCAACCCCACCCAAAAGGGCCCAAACTAAACAAGCCAGCAGTTGAGGCCCAAGTAGCAAATGGTGAACATAGCCAGCATCTTTAGCAAGGGTTGTGATCTCTTAACCCCACTTTCCTCACCCCTTTTGTGACCGCGCGACACGTGGCAGCAAGGAGGGGTGATGAGGCTAGATGAGGGTCACCCGCATCTAGCCTCACCACCCTCCCTTGCTGCCACGTGTTGCGCGGTCACGCGTCACCGCATCCCCTTTGCACTGAGAGGATACTATCCCCTTTAGTAAACGGCTAGAGAACTCCAAGAAAAGGCATTCCAAAAAACCATCCAAAGACACAAAGATTCTAAGCTACCTAAATCCTACCAAACCATATTTGGTAGAGAATTGCGTACTACCTACCAATTCCTAAGGACATCGTTTTATGTAACTTTGATTTTAACTAGGCCAATGAGGCAAATGTTTTTTCTCTAATAAAGTTCTTTACTTCATGCTACCTAAGAGGGGAGTTGAGCCCCCATCACATTCCAACATGCTATTTTAATTCACTGAAGAAACCATCTGAATGGTTTGAATCCCCAGTTAAGTCTTTGTCAGTACCTTCAAGAGTATTGAACTTGTTAGTGCTGGAAACATAATTCACTGAAGAAACCATCTGAATGGTTTTTTCATTTATATACTTATCCTTATTGCTTCCCTTTTTCTGGCTGTCATCTATGTTTCCTAGAGAGACTGTATTCCTATCTTTAAGCTTCCCATTTTTCTTTTGCATTGGTTTTTGGAGGTGGGAGTTTGTCATCACCCCTTTCATTGCCTGGCTTTGAGTAAGACGTCCTTTGTCCTTCTGTTCCAGAGACAAGCTCCAAACCTTTAGGTTTTCCATTTCCTTGAGCATAGGAGTTTACTTTTCAGGGCCTTTCAATGGAGCCCTCCTTGCATGTTAGTGGTTTCCACTATTTGGCCTCTTGCTGTTGTTAGCAGCAACATTCTTAGTGTCTGTTTGAAAATCCTGATTCTGCTTTTCTCATAAGAGTGTCCGAAAGGCTTACACTTAGAGCACTAGGTTGGCATCCACTCGTAGCTCACCTCCTCAATGCATTCAACACCATATTCATCAGTATATAGATAATACTAGGGTTAGACACCAGCTTTGATTTTTATGCATATCCTGGCGTAAGCCACTCTTGCTTGAGTGGTGGTAAGCTTTTCCATGAACATGGGTATTGCCAATAAGGCACCCGAGTCCACTTAAGACATGAGCATTGAATTAGTACAATGGAAGATTTGAGAATTTGAGTTGGAATCTGAATATGAAAAGTTCTTCTTCACTCATTTGTACTTTAAGTAGACCTTTAGAATTCCAACTTTCCTACGCAAAAGTTCTTCATATCGAAGACAGAGGCGTTGTTTCCATACTTGACCTACAATAGAGAAGTTCCATTTCTACTTTATCCTCTGTTACTTTATGAAGGATGATAGCGAAGGAGCGAATTCCTTTATCTATATATATTTGCTCATCGGAGAGTGTAGACGAGACTTTAGGAGCAAAATTCGGTCTGAGCAGCAAAGCCCAAACAGATTTAACCCTTGTCACTACAAGTTGAAGATCCAGACAGATTATTAAGATATAAACATTTTGAAAAGAGAATGAAGAGTTGGTTGTTCTCCGGCCGCTTTTCACTGCGATCGAAGTGGCCTGTTTGGTCGAAGAAGAGGGGAATGTGTTCCGATATTTCGCAAGTGAGCTATGTAAGATTAAAGTGGTACGAGGAGAACCAACATGGTTGGCGTGGTGGTTCAACACCTCGTCCTTTTAAGCATGTGGTTCGGGGTTCGATCTCCGCTCATGTGAATAGAGCAAACCATTTGGCCAGTCCCCTACCACTTCGTGTGCTGACCGCATGAACGGATGATTAGTCTTCTGACTTTCGGCTGGAAGGATACCTCGGAGCAACCCATGAAAAAAAAGTGTTACGAGGAGGAGTTAATTTTTCAGAGAGAGGGCAAGAAAGGCTTTCAGTCGAGATTGGCAGAAGATCATAAAATGTGCCGTCATGCGCTTGTAAGAACTATCCACTTTAATGAGTGTAAAAGAATTGTGAAGAATTATTAAAAAGCTTGAATTGTAACGAATATCCTCGTTAACACGCTATCACATCATATATTTATCATTGTGTCATTTATGCAGGTATTTATAGAGCCGGAGGTCTCGCTGGAAGCAACCCTTAGGACACATGTATTGTTTGCCTGACACTTACCTTCTCCAGACACTAGCGATAGCTTTTGCTGTCGTTGGGTTGGGATATACTGGGTACGAATGATGATGATGAAGAATTGTAACGACTACGGATACATACACATACAGATCATTGAAAGGATGGGGACATTTTGATTGATGAATGCTAACAAAAGTAAATATAGAGAATTGTATTGAAAAATACACGCCCTAATTTGATAAAAACATCTTTTTTATTTTTATATAATTATTCTCATCTTATAATTCATTCTTGATCATTGATCAAACAAAAATGAACGTCTTTTATCAACATAGGATGTGTATCTATCATTTCCTAAACATGAGATAACAATAAAGGTTATAAATGTTAAATAACGTTAAATTACCATGCCCAACTTGCTTAGTCGTTGGCAAGGAACAAAGGGAATGAAGCCTTGAATTCGCCAACCTACCCCTAACAAACCAGCCAAAATATACAACTTTGCTCAAACAACACCTGCCAAAGAAAAGGTAACAATTGGATGGGAACTAAGAAGCAGAAGCCAATACACGATCAAGACATCGAAAGAGGACTCCAAAGACACCGCTAATGTCATCGGCCGGATTCAGCCTCCTCAAGAATCACCTTCCATCTGCAGATGTAAACGAATCTGCGAATCCAGAGGGCCGAGTGGGTATGCTTGTCTGAGTATTATCGCTGCTGCCCATGTAAGAAGAGCCGTCAACTCCACTCATTCCCTCGAAAGCTTGCCACTTCTTCAGTGCTTGTGGCAATGTCATATCATAGTCGATTCCGTATATGTCATCTGGATCGGTTTCTACTGGTTTCCAGAGCTCAGCAAGAGATGAAAGAACATTCACTGCGTGGCTCATGTCTGGTCTTTGATGTGGCTCCCTAGCACAGCAGTGCCCAGCCAACTCGGCTACAGTGCTCACGCTAGCAAGAGTTTCTTCACTAAGATCAATGGCAGGGTCGATGGCCTTTTGGAATGTCTCTTTGTTCATCTGCATTCTGCGAAACCATGGGACCAGATGAACACTATCCTCTGGCTGGCTTTCATCTAAAGCTTTTCTTCCACTGATCAGTTCCATTAGTATCACACCAAAACTATAAACGTCGATTTTAGTGGTCACGCGGCCCATCACTGTGTCATTCATGAGTTTGTGTCAATCAAATGGCAATATGAGAGGAAAAGTAAAGATAAAAGAACTAACAGGAAGTGCGAAAACTATAAGATACATAAAAGAATACCATAATAGATGAAGTTGTGTGCAAAAAACTAAAAAATACATTAAAGAATGTAAAGATATGAAGAGGTCAGGCCATAACAGTAGATAACAAGAAAGACGCTAAATCCACGTACTTCGCTAAAATCATGGGCAGGAAAGTAGAAGTCTCATTATACTCCCAATCAAAAGTAGGCCTAAAAGGTAAAAACACGAATATTTATACTCAACACATTGCATAAAGAGAAAAAAAAGGGAAACCTCTAAAACCACATATTTCACTACAACAACAACGACATTACTCTATTGTCTTAGAGGCTCCCCCTATGCCGGGGTATGAGGGGTCGGATGTACGCAACTATACCCATAATGAAAATTGCGTCAAGGTTCACAATATAAGAAGCGGAGACAATTTAGTGAGTCATTTTGTTTCATTCCATCGTCAAAGAAGATGTTTCCTTAACTCCATTAGAAATTGAAACTGAAAGTTGAAAGGTCTAAAAGGTGAAAACACGAACAGCAATATTCAGTAGATTGCATAACATGAAAAAAGAATGAAAAACTATAATCCAGCAACTCAACAAACAGAAAACTACTCCTAGCTTCATCCAAATTCATGTCATTTTTAACACATGAAATTTTATTTGGTTTCATCTCAAGTATAAATTTCAACTTCTGTCAGCTAAGATGACCTCAAGAAAGAAAAAGTTGCAAATATAGATGAGTTAATAGGAGGAAAGTACCAGCATATTCAGGTGCCAGGTACCCAAAAGTCCCGGCCAACCTTGTAACAACAGAGGCTTTTCCATCAGGCACAAGACGAACAAGCCCAAAGTCTGCAACTTTAGCTCGCATATCTTCTCCAAGAAGGATGTTTGAAGGTTTGAGATCGCGGTGAATGAAACTTTGTTGGGCTAAACCATGCAAATATTCAACACCTCTAGCAACATCTAGAGCAATAGTCAGCCTTTTCATCCACTCCAGAGGTTTCACCCCTTCATCCTCCCAATTAAACAAGTACTTGCTGAGAGTCCCCTGCGGCATGTATTCATACACAAGTATCCTCTCATTGCCATCAAGACAATATCCAAGGAGAGCAACCAAGTGCCTATGGCGGACTTTAGTCACAATCGCAATCTCAGACTTAAATTCATCCAAACCCTTTTCAGTCAGCACCCCAGACTCCATTCGTTTGACTGCAATCTTGGTACCATCATGCAATTCACCTTTATAAACAGTTCCAAATCCCCCTTTTCCCAGTATGTTTTCCTCGCTAAAATTGTTTGTCACACTCTTCAGCAATTGAATTGAAATAATCATACTTCCAGCCTCAACAACGTGGATATCTCTAGTCCCACTACTACCAACGCTGAATGTTTCAGTTGTGCTGCCATTGGCACTTGGACTGGAAATTGTGATCTTGACAGCATCCCGGTCAGATCCAGAATGGCGAGGATGAACTACCACAGTGCTTGGAGATTGGTTTCGATTGGAAACCTTTGATTTCTTTTTGTGCATACAAAATACTACTAAGCCAGCAGATACAATAGCAATACCAAGACCACCAACCACAGAACCAACGATTACTCCAACGGATGATTTCTTGCCATTTCTTCCCGTGTTCCCACCAGGGATGTCAGGAGGTGCCCCAGGCGTACCAGGAGGGGGATGGTCATTTCCAATATTCGGATTCCCAGAAGTATTTACCACCACATTACTCTTAAAACTCGGGATTTTACCATAAAGCTGGTTGTCTGAAACATCCAATAGCCGAAGATTTGATAAACTAGTGAGCTCATTAGGGATTGTACCCGTGAGATTATTTTTCGCCAAAATCAATCTCTGCAAAGACCCAATTTCTGAAAACTTGGGAGAAATCACCCCCACAAGATTCGAATTCGGCAAATTCAGAACAGTGATACTCCCATTATTGCAGCTAACCCCTGTCCATGACTGTCCACAAGGATCATTTCCTTTCCATTTTGAAGCAAGCTGTTTCGGGTACCCAAAATCTTTCACCACATCAAGCAACTGATTAACAAGAGGATTACAAGGAGCTCCAGCCACATCAGAACAAAAGCTGTTTGTTCCTTTAATCAAATCCAAATGCACAGAGTCACCAAAGCTCGGGGTCGGCCCTTGCAACAAGTTATTAGTCAAATTCAAAACTTGTAATGATGACAACTTCACCAAAGAGTCTGGAACAGGTCCAGTAAATTGATTATCCCTTAAATCCAAATCCGTTAAAGACTTCAACTCCGAAAAATCCGGCAACGGCCCCGTGAAAGAATTATCTTGTAACCAAACATCCGTCAATGACGTCATATTACCAATTACCTCAATGGAACCAGACAATCTTTTATCACTTTCTTGACCATTTAACCATAGCGATCGAATAGACGATGACGAAAAACTCGAGGGCAAACCACCTTCCAGCTTATTGAAAGATAAATGAAGCATTTGCAAAGAAGGGAAGTTCTCGGTCGCAAAAAAATCAGGAATATTCCCGACCATATTAGTTTGGACAGCAGAGAAATTAACGAGAGCAGAAACAGACTTGATACTTTGAGGAAAATCCCATGTAGAAAAGGGGTTATGATCCAAGAAAACAGACTGTAAAGCAGTCATACCAGTGAAGAAATCCGGCGGTATGGAGGTAAAATTGTTGTCGTTGAACATTACACGAGAAACAGAGCGCAAACCGGAGAAGCTAGGTAAAGGACCAGTGAGTTGATTCCCGAAGACTTCAAAGATTTCCAAGGACGTCAGATTTTGCAAATTCGCAGGAAGAGAGCCTTGAAGACCCTGTTTTCCGATTTGGATTCTAGTGACTCGTTTATCTGGGGAGCACTGTACCTGGTGCCAGTTGCAAGGGTCAGGGTCACTCCAGTCTAGTGAACTTGGAAGGTTCAGATTTTTCTTCAATTCTTGCATCACTGAAGCATCACTTGCACTAGATTGACTGTGAACAGAATTGATTAAAATACACAATAAAATTGCCAGGAACCATGAAACAGAGCCGAAATCCAAGTGGGTTTCTCTCATTCTTTTTGTTCTTTTCTTCAATCTTTCTCAGGAGAAAAACAGTCAGAAATCGCGGGAGGAAGAACACAGCGAAGCTTTGTGTTCTTTATCGATTCTTTAATTCTGTGGGATTATTCAAAGATAAGAAAATCATGCGCAATTGGAATTGGAATTGGAATTGGAATTTCTCCGGGAAAAGAGAACTTTTAGGCAAGAAAAGGAGAGAGTGGTCATTTGAAGCAGATTAAACGGCGGAGATGAAGGAAGAAAAGGTAAAAATTTTGTAAAAGGAAAAGGTTAACAAGAAAAAGGGGCGGCCGAAAGGCTATGCTTTTATTTCTATATTATTCACTTGTTTCCAAAACAGAACTCGGGTCCCAGAAACAAATTCTACATTTCTTAAGATCGAATTATTATTTATATGTCTCTGATATTTTTCTTTCAAAATATAGCGATAGCTTTTGTCGAAATAGATTGAACTTGTTTGATTGGCTGATGTTTTTTTCCTGAATACTATATCATTTGGGATCACCTCACTGTACGGTGAGTCATCGCGT
Source organism: Eustoma russellianum (assembly GCA_036186865.1). Taxonomy (NCBI): domain Eukaryota; kingdom Viridiplantae; phylum Streptophyta; class Magnoliopsida; order Gentianales; family Gentianaceae; genus Eustoma; species Eustoma russellianum. The sequence continues at coordinate 12,953,377 of AP025068.1, forward strand.
TCCTCACCACGTGGCACGTGACAGTACGAAGGCTGGTGAGGCTGAATAAGGGTAACTCCTTTGCTGTCACGTATCGTGCGGCGACATATGCGCGGGATACAGTGAGGAGATCTGAACCCGTATCATTGACCTAAAAATATTGTACAACTTTCATAATTTGTCAAATACATTTTCCAATAAAATAATAAAAGTATTTCTCACACTCGTTAGGTTCGGTGGAATTTGGTATAAAAATGTGTAAATAAGTTGAATATGTTTTATCGCAATCAATATTAGATCAATGATTTATTCTAATCCATTGCAATAATATTTTTACAACCCGAAAATTACATATTATTTACTTAATTAACGCTTTTCTTTAGGAAATTTACTTAATTGTTGTTGTTTTGTTTTTCTTTGCTGACGGAATGTGAGTGGTCAAATCAAAGTAATGAATATTTGGATACAGTTGGAACATGCGTCTGGGGTCCACTGAGAGCAGGTGAATTTTTGTTCTGATATCATTTTTTATTCTTTTATTTTGTGTGTTCTGAAATCCAATGATCTTCTTGGATTTGGGATAAGAAGGTATTAACGACAGGAAATTAGAGTTTGTTTCTTGTACATTGTGGGTATTAACGACAGGATTATCTTGTATGGATTACTGTGTAAGTTCTCATCCAACTTTTCAATTTAGGAGACCATTAGACTTCTAATTTGTATATTCTACAATGTATCTTGGGACTGAGGCGATGAAGACCCCCAGACGAGGGGTCTCGACTATGCACCAAGAGTTTGTTTCTTGTGGTAATGGGTTATGCTCTATGTTTGCTTAGCTGGCCTTTTTATTTTAAAGATGTTATTACTTGACGTTATTCTTCTTTTGTATTTGTCCTTGAAGAATTTCGCAGCGATTTTCACGTAATTTAATCATCCACGAAGATCTATTTCACGTTTTACAACATCATGTTTCCATACATCAATTGTTACCATATAAACTTGTGATACCCCGTGCAACCATTGAAATAAAAATGTGCAACACTTTGCACTTCATCGATTAGCAATTCTTTTGTTTGATATTGAGGAACGTTTGGTTAATGAGTTTCGAAATCAAAGAATGAATATCAAAGGAGTGCTACATATTCTTTATTTTTGTTTGAAAGGTATAAGAATCGATCTGTATGTTTCATTTGTATATTAAACCTATAGATTGATATCCGAATGAAACTCTCATTTGTATATCAAACTCATAAATTGATATCCGAGTGAAACTGGGTATCAAAAACCATACTTTCATTCCGGCTCGCCAAAGCGAACCGCCACCGCGTCATCTTGTGTCGCCACAACCGCCTCGGCACTGTGCCAACACCCTGTCTCCACTGCGTCACCACCCCGCCATCCTCTGCTGCCTGCCACCACCACTTCGCCATCACCCTGTGTTATGCCCGTGACCAACCGTGAATATGAAAAGGTGAAAATAATAATAATAAATGTTAGATAGGGATAAAAGTTACCATGTAGTATTTGGATAAAATAGGAAACAAAAGTGGGATAGACTTTGACTACAAAAGATTAACCTCAAATTTAAATTACCTAAACCTATTAGAAACTCATCTATTTATCTATATATCTACACCTATATGCCCTAGGAAAATTCCACCCTCACAATTCATAAAAGTTTCGGCCACTTCAAACCCCAGGCAGCCAATAAAAAAAAAAGAAGATTGGTGTTCATTTTCTAAACATTGATGGTAGAAGTGCAAATTCCAGAGGAGATGCAAGCCTGATTTTGTATCATAGGAAGACTTGGAAACATTGATTTCAACGGCTTACCCTATTGTATTCAAATTGTTGGTTACCATCCCCACACTCAAAATAGTCGGCCACCCTCCCTACTAACTATCAAAAGAATTCGGCCAGTCTATTATTGGAAGAAAGGAGAAACTTTGGCCGAACGGAACCCGAATCGAATATCGGTGTTATATAAATGGACAAGGTAAATGTCCTCTCTGTACTTATTATGAATTTGTGAAATTCGTATCATTATTTTCATATCAAAATATGGTTCATGTATTGGTATTATTGATTGCATAGATGATGAATACATACGGATATATATGTATACTGTATATGTATAAATATGGAATCAATATGAATTTGGTAAAAAGAAATAATTTTATTTTTATACTAGCCGAAACTTTGTTGGAAAAAAAAGCCAGCAGGATAAAGTTTGAAGTTAATAAATAAGATATGCATGTTTATATATTGATCATTTGTGTTGTTGAAGAAAAAAAAAAGGGCCGAATATATTTTGCATGGCAGTGGCATATGTATTTGCTTTATCTTTGCTATTTTAGTTGCTGTCAAAGTTTTCATTTTTTTTTTAACAATCCTTTTCGCTGTAATGAGTGCAGCAACGTTATTTTATAAAATAATAACCATTATCGTAAAACTTATTATTTATATTTGCAAACGATTGTTATTTATTTTATTATATAAAGTAATTTGGAAAAAATATTAGTTGCCTTAAAGAAATAAGATGTTGTACAACATTTTAATTTATGTAAGTCATGCACGTGTGCATCAATTGTGCAAAAATAGAAATTTTGAATATGAACTGCCGAAAGTTTTGATAGTTGACTAAGGTTGTAGGTTTTATATTTATATGGTAATATGTAAATTATATTGTATATAAACGTATATATATGTTGGTATGACAAAAAAAATTATTAGAAAGCTATGAACTAATTATTTTAAGTAAGCTAAATTAACATTTATTATTAGGTATTGATGTTTATACTACAATTGTTTAGATTCGAGCCTAGAGGAGAAGGAAGTTAATTCGTCAAAAAGGTAGGTGCCTCTTCCCCCTCAAACGAGTATGATTCATGCATGCTTTGATGGTATACTAATGTGTTTCGTTGTTTTTAATTGTTTGTGTTGTAAATTGCGTTTCGTTGTCTTATTTGCTTAAGTGGTAAATTTTGTTTCGTTGTTTTTATTTGTTTAAATTGTAAATTTTGTATATGTTGGAAAGCATGAGATATATTGTTTATTGCTGCTATGTGCGTGTATGCGTGTGAAATTGATGGTTTGATTGAATCGAAAACAAAATACCTTTAAAGAATTGGGGAAAAGGGAACTTCTACATTAGGATCCTTTAAAAAGTTGTGTTTGGCCTTAGAATAGGTTCCTATAGACTGGAAATAGGAGAGATGGGGGGTTGGGATCGAAAAACAAATTCACAGCGCGGGTTTTCACTGGTGGAGCAGCCATTGAACAAATGAATAAATAATTAAAGTAAGACAGAGAATAGGCCAGCCAACGGACCGGGTCGACTGGCCAGCGGGTCGGGCCGAAGGCGGCCCATTAACCTCTCAAAAAAAAAATGTATCGGGTCTGGTGGACCAGACCAGGGAAATATAATTAAATACCCATAAAATTCAAATAAATTCCAGAAAATATAAAAGGTTAAAATTAAATTATTTTCACTTAATTTCTGAAGTTTGGTAAATTTAGGTAATCAAAATTAATAGTAATAAATAAAATTAAATAAGGGAATCATATGGTAAATTAGTAGAAAATTCTAGTAAATTAATACAAGATAAGGAAAAAAATAAGGGTGGTGATAAATAACAACTTTCCAATATTCAAAAATTTTACGAAGCCAAATACTGAGTGCCGGAGATGGTGAGGATGGGCGTACGGGCCCCAGGCGATTTGGTTGTTGCTGCATTCATGGCACGTGCATTGCATTTGGAGTGGATCATGGTGTACGGGCCATGGGTACTCGGTCATGGTGGATCATGGTGTACGGGCCATGGGCATCGGTTAAGGTGGATCGTGGTGTACGGGCCACGGGCATCGGTCAGGGTGGATTGTAGTGTACGGGCTACAGGCATCCAGTCAATCCCGGGATCATGCATTGCATATAGGTCTAGGGCATATTGCATGACATGATTCTTGTTGCGTGTGACACGTTAATTGAGCATGCATCACGTACTTGCGCATTTTTCTGTGGAGTGCTTTACTTACCGCATTTACTTTATCTTATGCATGTTCCCTTATATTTATGTGCTATGTGTTATATCATGTTTATGTGCTATGTGGTTATATCACTTCGGTATGTACGTTTTGTATTTGTTTGAGGCGGGCATCTACTGGGTGATTTCTGTCACTCACCCCTACTTCCCAGGTGAGCCGGATGAGGACTACGAGCACATCTTCGTTGAGGACGGGACGGACATAGTGGAATGAGCTAGTTGATAGCTGCAGCTAGGTTACAAGGGGGCTCTGCAGCGGTTTGTGTTTACTTATACTTTGGGGATTTTTCACAGACTTCTTTAGTACTTTTATTATCAGAGTTTTATTCAGTAATGTAATGACGATTAATGAAGTTTAATTTAAGTTATGATTTACGTTTCCGCGAGAAAAATTTCTACGTTATTTCTGACGTGTAAGAGATTGATTCGACGCCTTGTATTCTCCTCAGCGAGATACGGCGGGTGCACTGTTCCCGATGTTAGGGTTCGGGAGCGGGGCGCTTCAGGTGGTATCAGAGCCGAGGCTTCAGATCCGCCTCGGAAACGCAGGCTTAATTAGATCACTTAGACATAAGTTACGATCTTTTATAAAATTTCGATTTTACCCCTAATAAACAAAGTAGACTTAAGAGTTGATTTTAGACTTAGGCTATGATCGGGTTATGGGAGGTGTGTGCCGATGGTGAGCTTTCCCTGTCTAATTACCATTTTACCCCAGGTCCAACCTCTTAACTCGCTATTGACTAATCTGATTCCTTTTCAAGAATGACAGAAATGCCTCCACGACGTGAGCTAGCTGGAAATGCTGGTGAGAACCACCAGAATCAGGGAATCATCCTCAAGCACTTGAAGATGTCATAGTCACCATGACCAACACCTTAGCACAGTAGCACCAGCTGCGGAACTGGCATGCATCGCCTCCACCACCACCTCACTCGGACCTGAGATTCTTCGACAAGGAGATGCGGAGCAGTGATGGTGCAGCGCAACATAACTGACACCACCGATCACTTGGATCCAATTTTGGAAAATTTTAAGAAGTACTGCGTGTTCGACAGTGTGATCTTTTAGAGCATGGCTCTAGATCCACAGTGGAAGCATAGAGTTAGGCTATGATCTTAGAAATTAAGTTACGATTTTACACATAAGTCACATCTTAGACATAAGTATAGACTTTTAGTCGTAAGCATTGATTTTAGTCATAAACGCTGATTATATAACAAATATGACTTGGAAATAAGAAATGATCTTAGACATAAGTGGTGATCTCAACATCAGGTAATGATTTGAACATAAGCACTGATCTTAGTCATAAGCTGTGATTATAAGCATTGAACTTAGTAATAAGTAATGATTTTAGACGTAAGAAATGATGATACCAAATATCGATTCTAGAAATAAGTCATGACATTAGACCTAAGTGATGATCGGATAAGGGATATGTCCACCTATGCCTAGGGCGTCCCATACGATTTGAATTAATTGTAGTATCTAGGTGCTGATTATAACCATTTGTATAATTCCTTAGATCCGACCACGCTAACCCGATACCATTTTAGTAAATGAATTCGGTTCATGCCTCTATCTCGACATTAATGTCGGAACGCGACTAGGTCTAAATGGGATCAGAGTTCCTAAGAAATGATTGATAGTAAAGCGAAGTACTAAGAAAGGGATTTATTAGTGTTATGATCAGTAGAGTTTAACAAAGAATACCGTACAAAGGAGTTTATAGCCACGATTAAGAGGTTGAATTTTAGAATGTCAAATAAGCCAAAGATATTAGTCCTATTAGAGATATTGATTGATAGTGATAAGTGAGTACTACTAAAATAAGCATAGTGAATGACAAATTATTACCAATCTAGATTAAGTGTTGATTCATAGGAACATGTAAGTACTGATGTATCGAGAATGCTTGAATTGAAATAGAGTAAGTATGAACAAGTAGTGGGTGTTTTTCAAAGAGACCTAACTAAATTAGAGTTAGCGGTTGGAATAACCAAGTAAAGAAGTAAAGTGGATCAGTGTGGCGCGCGGAAGCATGGTGAATAAGAATACCCTAAGTCGACTAATATTTAGTGTGCCATACTAGTATTGGACAGCTTAAGTTAAAGATTTATAAGAAACGGTACATAGGTGGATTTTTCATTGACATTAAGGGGTGATTTAGAAAAAAAAAAATTATACGAAGTATTGGACCATTATTCTTCAAGTAGTTAAACGTTTTCGTATAAGCACGTACACCAAGATACATTCTATATTTCAAAGGTATTTCAAAAAAAAAAATTTGCTGCTAAATATTTCAACTACTTTCACTTTTCTATACAGTTTATTACTTTACAAGGCTATATTCTTTTCCGAATTTGTATAGACACTTAATGGAATTTTGACTACCTTTGACAAAACTGATATATTTTAAAATATTGATGTTTTCGAAGAACGATATACTTGTATATCTCTTATATTTCTCAACCTCTTGTTTAGCTATATTTACTTTGCTAAAAAAATTTTATTTGACAACTATCAATATTGCAAGCATTTTACCCTTTAAATGTTTTTGAAATTACTTATCTTCTTGTGATGAACTTATTTAATTTGGTGAAGCAGAAATAGTTTCAAAATATATATACTTATTTTTGAAAGAGAACGGTACCTTATTCAAATTGTTTTATAAAAATTTATATTTGCTGAATTTTCGATCGTTGTATTTTGTGAAACAAGACATAGCTTTCAAAATGTGTATTTTGTTGGGGAAAAAAAGAGACACCACGTTCAAAATCGTTTTTTTTTTAAAAAAAAAGAGAGAATTTTTACAATGGTTATGTCTCAATTGTTTTTAAAGTGGTTTTAGCCGTAATACTTTTATGAACCTGTTACATCATTGTTTTATAATAGTCATTTGAGACACCCCGTTACGAAAACAAATGTATGATACTTTGGCTTTCGTGTTTACAAAAAAATTAGAAGGCATATTATTTTAAATAGTTAAAGCCATATTCTAAATTATAGCTACGTAAGCTACTTTTCTTTTGAATTGAAGAAAAATATATCCATACATATACTTCATATAATAGGTTGTTGATGGTATCATTGAGAAAGGTAAGGACATAATCATAGAGCTATATAGTAAGTATATAAGTATTGAATTCGAGGACTTGGTTCCACATTGAAAGACTCGATGGATATTTCAGATGGTCATGTAACTAGGAAATGAATCATATGTGATGAGCTTAAGAAGTCAGAATCGTAGATTTCATGTATATAAGTTGAATGATATACGTCAAGTGGTGTAACTGGAAGTTTATAAGTTGTAATTATAGAGAATTAAGTTAAAGATTATCTAAGAACTGATTTTAGAAGGCTACTGATGACCGAAGATAAAAGTACGTCATAAACCGATGACTGGGATGTGAAACCTCCAGTATGATGACAATACCCCTAAGTTTGATCTTAGAGTTTTAAGAAGATTGGTTATGATCTTAAATAAGCAGAGAATAATGAACTTAGACTACCTAGTTAGCATATAAAGAATGATTTTGAGATCTTAACCTCTGATAAGAAAGTGAAATGGCTAACGTATCGGAATGCACCATAGATGTTTAGCACAATCATTATCTAAGTGAATGATTAAGTAGAACTAGACTAAGCCATTGATTACGCCGTATGCAAGTTTCGAGGGCGAAACTTTTTGTAAGGGAGGAGGAATGTTATGCCCGTGACCAACCGTGAATATGAAAAGGTGAAAATAATAATAATAAATGTTAGATAGGGATAAAAGTTACCATGTAGTATTTGGATAAAATAGGAAACAAAAGTGGGATAGACTTTGACTACAAAAGATTAACCTCAAATTTAAATTACCTAAACCTATTAGAAACTCATCTATTTATCTATATATCTACACCTATATGCCCTAGGAAAATTCCACCCTCACAATTCATAAAAGTTTCGGCCACTTCAAACCCCAGGCAGCCAATAAAAAAAAAGAAGATTGGTGTTCATTTTCTAAACATTGATGGTAGAAGTGCAAATTCCAGAGGAGATGCAAGCCTGATTTTGTATCATAGGAAGACTTGGAAACATTGATTTCAACGGCTTACCCTATTGTATTCAAATTGTTGGTTACCATCCCCACACTCAAAATAGTCAGCCACCCTCCCTACTTACTATCAAAAGAATTCGGCCAGTCTATTATTGGAAGAAAGGAGAAACTTTGGCCGAACGGAACCCGAATCGAATATCGGTGTTATATAAATGGACAAGGTAAATGTCCTCTCTGTACTTATTATGAATTTGTGAAATTCGTATCATTATTTTCATATCAAAATATGGTTCATGTATTGGTATTATTGATTGCATAGATGATGAATACATACGGATATATATGTATACTGTATATGTATAAATATGGAATCAATATGAATTTGGTAAAAAGAAATAATTTTATTTTTATACTAGCCGAAACTTTGTTGGAAAAAAAAGCCAGCAGGATAAAGTTTGAAGTTAATAAATAAGATATGCATGTTTATATATTGATCATTTGTGTTGTTGAAGAAAAAAAAAGGGCCGAATATATTTTGCATGGCAGTGGCATATGTATTTGCTTTATCTTTGCTATTTTAGTTGCTGTCAAAGTTTTCAATTTTTTTTTAACAATCCTTTTCGCTGTAATGAGTGCAGCAACGTTATTTTATAAAATAATAACCATTATCGTAAAACTTATTATTTATATTTGCAAACGATTGTTATTTATTTTATTATATAAAGTAATTTGGAAAAAATATTAGTTGCCTTAAAGAAATAAGATGTTGTACAACATTTTAATTTATGTAAGTCATGCACGTGTGCATCAATTGTGCAAAAATAGAAATTTTGAATATGAACTGCCGAAAGTTTTGATAGTTGACTAAGGTTGTAGGTTTTATATTTATATGGTAATATGTAAATTATATTGTATATAAACGTATATATATGTTGGTATGACAAAAAAAAATTATTAGAAAGCTATGAACTAATTATTTTAAGTAAGCTAAATTAACATTTATTATTAGGTATTGATGTTTATACTACAATTGTTTAGATTCGAGCCTAGAGGAGAAGGAAGTTAATTCGTCAAAAAGGTAGGTGCCTCTTCCCCCTCAAACGAGTATGATTCATGCATGCTTTGATGGTATACTAATGTGTTTCGTTGTTTTTAATTGTTTGTGTTGTAAATTGCGTTTCGTTGTCTTATTTGCTTAAGTGGTAAATTTTGTTTCGTTGTTTTTATTTGTTTAAATTGTAAATTTTGTATATGTTGGAAAGCATGAGATATATTGTTTATTGCTGCTATGTGCGTGTATGCGTGTGAAATTGATGGTTTGATTGAATCGAAAACAAAATACCTTTAAAGAATTGGGGAAAAGGGAACTTCTACATTAGGATCCTTTAAAAAGTTGTGTTTGGCCTTAGAATAGGTTCCTATAGACTGGAAATAGGAGAGATGGGGGGTTGGGATCGAAAAACAAATTCACAGCGCGGGTTTTCACTGGTGGAGCAGCCATTGAACAAATGAATAAATAATTAAAGTAAGACAGAGAATAGGCCAGCCAACGGACCGGGTCGACTGGCCAGCGGGTCGGGCCGAAGGCGGCCCATTAACCTCTCAAAAAAAAAATGTATCGGGTCTGGTGGACCAGACCAGGGAAATATAATTAAATACCCATAAAATTCAAATAAATTCCAGAAAATATAAAAGGTTAAAATTAAATTATTTTCACTTAATTTCTGAAGTTTGGTAAATTTAGGTAATCAAAATTAATAGTAATAAATAAAATTAAATAAGGGAATCATATGGTAAATTAGTAGAAAATTCTAGTAAATTAATACAAGATAAGGAAAAAATAAGGGTGGTGATAAATAACAACTTTCCAATATTCAAAAATTTTGCGAAGCCAAATACTGAGTGCCGGAGATGGTGAGGATGGGCGTACGGGCCCCAGGCGATTTGGTTGTTGCTGCATTCATGGCACGTGCATTGCATTTGGAGTGGATCATGGTGTACGGGCCATGGTTACTCGGTCATGGTGGATCATGGTGTACGGGCCATGGGCATCGGTTAAGGTGGATCGTGGTGTACGGGCCACGGGCATCGGTCAGGGTGGATTGTAGTGTACGGGCTACAGGCATCCAGTCAATCCCGGGATCATGCATTGCATATAGGTCTAGGGCATATTGCATGACATGATTCTTGTTGCGTGTGACACGTTAATTGAGCATGCATCACGTACTTGCGCATTTTTCTGTGGAGTGCTTTACTTACCGCATTTACTTTATCTTATGCATGTTCCCTTATATTTATGTGCTATGTGTTATATCATGTTTATGTGCTATGTGGTTATATCACTTCGGTATGTACGTTTTGTATTTGTTTGAGGCGGGCATCTACTGGGTGATTTCTGTCACTCACCCCTACTTCCCAGGTGAGCCGGATGAGGACTACGAGCACATCTTCGTTGAGGACGGGACGGACATAGTGGAATGGGCTAGTTGATAGCTGCAGCTAGGTTACAAGGGGGCTCTGCAGCGGTTTGTGTTTACTTATACTTTGGGGATTTTTCACAGACTTCTTTAGTACTTTTATTATCAGAGTTTTATTCAGTAATGTAATGACGATTAATGAAGTTTAATTTAAGTTATGATTTACGTTTCCGCGAGAAAAATTTCTACGTTATTTCTGACGTGTAAGAGATTGATTCGACGCCTTGTATTCTCCTCAGCGAGATACGGCGGGTGCACTGTTCCCGATGTTAGGGTTCGGGAGCGGGGCGCTTCACCCTGCCACCACTAGGCCCCATTATTTGCCATAATCGTGCCACCATCACCCCACCACCATGTGTACGCATGCGTTTTAATTTTCATTCCCTCTCAAATATGTTTCGAACAACACGTATGGTAATGATATATATTCTACCTTCTATATAAAACGTATATAAGTTTATAGCTCAAACTCATTCTGATTTCAGTATCTACCATTCCGATTTCGGTACCAATATCAACGTTCGAACCAAACACCCCCTGAATTATCTTTATCATTCAAGAAATGGGTATAAGTGTCTGCCTAGTCCTTTTTTTAAATAACAAATTAAACAACATTATAAGTTTTAAAGGCTAGAAGACAACATAGGATATATATATATATATATATATATATGTGTGTGTGTATTATACACACACACATATATATATGTATATATATTCACACATATACGTACTTATAAATATAGATTAGATATAGATAGATGGATAATTTGACTATTCATCATTCAATAACTTCTACTGCATGCTAAGTTCATGAACTTTGTTTGTTCATGAATATAATCATTGATTACAATATATGGATACATTAATATTTTAAAATGTATTTTTTGATATAACTTTCCGTTGGATTGTTTGGTAAATTTATTATACTTTTTATCATGCAAAAGTTTCCGAAATAATGATATTAGTTTTAAAAAATTATATTAATGAGAGCGGCGAGATTTTATATTAAATAATCATCATATTTAAGATAAATCGCGGTTTGATCACAACATTCGTAGAGATGTGTCTACAGGTTTCCCACTCTATTCACCTATTGTTAGGCGAGGCTGCAGTTACACTTCAGGATGTAGCCGTGCTATTTGACCTTTGCATCACGGTGATGCCGTTACTGACCGGGAACCCCCACAGATAATAGCACATTGGCGCCAGCTATATACCGAAAGTCTTGGATGGACTTTTGACATTCAGATAGATCAGGCAATATTGTATTGAGGAAGAAGATCGTGGAGTGGTTTACAGATACAAGCCTACCGGAACATCCATCAGATGAGCAGATTCAACAGAAGGCTATGATGCACATCTTCTCACTGCTATCAAGTGTATTATGCAACTGGAAGAACTCCTCATGTATCTAGTCTAACTCTACATACTTCGTGACCTTGCCGGTATACGTAGATATTCTTAGGCCAGCATCGCCCTTGTGTGCTTGTACCAAAACCTATACAAGGACTCTTATGTAAAGACAGAGTCATCAAAATATAGGAGCATTACAAGTGCTGCAATTTTATAGGTTTGCTGTCTTCTATGTAGCATGGTGTCTTAGTGAAGTCACCTTCCTGGAGGGTCCCTACCACACGGTGGATTCGACACGTAATCTATTCGGCAGTCTAATGGAGGAAGATTTCATGCGGGTGCCTTACAGTCCGGACGTTATTGCAAGCTTGCTACCAGTGTGAATCCAGGGCATGCATCTGTGGACTGCTCAGGTGACAATGCTGGTGTGGCACATTGCTAAGCATCACCTACCTTGTAAAACGATGAGGCAGTTTGAGCTAACACAAGAGGTGTCACATAGGGCTCTCGACAGGGGGTTGTCATCCATTAGATAGTGAAGAGGATGGGAAACGTCAACTACGCACACACGTATGTCATATTCTTACAGTAGTGGGACCACCGAGCGAACCAGATCGATAAAGCTACGCCATGGGCAGGAATATTGATAGATGACTCATCATACATACTGTAGTAGAGACCTCAGACACTTTTGACCCTTAGTCAACCTCGTATGGAACGTTTAGATGACGGCGGTTTCTGTAGTTCCACATCTAATATCGTAGGACTAGTATGTATACATCTTTTGTTTCATTTAATTATGTCATAATAAGTTAAATCTACAACAACTTTAATTCATTCTTATTTTATTTTACTTTATTCTAGTTTTACTTATTCGTGTTTCGCTTTACTTTAAAATTTGAAAAATATTTTTTAATAAACACGCTCGTAAAAAAAAAAGACAAATAATGTGTTGTCGTTTTATCTGAATACATCGTAAACAAATTATGAAATGAATTAACTTAATTTGGAAAAGTATCTCATGTGATATTGAACTGAAAAATGGGGCTTATTTATAGTCAAACCTAATGTGGCATATGTCGTCTCTGTCAAAACTCTCAAGCTATCGTGGTTTTGATAGAACCGCCGTATACCAAAAGTCAAAATGGTATACGAAAATTCTGTCAAAACTGTCGCCCATTTCACACGACGGATTTGACAGAACCATTGTACATAATTTTAGGTTTGCTTCCAAACGTGTGATAAGAGTGGTTTTTATCAATAAAATAGTATATTTGTTTCCTCCACATATTTCCATATATCCATTGCTAGCATATAAACTTATGATACCCCTGCAACCATTGAAATAAAAATGTGCAATACTTAGGTTAGCAATTTTTTTCTTCATATTCTTTCTCTTTTGGAGAAACGGGTAGACGTATCTACCTAGTCTTTTTCTTTAAATCACACATTAAACAACATTTTAGATTCTAAATGCTAGAAGAAAACATAGAAAACACACACACACACATACACACACAGATATATATATATATACATATATATATATATATATATATCGACACATACCCACATATATACATATATATTATACATATACATATATGCATACACACACACACACATATATATATACACACATATACATATACATACATACATACATATATATATATATATATATATATATATGTGTGTCTGTGT
>AP025068.1:12971980-13218957 GCA_036186865.1 Eustoma russellianum
TGCCCTTTTAAATCATGTTGTAATTTCAGTTAGGAGAAGGACGTTCTTGTAATTTCGACTGTTCAGCCTTCTTATACATAAGACTTAGCTGCAACAATGTAGAAACCGTCTGGTTCATTTTTTCAATACCAACTCTTCCAGATTGAAGCAATTTCTCTCCGCTTATTTCTTCTTTTGTTCTTCGTCTTAAACTGCAAATTGCTGTTTCTCTTTCTTGTTAATCGTTGATTTAGTTGTTGATTGACATTTTTCACATGGTATCAGAGCGATATTCATGAACTTTGGCATATTTATGGCTTCAAATAACAATAATCATTCTCCCTCGACTTCGAATCCTTATGATTCTGCTTCTGCAATCATGATCCTGCAGAGGATCCATATTATATACATCCTAGTGATAATCCTGCGATGATCTTGGTGCAGCCTTTACTTGAAGGTGGCAACTATCATAGTTGGAGCATAGTGGCAAGAAGAGCCTTGGAATCCAAGAACAATGTTAGCTTCGTGGATGGAACTATTCCTAAGCCAATTGAAGGAACCAGAAGATATAATGTGTGGCTGAAGGCCAACAATATGGTGGCATCGTGGCTTATTAATTCGTTGTCTGCAAGCATTGCTCAGAGTTTTACTTGGATTGATACAACAACAGATATTTGGAGTGATTTGAGATTCAGATATTCAGATTATCAGATTTGCAGAAGGAGTTTTATGGAATCAGGCAAGGTAACAGTTTTGTTACTGACTACTATACTAGACTGAAATCAATTTGGAAAGAACTATCAGTGTTGAGATATGTACCTAGTTTTGTTTGTAGACGGTGTACTTGTAACCTTACGATTCAATTTAATAAGTTTTTGGAAAATGATTGCGTGATTAAATTTTTGAAAGGCCTCAATGATGAGTTTGAGGCTGTTAAGTCACAAATCTTGTTGACAACACCATTGCCAGACTTGAAATCAGCCTTTGCTATGACTGTAAAACTTGAGAGGAAAATGACCTACACAGAAGGATCAGGCCATTTTTTAATAATCCTTCAGTGGTAATGAACGTTAACAATGCATCTAGATTCAACTCATATATGCCAAGACCTAACAGTCCTGGTGGCATGACTTCTCAAAGGCAGTTTGGAAGGGGGTATAAGAGAGATGGTGGCAGCTTTGGTTCTGGTGGTGGCAAGGTGCCATACTGCACATATTGCAATATGACAGGGCATATTGTAGATAGGTGTTACAAGAAGCATGGATATCCTCCTGGATACAAAACAAAGGCACAGGTGAATATGGTGATGATGATGCCTGTAGTGTTGGGGGTAACCAGCAGATGTGTGAAACTGGAAGTCAGGGAGAGTATGAGTTCTGTGAAGCTTATGAGACATACAGTCAGGAGCAATCTAATCCTAATATGCAGTTATCCCAAGGCCTGACACAGGAGCAGTATGCCCAGCCATCAGTTTGTTGCAAGAGAAGCAGGAAAGGAGCAACAAATCAGTGCAGGACATGAGTACTAGCAACGACACACCTCATGCCATAATGTCAGCTCAGAAAGCTAATGTGGAAGGTAATGTATGTGCTCAAAATTTAAACACTTGGATTTTGGACTCTGGAGCTAGTGATCATGTTTGTCCCTTCCTTGAACTATTTGATTCTTATCAGGCAGTCACATCTCTCTCTGTTAGGCTACCAGATAAAAGATATGCTTCTGTGACTCATATTGGCACAATCATTGTAAATCCACAATTGATACTTGTGAATTTTTTCATGTTCCCAGTTTTGCCTTCAATCTTATATCTCTCAGTCAATTGACCAAGTGTAACTCCATTGCCATCACATTTCAGTCTAATAAATGCTTCATACAGGATGTACAGACCAAACAGATGATTGGTTCAGCTGAAGTGAACCAGGGTCTGTATCATCTTCATGGTCCCAGCAAGCTTTCATCACCAATGTTTTCTCATATTTCTTCCATTACCACTCTTGGTCCGGTTACCATGCAAATAGACACAATGTTGTGGCACTCAAGATTGGGACACATGTCTTTTTCAAGAATAAAACTAGTACAGAAGCTAGATCCTGTAGTAGCTGTATCAGATGACAATTGTAATTGTGAGATTTGTCCTCTTGCTAAACAGAAACGAGCACCCTTTCCCATATCATCTTCCGTCACTCATTCTCCCTTTTCACTTGTACACATGCACATATGGGGGCCTTATAAATACCCCCACAATGTACAACCAGAGATACTTCTTAACCATTATGGATGATTACTCTAGACTCTGTTGGATTTATTTGTTGAAATCCAAGTCAGAATCAAGACACATAATACAAAGCTTTTATCAGTTTGTTTCTGTACAATTTGATGCTAAAATAAGAATTATCAGAGCAGATAATGGACAGGAGTTTAACATGTCTTCATTCTATACCTCTCATGGCATTGTTCATCAAACAAGCTGTGTAAACACTCCTCAACAAAATGGCCTGGTAGAGAGGAAACATCAACACCTTCTGTCAGTAGCTAGAGCCCTCAGATTTCAGTCAAGCCTTCCTTCATCATACTGGGACTTCTGTGTCCAACACTCAGCTTACCTTATAAACATCACACCAACCCCAATCCTTGACAACCTAACCCCTCATCAGCTTCTTTACAAATCAATTCCTTGCTACAACAATCTTAGAGTCTTTGGGTGCTTGGCATTTGGGAGTAACACTCAGGGAAACATTGAGAAGTTTGGTCTGAGGGCAAGAAGAAGTGTGTTTTTGGGTTTTTCATACACTAATAAAGGCTATATTCTTCAGGATCTTGAGACTAAAGATGTTTATGTGTCCGGGGATGTTGTGTTTCGTGAACATGTGTTTCCCTTTGCATCTGATGACACAGTGCCTGCCATTTCACGTTTTGGTGGTGATGTTTCTATTCCTGTCTTTCCAACTCCTGGTAGTGATATCTCAGCATATTTTGATTCCTGCCCTTCCATGCCTTCACCTTGTCCTTTGTCTTCTGATAAATGTACAAGCCCAAACACTCCTACGGATATAATTGTGTCTTCTTCTCCTTTGTCCTCCTCCTCAAAACTTCAAAGTCCAATCATCTTCCACTCCATCCAACCAGTCACCTGAATCATCTCTCAGTCCATCTAGCCAATCACCAAAATCTCCTCCACCCTCAACATTGGATTTTCCTCTTTATGAGCTGGTGATTGATTTGCCCATCGCATCTGCCTCTTCACAGCCTGAATGCTCAGTCACAAACAGATCCAAACGTACCAAATATGTCCCAGCATATTTACAGGACTATTATTGTAATCAAGTCCAGAACTCCCCGCACTCCTTACATCATTAACTGTCATATGATCATTTAACTCCAGCGTACAAATCATATGCTTTAAGTCTTGTTGCACATAGAGAGCCTAACAGTTATGTAGAAGCATCTAGTTTTTCTGAATGGCAGGAGGCTATGAGTTGTGAACTTGCAGCTTTGGAAGCCAACCAGACATGGACATTGGTTCCTTTGCCCCCAGGAAAGACACCCATTGGGTGTAAGTGGGTGTACAAGGTGAAGCTGAAGGCTGATGGACAGGTGGATAGGTATAAGGCTAGGTTGGTGGCAAAGGGGCACAATCAACAATATGGGATTGAATACCACGAAACTTTTTCCCCCGTGGCCGAAATGACCACAGTTAGATTGATGTTGGCACTGGCATCACATCACCATTGGCACATTCACCAACTTGACATTAACAATGCATTTCTTCATGGAGACCTACATGAAGACATTTACATGACACCCCCTCCTGGGGTTGTTTTACCCACACCTGGCTTAGTATGTAAATTGCAAAAATCTTTATATGGACTCAAGCAAGCTAGCAAAGAATGGAATTCCACGTTGACTAAGTTTTTGCTTGCTTATGGTTTTCAGCAGTCAAGGTCTGATTACACCTTGTTCTTCAAATCTGTTGGCAGTTCACTCCTGTGTCTATTGGTGTATGTGGATGATATCATTGTCACTTGTGACAATGAGGGGGTGATTGAGGATATAAAGAGGTCCCTACATGATGAGTTCAAAATTAAGGATCTAGGCAAGCTAAGATATTTCCTAGGCATTGAAGTGGCTCAAGCAGAGAGAGAGATACATATCAACCAGAGGAAGTATACTATTGAATTGCTTGAGCAGGTGGGTTTCTTAAATGCTAAATCGTCGAAGAGTCCTATGGAAAGTCATAACATCTTAGCCAAGAATGATTCAGCCTTGCTTCCAAACGTATCTCAGTATAGAAAGTTGGTTGGAAAGCTAATTTACCTCACTATAACTAGGCCAGACATATCTTTTGCTGTTCAACAACTGAGCCAGTTTCTAGACTGTCCTACAGAGAATCACTTAAAGGCAGCCCATAGGGTGTTGAGGTATGTGAAGGGGACTATTGGAAAAGGTCTATTGTTCCCTAGAGATGAAGATCTCAAGTTTAAGGCATTTGTTGATGCGGATTGGAGAGGTTGTGATAACAGAAGATCAATTACGAGCTATGCAGTGTTTCTTGGGGATGCATTGATTTCTTGGAAGGCCAAGAAACAAACAACGGTTTCCAGGTCCTCAGCTGAAGCTGAGTATCGAGCCATGGCAATGGTGACATGTGAGGTAGTGTGGTTGTTGGCTCTACTAAAGGAATTGAAGGAGAGGAATCAGAACCCTGTGGAAGTGTTTTGTGATTGTAAGAGTACTATATATATAGCTGAAAATCCAGTGTTCCATGAACGCACTAAGCATATAGAAATTGATTGCCACGTTGTTAGAGATAAAGTGCAAGAGGGTGTGCTGAAATTGATGCCCATTAGAACGGAACTGCAAGTGACTGATGTGTTTACTAAGCCCCTTAACATTAGGAAGTATGATCAGATGGTGTCTACACTTGGAATGCATAATCTTTATGCCAAGCTAAGCTTGAGGGGGGTGGGGTGTTGAAGATGAATGCAGGCACAATGATGAGCATGGCAACACAGTTGGAACTGGTTGAAGTGTTGATCGTGATCCGTGGCAAACTGATCAAATGAACGTTGGATCATTGCGTAGATCAATGATTGAGATGTTTATGAATTGTGTTTGTTGGTTAGATGGAAGGGTGTGATTGTGCACGTGGTGGCAATGAGGAGGATTCAAGAAGGTGTTACACGGAAGTGTTAGTCGCGGGAGAAAGAAAAAGGAGTAGTTAGGCGGTTAAACATTTTAAATAGATGAAATGACGATATTTCCCTTTTAAGTCATGTTGTAATTTGAGTTAGGAGAAGGACGTTCTTGTAATTTCGACTATTCAGCCTTCTTCTACATAAGGCTTAGCTGCAGCAATGTAGAAACCGTCTGGTTCATTCTTTCAATACCAACTCTTCCAGATTGAAGCAATTTCTCTCTGCTTATTTCTTCTTTTGTTCTTCGTCTTAAACTGCAAATTTTTGTTTCTTTTTCTTGTTAATCGTTGATTTAGTTGTTGATTGACATTATTCACAAAGTATGACTTGATTGAGTAAAAAGTCTTGCGGCATGACCCATCCCATTTGAATGGATTGCCTTTCCTTAAATGGCTGACATCTTCTACTAATGTTAGATATGAACCTTCTCAGTTCCAGACATAACTTAGTTGATATTCGGGTTAGATTTGCCACTAACAGATTCAAAGTTCGATTTCAGGGACATACAGTGTGAGTGTTTTACTGATGCTAGACCGAATGTCTAGGAGAAAAATTGTGTAGATCCTTACGTAAAATACTTATTAACACAGGAGGCCGCTGAACTCCTGATTTGCGTCTCCTGCTTCAATTAGTTTATTCACTTCCACATAGATGAGTGGAACAAGATCAAACCAAAACCTCCTATGGGTCTATTTGATTGGTCTTGCTCCTAGCTTTATGGCTAAGTGATGAACAGCGACCTTGGGTTAACCCATGCATTTTCTTTTACGTCCAAAAAAAGACATTGTTGTATTCCCTAAGGAGGTCCACATGCATTCTTTCTTCTTCGAACGTCAAGAGAGAACTAATGTAGATCAAACGCAGTTTATCAATTGTGCCAAGATTCACCTCTTTCAACTTGTTGATAGTGGATTTTACTCTTTCCTCAGGTTCTGGTGGAGCATTTTTCGCATCTTCTTGTACGTTATCATTGTCTTCTTCGGATACACTGACATGATGCACTGCCTCATAGTGAACTTTTTCCAACTCTTGTTCCTGCTTCCCAATGACACACGTCAAAGAGTGGACATGTTTTGGATAGCAAGTTTTCCATAGTTGCCTATATCATTTATCAATAACCATCAAGGCTCAAGTAAGCCCAATGCGACATGCGTATCCTTTGTAGATTAACTTTTTCAGAACATCTGTATCCTTTCTTGAAGGCATCCAGAAGTTGTTACCTGATAGAACGAACCAACACTTTCTGCATTAGAATTCTTGAGGTCAATTGTTGGAAAAGTACTTAAAAGTACTTTAAATCTTGTGATCCAACCTTATATAATGTTATGTGACCTATTGATAGAAGATTGGATGAAGTTTGGAGTGTTTTATGAACAATGGAAGGAATTGGGAGCGTTCCAAACACATGAAGCGCCTAATGTAGGCGTTTGAAGTGCTCTGGAACACTTCCAGAACACTTCGAACGCCTTGTATAGGCGTTCGATGTCACATGAAACACCTGATGTAGGCATTCGAAGTGACATGAAGCTCCTGATGTAGGCGTTCGAAGTGTTCCAGCAAGCTTCCAGAACACTTCGAACGCCTACATAAGGCGCCTAAAGTGTCCGTCTGTTCATAAAAGATGCAACTCTTTCACCATATGACATCGCCTTTCAATTAGAATGATAACCAACGATTACCAACCAACTTGGAGGTTAAATTCTCTGCAGAAAGGTGTCTTTAAGGTGTTAATTAACCACATGAAGCCTATCTAAAGAAGGCTTTGACATGTTAAAGATGTATGATGGAAAAAACACTTGAAGTGGATGAAACCTTAGAGAATTTCTACAGGAAATTTATCCTCTCTTCTTCCTCTCTTCTTTCCTCTAACAACAATCACTTCTACGAGCAGGTTCAAACTTTCTCTTGGAGAGCAACCAAAAGGAAGTAAGCCGTTATATGCTGGGAAGCATTTATCTGAAGTTCACCTTGCTCAATGGTGAAGGCAAAATTGCTTTAAGTTCAGAGACATCTCGAGTCTCGTCTCGGCTTTATTCTTATATTTGTCCTTCTGTCAAGTGTCATAATATTGTTGATTTCTTCATTCCAGCATCTTTGACTATCATATAGTTGTTGGTTGCATATGTTTATTGTTACCAAAGCCAATCGAATTCTTCAAATACCAGACTCACTTTGTATGATTTTCTTAGTCTTCTATTGAACATTGAATTCATGTCACAAAGTTATTTCATTTGAATATCTCTTGTTCATGTGGCACCATATCGAGCTAAATTTTCTAACATCAATTGCATCATATGGATTTGTCTTTCTAGGCTCATTTGTATAAATAAATGTGTGCGTTCGACATTTGAAGATGTATCCACAACTCATGACGAGATCAAGACAACGCTCCATCCTTGAAGAGACGAGGCTCTTGCACTCGTTACTGTCAATGACTTCTTAATTGTCTTCAGCAACTGTCTTGACTACTATGGGTTGGCTAACCTCTTGAACGCTTTTGCCTTGACCATTGTGCTCTTTGGTGAGATAAGTTTTTCAACAAAGTCTCAGAGGAGATGGTTCTTCACAACCTTGAGAAGGAATTTGCTCCAAACTACAATGCAGTTGTTGGTTGTTCTTTTGGGATAAATAGGTGACGCTGGTTTGTATCCCAACTCAGCTTGAGACATATTGTCTGTTACGCAGAAGAGCAGAATACTGGAAATTTTCTTTGTATATTTCTCAATGAATATTGTTTCTTGTATAAGACCTACCTTTATAGTATACACTTTGTATCTATACATGGTAAATAAATCAATTACATATCCTATACTAATTACACAATTACTGCACAATCATTTACAAATTTTTGGTTACACATTTGGTGGCCCTTGATTTCTGGCATGTTCCTGATCTTCTGGGATTAGACTGCTCACGCTCCCTCTCAAGTTGAACGATGGGGTCGACGACGTTTAACTTGCGATATTCTCAAATACCCTTCCATTAACTGCTTTAGTCAATATGTCTGCTAGCTGGTCTTCTGATCTGACAAATGGTAACTCAATAATACCACCCTCAATTTTTTCCTTCATAAAGTGGCGATCAATTTCTACGTGCTTGGTTCGATCATGTTGTACCGGGTTTTCAGATATGCTGATTGACGCCTTGTTATCGCATTGTAGTGGTGTCGGTAAATTAGCCCGTACTCCAATGTCCTTTAGTAACTTTTGTAGCCACAACACCTCGGTTACTTCCTTTGCTATTCCTCGGAATTCAGCTTCGGCGCTAGACCGAGCAACAACTTTCTGCTTCTTGCTTCTCCAGATCACAAGGTTGCCTCCCACCAATGTGAAATAGCCTGACGTAGATCTCCGGTATACCACATTTCCAGCCCAGTCGGTGTGTGTATATGCCTGAATTCTCAAGTGTTCGTTGTTCCGAAACACAATGCCTCTCCCTGGTGTGCGCTTTAGATAATGTAAAATCCTTCTGACGGCACTCATATGATGTTCCTAAGGATTATGCATAAATTGACTGACATGCTGATGGCAAAGGCTATGTCTGAGCTTGTATGTGATAAATAAATCAATTTTCCAACGAGGCGCTGGTACTATCCTGTATCTGTGAGTGCTGCTCCATCGACTACCTGCAACTTAGAATTTACCATCATAGGAGTATCACATAGCTTACAATCTAGCATTCCTGCTTCAGTTAGAAGATCTAGGATATATTTACGCTGAGATATATAAATACCCGTACTGGACCTTAATACCTCAATTCCAAGGAAGTACTTTAGACCTCCAAGATCTTTCATCTCAAAACACGTAAACTAGTGTCTCCGGAGACGAGCAATTTCTTCCATATCACTCCCTGTTATTATCATATCATCAACATAAATAATCAAACAAGTTACCTGCCCATTTCTCTGTTTGGTGAACAGAGTGTGGTCCGCGTTGCCTCTGCCGGTAGCCATCATGTTTCATGACCTCCATGAACCTGCCAAACCAAGCTCGTGGGGACTGCTTTAATCCATACAACACACTTTTTAACCTGCATACCTCACCTGTTCTGAAGTCGCAAGAAAAACCAGGAGGTGCCTCCATATATACTTCCTCCTTCAGATCTCCATGTAGAAACGCATTCTTGACATCAAATTGATGAACCGGCCAGTCTTGGTTAGCTGCAACAGAGAATAGCACCCTGATCGTATCAATCCGAGCCGCAGGTGAGAAGGTTTTTGAATAATCTACACCGTATATTTGAGTATATCCTTTTGCTACCAATCGAGTCTTGTATCGCTCAACACTTCTGTCAGCTTTGTATTTGACAGTAAATACCCTTCGACACCCTACCGGTTTCTTTCCTTGTGGAAGAGTACACTTATCCCATGTCTGATTCTTTTCCAGGGCTTTCATCTCTATTACCATAGCTTCCTTCCATTCTGGTTGAGCTTGGGCTTCGTCAGCAGTACGTGGTACCTGTTCTGTACACAGGGACATAAAGAACCCTTGAGCTACGTCAGAAACCCCTGCCATAGATGTATCTACTGGATATTTGGATGCCTTCGATACTCGTTCAGGGGAGTATCTACTTGGGGGTATTCTTCTCTTCGTCCTGGGGGGTTGTACCCGAACCTGCTGCTGCTCAATAGAAATGTTAGCATCAGTCTGTCTTTCTGGTGTAAGGGAGTGATTAAGTGTATCGAGTGTGTCTAGTTTGTTTGAATTATCTATAGTAGGGGTATGGGACTCTGGATTATGTTCTGTTTCAGTATCAGTGCCAGACTGTGAAGGACTAGACTGTGAAGTACTTGTATCAGAAATTATTACCTCCGGCGTTTCATTCATTTGTAGAGGATCATGAGATGGTACTGACGTCTGAGGTAGTACATCTGGTGCCGCTGCACAGTCAGCGCCATCTACTTGCCGTGTTGGATCTGCCGCTGAGTAGGTGTGGAATAGGATCAATCAGTCGAGGGTTCCGTCAGATGGAGTCTTCCCCTGAAGCCGAGAGTGGGGTAGGTAATAGTAATCGGTTTCAAGAAAGGTACAATCCATGGTTATGTGAATGCGGTGGGTACGAGGGTTATAGCAGCGATAGCCCTTTTGTGTAGTGGCACATCCAACGAAGACACATTTTTCTGAACAAGGGTCTAGTTTAGTACATTCATTTTTTGGTGTATGAACGAAGACGGTACACCCGAATACTTTGGGAGGTAAAGTGAAGATAGACGGAATGTCATGTTGGGATGATAAGGTTTGAATGGGAGTTTGATGGTTCAGAATTTTAGTAGGGAGACGGTTGATGAGATATGTAGTAGTGGACACGGCCTCAGGCCAGAAACTCATAGAGACATGAAAACCGTACATCATAGCACGGGTCATTTTTGAAATAAAGCGGTTTTTTCTTTCGGCTACCCCATTTTGTTCGGGAGTGTGGGGATAAGATGTTTGGTGTATTATGCCATGATCAAGGAAGAAGTGTTGCAAGTTTCCATCAAGATATTCACCCCATTATCAGAACGAAGAATCTGGATCTTTGTATCAAATTCTGTTTGTATCATGTTGTAAAAATGTATGAATTTTTGGTATACCTCGGATTTATGCTTTATAGCATAGAGCCAGGTCATACGGGAGAAATCATCGACGAAAAGTACATAGTAACAAAAACCAAGGGGTATATTATGTGGAGAAAGTCCCCACACATCAGATTGAACCAAATAAAACATGCGATTAACCCGAGTATTAATGGCAACATAAGATGTTCGACTTTGTTTGGCCCAAAGGCACATGTCACACGACAATTTATTGGTTTGATAAGTAAATAAAGTAGGAAACAAACGTTGGAGATAACCAAATGAACGATGCCATAACCGGCGATGCCATAACCACACCTGTCGATTAGCTGTTCCGGTGGCAAGATCAGACTATCCATGTTGTGCTACAGCATCAACGAAGTACAGCCCCTGGCGTTCAGTACCACGCCCAATGATCACCCCTGAATGAATGTCCTGAACAAGGCAAAAATTTGGATACATCATCACAATACAGTCTAATGCCATTGTAAGTTAGCTAACTGATAATAGTTTAGTAGATAAAGAGGAAATGTAAAGACACTTGTGGAAGGTCATAGTGGGTGTGATGGAAATAGTGTCCCAGCTCATAACAGGTACGGTGGCCCCATTTGCAGTCTCAACAGTCGTTTTGGTAGGTGGGGCATGTGCAAGTATGTCATTTTTATCATAGGTCATTGTATCGGTAGCTCCACAGTCAAATATCTACTGGGGTTTGGCTTGGATAGAGTAGCAATGGGTGGCGGGAATTTCAGTAGTTTTGAGAAACTGTTGGGTCATTTGTGCATAAGTTAAGTCTTGAGGGGTGTGATCTGAAAGGGTTGGAAAGTTCAGGGGCATGGACAGTCGTTTGTCATTTTCTGGGGCTTCGGGTGAGGTTTTTAAGATATCAGGGGCGCAGTTGGTATTTTCAGAGAAAACAGGGGCCATGCTAACATTTCTATTAAGTACAGGGGTGCAAGGTGTAATTTCTCCCCTATTTAAACAACTAGGGTTAAGGAATTCCCCAACCCTTTTACCTCCGCTGCCGCCTGTAGCCATGGCAGCTCCTTCTCCTTCCTTCGCGAAGCTTCTCTTCTCCGTCTCTTGTTCTTGGTTTCCTGCCTCTATAGTGCCTGAAAATGCTTCATTGGTGCTCTGAGTAGTGGAAGCCATGGTCTTTTTCTTGTATTCTTCCCAACAGTCTGGGAATCCGTTGATTTTGAAGAAGTTTTTCCTGCTATGCCCCCTTTTTTTTACAGTGAGTGCATTCTATGGCACTTTTTCCTTCTCCACGCTGTGATGGAGTCCCTGAGCATGGATTGCTGGTCCCTTTCCTCTGTTTGCTTCGGTCTATCGATGGTTTGGCCACAGGCCCTGGCCTACCCCAGATGATTGTCTTGCATCTGATGGGGTAAATACCCCCTTCTGCATTTAGGAACTTTTTTCAGTAGTTCCAACTTTGTATTACCAAAACTGTCATCAACTGCGAATAGCAATTGATACAGTCGTTGTTCTTGTAATTTTTGTGCATATGTAGCGATATCTTTTGGAGACTCAATGGGGTTGGGATACATGGAGTTTGTTGTCATCCATAGCCCTTGAAACAGGTCCCATAGGGCTTCCAGAGAACGTTCCTCTTGTATGATTGAATAGCACCTTTTATGTAAATCAAAAATTTGCAGTGGATCTGCTCCAGATCCGTATGTAACTACTAGACCGTCCCACAGAGCCTTTGTTGTTGAATACTTGGATACATTGTTCACAAGGCTATCGTCTATATTGTCAATAATCCAAGTGAACGCCAGTTGGTCACTTTGTTTCCAAGCTTGATATGTGGAGTCCGTAGGCAGGGGATGGAGATACCCCAGTGATGTGGGAGCTCTTCCCCCTGCCTCCAAGGGCCATCTTCATGAGCCTGCACCAGAGTGTATAATTGGTGCCGTTAAGCTTAACATTCAATGTTAAATTTGCAGATTTGGTTGGAGATGGAGACACCATCAAGCTCTGTTGCAGGAAACGGGCAAACTGTTCAGAGAAGTCAGGGAAGCTGGGTTTATTTTCTGTATTTCCCTGACTAGTGCCAGCAGAGTCCGGAATTTGTGACATGTTTATGATATTATGCAAGAGATGAGATAAGGACAGATTCCTTGGTCTGTTGCCAGCCCCGAAAGGGTAAGGCAATGAAGAACTTAATTCTGAGCCCCTCAAGGTAACGAATAGATACTGGACTTGGTCCAAGGTAAAATTTTGGCGATGATGTATGTATGAACACTGAGCCAACTGTGTTCAAAAACTAGAAATAAGCGTTAGGGTATAGGTTTGGCAATGATGTGAGGAAAAACGTTGAGCCAACCGTGTTTCCTACACACCCAGATTCAATTGAGAAAATGATCCTGCTCTGATACTGTGTTACGCAGAAGAGCAGAATACTGAAAATTTTCTTTGTATATTTCTCAATGAATATTGTTTCTTGTACAAGACCTACCTTTATAGTATACACTTTGTATCTATACATGGTAAATAAATCAATTACATATCCTATGATAATTACACAATTACTGCACAATCATTTACAAATTTTCAGTTACACATTTGGTGGTCCTTGATTTCTGGCTTGTTCCTGATCTTCGGGGATTAGACTGCTTACATTGTCCACACGATGATTTTCCTCTAGTTTGACCAACATCTTCCTTTGCAGATCTTGCCGATGACAGCTTGAAGGCTTGAAAGACGGATTGAAACCAGCTTTTGCGAAAAGCTTATAAGCAATTGGATCAAAACTTTATGTAGATCTTACTGCGAAAAAGGTTCCACGTTGCTTGGCATGTTGTGTTGTACAAACCCTGTAGGTGCATCATCATACTTTACTGAGTCAATCTTTTGTAGCAGAAGCACCAATCCTTTCAAAGTCTTTATGATATCACTTGACCCTTCATCCTCGAAAGTAGAAGAATTTGGTAGCTTCTACTTTCCATCTTTCAAAGATGATGCTCCTTCCACCATATCTTCAACACTTTGAATCTTGTTATCTACCAGAATAGAAGCCTCATGCTTTGACCCAATAAAAAAGGGTGTTTCCGGTGTACTAGCCTCCCACGTTTGCGTAGGGTCCGAGGAGGGGTCAATGTACGCAGCCTTACACTACACTTTGTGCAAGAGGCTGTTTCTGCGGTTCGAACACGTGACTTCAAGATCACAAAATATCAACCTTAACAGTTGATCTAAACCTGTCCCTCGCTTTGACCCAATAGTTGGCTTCAAAGAAAATTTGGCATCAAGGAAATATGATTCAGTTTCTGTGAATGGTGTCATGACCAATTTCGGTGATATTTGAAGCATGAAGAGTAGAAGGAATCAGGCCATTCTCGAGAAGCCATGGCCTACCCAACAAGTTTTATGCAGTTTTGAAACTCCTAAAATTCGATGGTGCAGGAGTGGTTGGCATGCATGTTCCTCAGACTTCATTTTCTACAATTCTTTCTTCAAGCATAATCTTGCCTTCTTCAACTAGCCGCATGACTTGTCCTTAAAGACCATACAATTTTTTTGATTGAATGTCTCAATAAGTGATGATATTTGCATCAGGTAGGATCACTTGACCTTGACTCTTCTTCCAGACACTTCATTTTAGACAACTTAATGAGCTTCAATTTGAAGAACTCAGGAAACAACACAGGAACATCAGAGTCAACCAAAGAATATTTCTTTCATTCATACTTTCCTTCTTCCTTCCCATTGAGTAGGCATCCTTGATTCTGTCATCTTCAGTCTTCCTCAGGGGCTTGTTGGAAATCT
This sequence comes from Eustoma russellianum, assembly GCA_036186865.1. NCBI lineage: Eukaryota > Viridiplantae > Streptophyta > Magnoliopsida > Gentianales > Gentianaceae > Eustoma > Eustoma russellianum. Next base: position 12,986,483 of record AP025068.1, read on the forward strand.
TCACAGGGGGTGATGCGGGTGGTCACAGAACCATTAGGCTCATTCTTCTTCACCACTTTACCAATTTTCTTCATTTCTTGTTTTCCCTTTGCTTTCTTTGGTTCTTGAACATGTGTTTGGCCACCATTTTCTACAAGGCTCAGCTCTATGTCATGAGAACGTGTGGCTAACTCTTCAAATGATCTGGGATGGCTCCTCTTGAAAATGGATTGTAGGCCCCAGTGCATACCTTGTATGCACATTTCAATCATAGAGGCTTCACTCAATTGATCCTTGCAGTCGAGCCTTAGACTCCTGCTCCTATTGATGTATTCAATGGCTAGCTCGTGCTTCCATTGTTTGGACTTCGTCAATGTTTACAAGAATTTAGTGCAAGAAACAGTTTTGTATTCTGTATATTTTTCATACGTTCAAGCATACTACACTCCAAGATTCATACATTTGTGCCTATGCTACAATATGGAAACTAATCAATCAAGGATTCCTAATTAATCGTCCTAATCAATATAGAATAATTACATAGGAGTACAAGGAAATAAATCTTTACAATTACACCACGTCTACAAGTAATCCGGGATTCTAACACTCCCCCTCAAGTTGAACGGTGGGGTCGACGACATTCAACTTGCATAGTATAGTCTCAAATTTCCTTCCATTGATGGCCTTGGTTAATACATCTGCCAACTGATCTTCTGATCTCACAAACGGCAACTCAATCACCCATCCTTCCAACTTCTCTTTAATAAAATGTCGATCAATTTCGATGTGCTTGGTTCGATCATGATGTACCGGATTTTCAGAAATGCTGATGGACGCTTTGTTATCATAAAACCGGGGTGTGGGTAGGTTTATGGGTAAGCCCATGTCTTTAAACAGTTTTTGAATCCATAAGATCTTAGTTATTCCTTTGGCGATCCCTCGAAACTCTGCCTCAGCACTTGATAAGGCCACAACTTTCTGCTTCTTGCTTCTCTATGTCACCAAGTTTTCATCCACCAGTGTAAAATAACTGGATGTAGACTTCCGATCTACTAAGTTTCCTGCCCAGTCAGCATCAGTGTATGCCTGAATCTCCAGGTGTCCATTATCTCGAAATACAATGCCTTTCCCTGGTGTATGCTTCAAATACCTCAAAATACGCATCACTGCTTCCATGTGATGCTCCTGCGGACTATGCATAAACTGGCTCACCACACTCACTGCATAGGCAATGTCTGGTCGAGTATGTGATAAATAGATCGATTTCCCTACCAATCGTTGATACTGCCCTTTATCTGCAACTGCTGCTCCTTCAATATCCTTTAGCTTATGATTGATCGCCATCGGCGTGTCATTGGGCTTACAGTCGAGCATCCCCACTTCTGTCAGTAGATCCAAAATATACTTCCTCTGTGATATATAGATTCCTGTCTTGGACCTTAAGACTTCAATCCCCAGGAAATATTTAAGCTGGCCAAGGTCTTTCATTTCAAACTTTGTGAATAAGTGCTTTCGGAGTCGGGTAATTTCTCCTTCATCATTTCCTGTAATAACTATGTCATCTACATATATAATTAAACATGTGATCATACCTTGTCTTCGTTTGATAAATAATGTGTGATCAGCATTACTCTGCCGATATCCATCTTGTTTCATGACTTCAGTGAATCGACCGAACCATGCACGTGGTGACTGCTTTAGCCCATACAAAGATCTTTTCAATTGGCATACTTCTTTGTCTTTGAATCCCATAGTGTACCCTGGGAGTGGATCCATATATACCTCTTCGGTCAACTTACCATGTAGGAATGCATTTTTAACATCAAACTGATGGAGTGGCCACTTCTGAGTTACAGCGATAGAGAATATTACTCTGATAGTATCAATCCGAGCCACTGGTGAGAAAGTCTCCGAATAGTCAACACCATATGTCTGGGTATATCCTTTGGCTACGAGACGGGCCTTGTATCGCTCAATACTTCCATCTGCCTTATATTTAATAGTAAATATCCATCGACACCCAACTGGTCTCTTTCCTGATGGAAGAACACATTTTTCCCATGTTCCATTCTTCTCTAGTGCAGTCATTTCGATATCCAAGGCTTTTCTCCACAGTGGTTGATTCTGTGCTTCTTCTACTGTTCGTGGTATCTTTTCAGAGCACAGGGAGACAAAGAAACTTCGAGCTTGGTTTGGCAAACCATTCAAAGATGTATTGATCGGATACTTGGATGATTTGGACACCTGAGCTGGTGAATACCACTCAGGTGGTACCCCTCGCTTCGTCCTGGGTGGTAAAACTTGTCTTTGTGGTTGTTCATCGGATACTCCTGAATGATCAGGGGGAATACCTGTATAAGGAACAAGGGATAGGTCTGTGGGAGTATATGAGTGGGTAAGATCAAGGTTAGTCGCAGGTTCATTTACTTCAGAAATAGACTGTTCATTACAAATATCACTTACCTCCGGTAGTGCAGCATTCATAGGCGATGAATCACTACTAGGTACTGTAGCGAGTGACTGTATAGATTTGGTGTTGTCAGCGCAGTCGGCGCCATCTACTTGCCGTGTTGGGACATCCGCCGGTTTTGTAGGCAATGACACCAACCAATCAAGGGTTCCATCATTTCTACCATCTGAAGTGGATATCTCCCCCTGAACCCGAGATTGGGAGGAGTAGTAATACTCTGTTTCAAGGAAAACACAATTCAGGGTAACGTGTATTCGGTGAGTACGAGGGTTATAACATCGGTAGCCCTTTTGAGTAGTGGCATACCCGACAAATATACATTTCTCTGCACAAGGGTCAAGTTTGGTCCGTTTGTATTTGGGAGTATGGAGAAAGAGAGTACACTAAAACACTCGTGGAGGAAGGGTAAATATTGTTGAGAAATATATTTGGATAATTTTCAAAGGCATGATTTTAAGTGGTAAATATTTAAAAATATCATACATAATGATATATGTGTTTAAAAGTTGAAAAAGTTGAAAAATTTGACATCGATCTCTCAGGTTGTTGCACATTGATCGATCTATGTACATAGATCTCTCACATCGATCGATCTATGTAAGGAAGTGAAAGTTCAAGACCTTACGGTGAGACATCGATCTCTGAACCTGAGACACATCGATCGATCGATGTACATCAAACCCTCACTTCGATCGATCGTTGTAGGTCAGAAACAAATTCTGAACCTTACTGTGAGACATCGATCTCTGAAGCTGAGGCACTTCGATTGATCGATGTCTAGGGTTTTTAGAAATATTTTTCTAAAATGTGATAAAATGGTTGTTTTCATTTGTATATGATTTATACGTGTTCATTGTGTGATTATCATGTGTTCTTGGTGATTATAAATGTATTATGAACAAACGTGCTTTGGAAGTTTCTACAACTTACCAAAAAGGACAAAATTGGAATTTTGATTTTTGTAGGAACATCACATGGTGAAAATATTTCAAGAATGTATTCTTATACTATTTATCATGACAAAGGTGATATCATGATTATTTCTGACCATCCGGGTCATTTCTGGAGTTTTCTCATACCAGGGACATTTTGGTCATTTTACCCCCAAGGGTATTTTTGGTATTTTCACTGAAGAAATCTTTTGAGCATATTATTATCTTCATTCTGTAGTTGAGCTATTATTATTTTGAAGATTATATGGTGATCTTATATCATTTCTCTCATTTGATGGTATTAATGACTATAGCTGGATATGTGACGATTTGAGATGTCACATTCTATTTCTATCTTGAAGACTCTATTTTATATGTTATTGGAGATTATTATTCATCATTTTCAGAGGTTTTAAAGGTGTTAAACGTGTGGAAATGATCATGACATATAAGAAGAAATATTGGGAATTTTGGTGTTATATATTGGTATAATCTTTTCAATTATTATTTGGTGGTTTCTTCTTCAAAAATTTGAGTTGATGTACTTCTGTATATGCTTAAAGACGTGTATGATCAGGTGGGAATGATGGTGTAATTATTTTATGAGTTGGTAACAAGTAGACCAACCAAAAAGGAGCTAGTTGGCAAAATTGCCAACTTGGAATTTTCAAAATGGAACCCAACGGCTACATGGTTGTTTGTGGCAGAATTTTTTGAGTCAAATGGAGACTTCACATGCCCTTTTGTGCTTGAAGTTGAGGTTATTTTGGTGGTATTATCCTTTCTTATTGTCTTTATTTTACAAATGATAATCAAGAGTATTTTTCTTGGAGATAATTTTTGTTTTGAAAAATGTCAAAGTCTCACATGCCTATTATCTTGCCAAGGAGTTGAGAAGATGATGGAGTTGTTATGGCCATATTATTTTCACATTTTCAAGATAATGCAAAGTCATTTTTGGAGCTAAAAATCGGCCAAGTGTACAATGCCAAACAATAATGTAAAGACACTTGGACTTGATGATGAAGATGGTGACACATGTACAATCTTATCTCCAAGGCTCACTTCATACTATAAATAGGAGGCAATGGTGAAGAAGATGAAACACACTTGAAGCTCACTTGAAAAGCATTATTGATTTGTCTAGCTATCATCTTCTTGTTGTTGTTCTTGTTCTATTATTTGTAGAAAAGGTGTTCTTGCTGTATTTGTTGAGCTACAAGCCACTTGAGCTTCATTTGTAATATTGATTAGCCATTTCTATAAGGCTATATCAATAGGTGGTAGAGGTGTTACAACAAATTGTTGCATTGAAGGTGATTATCCAAGTCTTGAATAGGGTTGGTGTATAACCCAAGGATCAAGCTTGGTTCTTGTTGTAAGGTGATTCATTTCATAGTGAAATCTAAGGAAAGGTGTTCCTTGGACTGGAGTAGGTCACATTGACCGAACCAGGATAAGTTCTCGGTGTTCTTGTCTTGTTTCTTCATTTCTGTTTTCTGCTCGTTTTTACTACAGCTTTCACACAACTTCTCACTATTTGAAAAAATAGGTAAACACTTTCAACATTCAGGATTTTTGGTGGAGTTATACTTCAGACTGTTAGCTTTCATTTGCAACAAGAATCACTTGATTTGAGCAAGGGAAAGTTAGTCTTTCAGTCTTTGCAAGATAACGGCTCCAATCTAGCTGCAATCTGACCAGTTTTGAGAAAACTTGAATTCTGTATTTATCAAGAATTGTTCAAGGTCAGAGCCTTTTGAAAACATCGACTACACATCTTAATGAGTGTTTTGATATAAATATCAACCTTTATAGTTGAGTATTCAAAGCAAAACACGTTTTTCAAAATCAGCAACATTCTGTCCAATTCTGTCCATATTGACCATCTGAATCTTTTTATTTGTTTGAAAGATCAAAAAATCTTATTTTTGTCTGATTTTTGGATAGAGTCTTGTTAACATATTGAAGTCAAATTCTGAAAAGTTTCATAATTTTTGGAGTTGTGTACAATTATTTTTGAATTTTTTAAAAACTGGTTGTGAATCTGAGGTGGTCTTAGATTCTGTTTTCAAAGGGGATTTTTACAAAGGGTTGTAGTGTAATTTCCGCTAACCACTATTCACCCCCCTAGTGGTGTTTATTGTAGGTGCACGGTCCAACAATTGGTATCAGAGCCAGGTCTACACCACTCAAAGAAACAAGATTCAACACCGTACAAACAATACAAGCCCAAGAAACAATTACTCTTTGTAGCCTGCTAATCTCAGATTAAAGGTACATATAATGGTCATAGTTTCTCACAAAGGTGAGTTGGAAGGTATGTCCACTCAACGTCTTCCTCTTTTTGATGGCAATAATTTTGTTCATTGGAAACTAAGAATGAGGCTATTCTTAATGGCTATAGACATCGATTTATGGTCTATAGTTGAAGATGGGTCGTATATTCCAATGAAGAATGTACAAGTTAATGGAGTCACACAGGAAGTAGAAAAATATAAAAGTGAATGGTCTTCTGAAGATAAAAAGAAAATGTCTGTGAACGCTAAAGCCATTCAATTGCTTTTAAATGGACTTACGAATTCTGAAGCAGGATATGCGTCAAATTGCACAAGTGCATACGATATGTGGAAATCACTTGTATTAAAGCATGAAGGAACAAGCGGTGTAAAAGAATAAAAAATAAACATGCTTATGACTGAATTAGAGTCGTTCAAAATGTTCCCGAACGAATCCATAACATCTATGGATTTGAGAATTACTAACATTTTCAATGCTCTTGAAACTTTAGGCAAATCATTCACGAACAATGAAAAGGTTCAAAAGGTGCTGCGAAGCCTCCTTGCTGAATGGGATCCTAAGGTCACGGCAATTGAAGAAACAAAGTCAATCTCTAAGATGGATGAATTAATCGGTTCGCTTAGAGTATACGAGGTAAAACTAAATCAACGAAAGTCTGAATCGTTTAAGTCATCCGGTAAGTCTATAGCTTTCAAAAAAACTGAAACACATGTTAGTAATGATGATAGTCATAGTGATAATAAATTAGATGATGACTTGATATTGATAGCAAGAAAACTTAGAAAGTTTTTTAAACGTCCAAATAGGAATAGACAACGTTCTTCTTCTTCTTCTTCTCAATCTAATAAAAATAACTCTAACAACAAATGGTATAATAAAGAGTTAAAGTGCTACGAATGCGGTAAAAAAGGACATATCTCATATGATTGTCCAACAAAGAAAAATAATGAAAATAACAATAATAAACAAGCCAAGGACAAAGAGGCACAAGCGACTAAGGCAAAGGAGTCCAAGTCAAAGAAAGGCAAACGAGCAATAAAGGTGAGCACATGGAGCGACTCATCCGACTCAGAATCCGACACTAAGGAAGCTCAAGTCTGCTTCGTATCCAACGAGGTAGGTTCTTCTTCTGATGATGATTCTGATAGTGAAATGACATTTGATGAAATGTATGAAGAATTTTTAAAAATGCGTGCTCACTGTAAGAGGATCTCTAAAGAAAGAAGAAACTAATTGAAGAAAATGACAAGTTGAAGACGTCCAACTTGGAATTTTTCGATCAATTAGAATCTTTTAAACAATAGTCTACTAATACTCTTGATTCTTTAGAGAATAAAATTGAATCACTTAGGAAAAATGAACAAAAGTTAAAAACAGAAAATAGTATGTTACAGTCTAAGTTAGAAAGTTGTGACAATGAGATAGTGCAACTTAAATCTTCTAAACTTACCTTAGAAAAAATGTTAGAATAATTTAAATCTGGTGCAAATATGTTAAATACACTTATATCATCGCAAAAATATGGAAATGATAAAACTGAATTAGGATATAAACAAGAAGATGACAGAGTAGATAAAAAGACTAAGTTTGTATCTTCAACTACTAAACAACCTTAAAAAGCTATAAAAACAACTTTGCCTACTAAATCTTCTTCTACTCCTTCTTCTGTTTATTCTAAAGCAAAAATACAACCTGCACCCATAAAAGCACATACATATCAAGGTACATCTAGGCAAAACTTTGCATCTAGACAACCTAGAAATTATGCCTATATATATACGAATACAACTAGAAATAATAAAATGCATTCAACTTATTATGAACCTAAGCATAGACAACACTCATATAAGTCTTATAGAAATGCATATGAACATACATATAGAGCACCATATAAGAAACAAAGTCAAATGCCTTATACACATTATAAGATTCGGCCATCTTATAATAATTATCAACCATGGCGCAATATGTATAACAATGCATCATCACTTATGTGGAATGATCAGGTATATGCTAATTCTTCTTATTTTCCAAATTATAACAATGCTAAAAATGTGCCTAGAAGGTATGTTCAAGTTTGGATACCTAAGGGATATCTAAACAAGAATGGTGCCCCTAACATTCAAGGACCCAAATAAAGGGTGCCTAAAACTTTGTCTCCATTGTAGGTAAAACGCAAGGAATGCAAGAAGGAGGCAAAGTCAAAGAATCTAAAAATCAAATGGTTTTTTAGATAGTGGATGTTCGAGGCATATGACGGGAAACCCCAAACTATTCACCGAGTTGGAAGAAATCAAGAATGGAGGAAAAGTAACATTCGGTGACAACAACAAAAGACAGGTTGTTGGAAAAGGATCAATTGGGGACCCTAACACATTTCAAATACGAAATGTGTTGTTAGTAAGCAATCTCTCTTATAATTTATTAAGTATTTCTCAACTTATAGATTACGGCTATAATGTCTCTTTTCTTTCCAATTCATGTGATATAATAAATAAAAAAGGAGAAATAGTATTAAAAGGAAATAGAGATGGTAACATTTATACTCTTACCTTAGCTAACATGTTAGATGCTAAGGTTAAGTGTTTAATATCACATGACATAGATGTAAATTTATGGCATAGAAGATTAGGTCATATAGGAATTTCAACCATTAAGAAATTATCTAAAAAGAATTTAATTAGAGGTATGCCTAAGTTAGATAATTTTCAAATGTGTGAAACATGTATTAAAGGAAAACACATTAAAGAAACATTAAAATCGAAACATGAAGTGAGTACTAGTCATGTACTAGAATTGCTTCACTTAGACTTATTTGGTCCAAGTAGGACAAGAAGTCTAGGTGGACACTACTATGTGTGTGTCATAGTAGATGATTACTCACGCTACACATGGACATTGTTCTTAACACAAAAAGACGATTCTCCATTAGCAATCGAAACTCTTATTAAGCAACTTGAAAATATATACGAAGAAAATGTCAAAAGAATTAGAAGTGATAGAGGTGGAGAATTTAAAAACAAAGACGTAATCAAATTTTGTGAATTACATGGAATAAAACATGAATTCTCACACCTAGAACACCACAACTCAATGCAGTTGTTGAACGTAAAAATAGAACAATTCAAGAAGTTGCTAGAACTATGCTATGTGAAAATAAATTACCAATATTTATGGGCTGAATCTGTTAGTTGTGCATGCTATATTATAAATAGGTTTTCTATTAGAAAGAAATTAAATAAAACAACTTATGAGTTGTTAAACAATAGAAAACCTAAAATAGATTATCTTAGAGTTTTTGGATGTAAGTGTTTTGTGTTGAACACTAAGGATAATCTAGACAAATTTGAACAAAAGTCTATTGAATGTATTTTTGTTGGTTATTCAACTAATTCTAGAGCATATAGGTGTTATAATCCTACATCTAGAAAAATAATTGAATCTATACATGTGAAATTCAATGAAAATGCATGCTTTGAAGTAGTGATAAAACTCAACATAAACATGAGAATAATGTTGAAAATATGTTTGATGATGATGTATTACTTGAGTCTGTACTTGATCATCTAGAACCAACTCCTCCTGAACAAGACATGCATGAACCCTTAGATGAAATAAATAAACTAACTTACAAGATGATTCAATTGTATACGACAATGTTCACACTAATGAAACATTTGAACAAGATGAGGGTGAACCTAGTCAATCTAGGAATTGGTGGTATCCTAAAGAATTAATCATTGGGGATCCAAGTGTTGGGGTTAGAACACGTAGAAACATAAGTCAACTTGAAGGACATAGCTTAGTCTCACACATAGAACCTAAGAATGTTAAGGAAGCCTTAGGTGACATATCATGGATAGATGTCATGCATGAGGAATTGAACCAATTCACAAGGAACAACGTGTGAGACTTAGTACCTAAACCTGAAGACAAGTCTATAATAGGAACTAAATGGGTCTTTAGGAATAAAATGGATGAACAAGGAAACATCACACGAAATAAGGCTAGGCTAGTCGCACAAGGTTATAATCAACAAGAAGGAATAGATTATGAAGAAACCTTTGCAGCTGTTGCATGACTAGAAGAATTAGATTGTTACTTGCGATTGCAAGTCTAAGCAACATTAAACTCTTCCAAATGGATGTCAAGTGTGCATTCTTGAATGGATACATCAAAGAAGAGGTGTTTGTCAAACAACCCCCTGGATTCGAAGATCCAAAAAATCCTAACCATGTTTACAAGCTTAAGAAAGCTTTATATGGTTTGAAACAAGCTCCAAGAGCTTGGTATGATAGATTTGTGAACTTTCTTATTGCAAATAATTATCAAAGGGGAACCCTAGACAACGCATTATTCCTAAGAAGAAAAGATAATGACTTATTAATAGTTCAAATCTATGTAGATGGTATAATCTTTGGTTCAACCAACCCTACCTTAGTAAAAGACTTCGAAGAGTGTATGAAGTCAGAATTTGAAATGTCAATAGTAGGAGAATTGAGTTATTTCTTAGGACTTCAAATCAAACAAACCCCTCAAGGAATTCACATTAGCCAACTTAAGTATGTCAATGATATGATTAAGAAGTTTGGCTTTGAAGAGTTGAAACCAACAACTACCCCCATGAGTGTTAGCACCAAACTAGATAAGGATGAAAATGGTAAACCTTTTGATGACACACTTTATAGGTCTATGATTGGCTCATTGTTATACTTAACTGCATCAAGACCTGACATCATGTTTAGTGTGTGTATGTGTGCGAGGTTTCAAACTTCTCCCAAGGTATCACATTACAATGAGGTGAAAAAGATCTTTAGATATCTTAATCATACACCTCAGTTAGGACTTTGGTATGATAGAAACGCTAAGTTGTAATTACACGCATATAGTGATGTTGATTATGGTGGTTGCGAATTAGATAGAAAATCCACTAGCGGAACGTGTCAATTCATAGGAACCAACTTGATCTCTTGGTTTTCTAAAAAACAAGCTAGTGTAGCTCTTTCCACCACTGAAGCCGAGTATATAGCGTTGAGTTTGTCGTACTACCCAAATACTTTGGCTTAAATAACAACTTAGTGATTTTGGCATTAAAATGAAAAAGATTCACTGCGATAGCACAAGTGCAATCAATCTTTCTCGGAATCCGGTGCTTCATTCTAAGGCCAAACACATTGAGGTGCGATACCACTTCCTTCGAGATCATGTTCAAAATGAGGATATAGTTATAAACTATATAAGAACTGATCACGAAATAGCTGATATTTTCACCAAACCCCTTAATCAAGCCAATTTTGAAAACTTACGAGCCAAGTTAGGTATGATAACTTATGATAACATTGCATAATTCTATCTTTTGCATGATTTTCAAAATAAAGAAGAACATGATTTTAGTTGGTAAGTCATAATTTGGTTGGTTGAATAATATGTTAAGTTTTAATTGGTGTAAGTTGAGCATAGGTTAAGGGGAAGAGCATAATTTGAGGGGGAGTACACGAGCATATGAATACATGAGAGTCGAAAATTTAAAAACCATGTGAAAACAATTGGTAATGAGTTGGAGATTAGTTTTTAAAACAATTGGTACAAATTTGGTGAAACAATTGATAGATTTATGATAAACAATTGGTTATAAGTTGTGACATTAAAATCATGTTAGGTTGTTTTGAAAATCATCCAAAAGGGCAGATAGGATCCCCTGCCCCCCACCTTCCTCACCCACAAAATCACCGCGTGACACGTGTAAAAGTAACCTAAAAAAATCTCCCTCTTCCCCTCCCAAATCCCATTCACGTGATCTCTGCTTTTACCGATATTATTTTTAAATTCCCCCAAACCCTCCCCACTTTGTTACTTCTCTCTCCTCTCTTATCATCCCCCACTGTTGACCCCAGAACCCTCCAAACGCAGCCCCCTTCAAACGCAACCCCTCCTCTATTCTTCCCCTACTCTTCTTCTTTCTTCCATTCACGGACATAACATCTTGTAGGTTTTGTTATTAATAGAAAATTACAAATGGATGAAAAGATGGCAACAAGATTGGTCTATACCTTTATATATCATTCCAAGAAACAAGCTAAAATGAACAAAATGCATCAAGTAGTATTGTTTTTTCTTAATTTATTCATCTGGGCTTCAAGTTCCACAATGAATGCTTGCTTTCTTGCCGCCAATTTCTTATTCTTGATAATCCTTCACTACCTCTGCTTGATCGCCACCGACCATCCATGATCTTCTTTCTCCCTCCTCTCTTGACTCACGTTTACATCCCATCTCGGTTATCTCTGTCTTTGCTTGTCGGATCAGACGAAAAAGCTAGGGTTAGTGATGGAGCCAACTCCATTGGCTCTATCGCGGCGTTGTTCTGCTACTGACTGTGACCTACGTTGTCAATCGTGCTTATGTAGTCAGGTGGTTCTTCACCAACTGAGTCACCAAACCAAATTTCAGGCATGCCAGTGTTTCAGGATAAGTGGAATCATTTAATTGGACAAACTAAATGTGAGAAGAAGGAACTTATATCTTCTCCAAAGCAATGGAAGAAAGAAGAAGAGCAGGGGAAGAATAGAGGAGGGGGTTGCGTTTGAAGAGGGCTCCGTTTGAAGGGTTCTAGGGTCAACAGTGGGGGATGATAAAAGAGGAGAGAGAAATAACAAACTGGGGAAGGTTTGGGGGAATTTAAAAATAATATCGGTAAAAGCAGAGATCACGTGAGTGGGATTTGGGAGGGGAGGAGAGAGAATTTTTTTTGGTTACTTTTACACGTGTCGCGCGGTGATTTTGTGGGTGAGGAAGGTGGGGGGCAAGGGATCCTATCCCCCAAAAGGGAGAGAATGTTGAGAAATATGTTTGGATAATTTTTAAAGGCATGATTTTAAGTGGTAAATATTTAAAAATATCATACATGATGATATATGTGTTTAAAAGTTGAAAAAGTTGACATTGATCTCTCAGGTTGTTGCACATTGATCGATCTATGTACATAGATCTCTCACATCGATCGATCTATGTAAGGCAGTGAAAGTTCAAGACCTTACGGTGAGACATCGATCTCTGAACCTGAGACACATCAATCGATCGATATACATCGAACCCTCACTTCGATCGATCGATGTAGGTCAGAAACAAATTCTGAACCTTACTGTGAGACATCGATCTCTGAAGCTGAGGCACTTCGATCGATCGATGTCTAGGGTTTTAGAAATATTTTTCTAAAATGTGATAAAATGGTTGTTTTCATTTGTATATGATTTATACATGTTCATTATGTGATTATCATGCGTTCTTGGTGATTATAAATGTATTGTGAACTAACGTGCCTTGGAATTTTCTACAACTTACCAAAAAGTGCAAAATTAGAATTTTGAGTTTTGTAGGAACATCACATGGTGAAAATATTTCATGAATGTTTTCTTATACTATTTATCATGACAAAGGTGATATCATGATTATTTCTGACTATCCGAGTCATTTCTGGAGTTTTCTCATACCAGGGGCATTTTGGTCATTTCACCCCCAAGGGTATTTTTGGTATTTTCACTCAAGGAATCTCTTGAGCATATTATTATCTTCATTCTGAGTTGAGCTATTATTATTTTGAAGATTATATGGTGATCTTATATCATTTCTCTCATTTGATGGTATTAATGACTATAGCTGGATATGTACGATTTGAGATGTCACATTCTATTTCTATCTTGAAGACTCTATTTTATATGTTATTGGAGGTTATTATTCATCATTTTTCAGAGATTGTCAAGGTTTTAAAGGTGTGGAAATGATCACGACATATAATAAGAAATATTGGGAATTTTGTTGTTATATATTGGCATAATCTTGTCAATTATTATTTGGTGGTTTCTTCTTCAAAAATCTGAGTTGATATACTTCTATATATGCTTAAAAACGTGTATGATCAAGTGGGAATGATGGTGTAATTATTTTATAAGTTGGTGACAAGTGAACCAACCAAAAAAGAGCTAATTGGCAATATGAGTTGGTGACAAGTGAACCAACCAAAAAAGAGCTAGTTGGCAAAATTGCCAACTTGGAATTTTCAAAATGGAACCCAACGGCTACATGGTTGTTTGTGGCAGAATTTTTTGAGTCAAATGGAGACTTCGCATGCCCTATTCTTGTGCTTGAAGTTGAGGTTATTTTGGTGGTATTATCCTTTCTTATTATCTTCATTTTACAAAGGATAACCAAGAGTATTTTTCTTGGAAAATTTAAAGTAGCCAACGGCTACTGTGGCTTTTTTGGAGATAATTTTTGTTTTGAAAAATGTCAAAGTCTCACATGCCTATTATCTTGTCAAGGAGTTGAGAAGATGATGGAGTTGTTATGGCCATATTATCGTCACATTTTCAAGATAATTTCAAGTCATTTTTTGAGCTAAAAATCGGCCAACAAGGTGATGTCCAAGGTAGACCAATTATGTTGTTTTATTTTGCCAAGTGTACAAAGCCAACCAATGATGTGAAGACACTTGGACTTGATGATGAAGATGGTGACACATGTGTAATCTTATCTCCAAGGCTCACTTCACACTATAAATAGGAGGTAATGGTGAAGAAGATGAAACACACTTGAAGCTCAATTGAAAAGCATTGTTGATTTGTCTAGCTATCATCTTCTTGTTGTTGTTCTTGTTCTATTCTTTGTAGCAAAGGTGTTCTTATTGTATTTGCTGAGCTAAAAGCCTCTTGAGCTTCATTTGTAATTTTGATTACCCATTTCTATAAGGCTATATCAATAGGTGGTAGAGGTATGGCAACTAAGTGTTGCATAGAAGGTGATTATCCAAGTCTTGAATAGGGTTGGTGTATAACCTAAGGATCAAGCTTGGTTCTTGTAGTAAGGTGATTCATTTCATAGTGAAATCTAAGGAAAGGTGTTCCTTGGGACTGAAGTAGGTAACATTGACCGAACCAGGATAAATTCTTGGTGTTCTTGTCTTGTTTCTTCATTTCTGTTTTCTACCCGTTTTTACTGCAATTTTCACACAATTTCTCACTATTTGAAAAAATAGCTAAACACTTTCAAAATTCGTGATTTTTGGTGGAGTTATACTTCAGACTGTTAGCTTTCATTTGCAACAAGAATCACTTGATTTGAGCGAGGAAAAGTTAGTCTTTCAGTCTTTGCAAGATAACTGCTCCAATCTGGTTGCAATCTGACCAGTTTTGAGAAACTTAAATTCTGTATTTATCAAGAATTGCTCAAGGTCAGGGCCTTTTGGAAACGTCAACTACACATCCTAAGGAGTGTTTTGATATAAAGATCAACCTTTTTGGTTGAGTATTCAAAGAGAAACACGTTTTTCATAAACAGTAATATCCTGTCCAATTCTGTCGAGATTGACCATCTGAATCTTTTTATTTGTTTGAAGGGTCAAACGATCTTATTTTCGCCTGATTTTTGGACAGAGTCTTGTTGACACATTGAAGTTCATTCTGGGAAGTTTCATAATTTTTGGAGTTGTGCACAATTATTTTTTAATTTTTCAAAAACGGATTCTGAATGTGATGTGGTCTCAGATTCTGTTTTCAAAGGGGATTTTTACAAAGGGTTATAGTGTAATTTCTGCTAACCACTACTCACCCCCTCTAGTGGTCTTTACTGTAGGTGCACGGTCCAACAAATATAGATGGGATAGGGTGTTGAGATGATAAGGTTTGTATGGGTGTTTGGTAGTTCAGGATTTTAGACGGTAGGCGATTTATGAGATATGTGGCTGTGGACACTACCTCCGGCCAAAAACTCATTGGTACCCGAGAGTCTAACATCATGGCTCGAGTCATTTCTAAAAGTGTTCGATTGCGTCGTTCAGCTACACCATTTTGTTTGGGTGTATAAGGGCATGTTGTTTGGTGAATAATCCCATTGGTTTGGAGGAATTGACTCAGATTTTTATCCAGGTATTCAACCCCATTATCTGATCAAAGAATGTGGATGCGAGCATCAAACTGAGTATGAGTCATATGGTAAAATTGAACAAATATATGATAGACATCAGATTTTTGCTTAATAACATATAGCCATGTCACACGCGAAAATTCATCAACAAATATCACATAGTATTGAAACCCAAGAGTAGTAGTATATAGAGAAGGGCCCTATACATCAGAATGAACTAAGGCAAACATACGGTCAACCCGAGTGTTATTAGATAAGTAAGATGCACGAGTTTGTTTTGCCCGGAGACATGTGTCACAATGGAAATTATTTGGTTTGGAAGTGAATAAAGTGGGAAACAAATGCTTCAAATAGGAGAATGATGGGTGCCCTAACCGGCGATGCCACAACCATACTTGCCGTTTAGTTGTCCCAGTGGCAAGATTAGATTGTCCCTGTTGTGCAACAATATCAACAAAATACATTCCTTGGCGTTCAGTACCACGCTCAATGATTGCCCCTGTATGAATGTCCTGTAAGAGACAGAAAGTAGGATATAACATGACGACACAGTCTAATTCTTTAGTAACATGGCTAACAGATAGCAGTTTAGAAGATAAGGTAGGTACATATAAGCAATTTGTTAGATGTAGGGAAGGGGTGATAGATATGGATCCTCCGCCAGCAACTGGTATGGATTCTCCATTGGCAACTTCAACACGGGTTTTTATGGGTGTGTTGGGTGTAATAATATCAGAAGAGTCGTAAGTCATAGTATCGGTAGCACCACAATTCAGGATCCATGAGGCCTTAGATTTGGTGTTGGTTAGATTGCATATAGTGGACCGGGGTAATTTGGGGTTGGGCTGGGGCACATGTGTATTTTGGGAAACATTAGGGGTTGCATTGGTATGGGAAGAGAATTTTGAGGGTTTGGGTGGATTATTTGATTCCTGGAGGACTTCGGGTGAAGATTTTGGAAAGGTGGGGGCTTCGGGTGAAGGCCTTTTAAGTTCAGGGGGCATTCATGAGTATTCAGAACTGTTGGACTGACGATGGAGTTACTGAAAGACTCAGGGACTGTTTTAGCAAGATCACATATAACTGGGTATTTAAGACTGATTTTATTACCTCCCGCCGTCTCTTCATTCTTCGCCGCTATCTTTGGTTTGCTGCATTCCCCGTTTGCAGCTGCTTGTGCCGCCATCCCTGTCTCCCCCTTCTTCTTCTGGAAATCCTCCCATCAATCTGGTATCTATGCAACTTGAAACATTTCTCACGGGTGTGCCCTTTACATTTGCAGTGAGTGCACTCCTGATTCCTTTCTTCACCACCATGCCTTAATGGATGCGTTGAGCGTGGTGGTGGCGCCCCTTTCTGTTTGCTGGTCTCAGTTGGTTCTTTGGCTGCCAACCCTTGTCCTACCCCCAGGGATGATTGCAAATCTGATGGGGAGACCTTCAATACTCCAAAATGGATCTCTGAACGTCTGAGTTCATTGTATGCAGTTTCAACGGAAGGTCTGGGGTCCCGCTTGAGTATCTCCTTCTTGGTATCTCTATAGCGTTCATCAACTGCTAGGAGCAGTTGATCGAGCCGTTGTTCCTGCACCTTTTTGGCGTAAGTGGAGATGTCTAGTGGGGATTCCATAGGATTTGGGTCCAGTGTATCAATGGACATCCAAAGCCCCTGGAATTGATCCCAGAGGGCTTCAAGTGGTATGTTTCCCTGTTTGATGGTATGGCACTGTTTGTGCAAATCGAAAATTTGTAACGGGTCACTGCCTGACCCTTGTGTTACAGCTAGCCCGTCCCATAATATCTTTGCTGTGGAATATCTGGACACATTGTTGACCAGGTTGTCGTCTATATTGTCTATTAACCGTGTAAACACTAATTGATCTTGTTGTTCCCATGTAGGATATGTTGGGTCTGATGGTAGGGGAGGTGGAGGAACCCTTGTGACATGGGATCTCCTTCCCCTACCCCCAAGTGCTATTTTCATCAGACGGCTCCATAGGCTGTAATTTGCGGTGGTTAATTTGACCTTCAGTGTAAGGGTCGAAGCAGTGGTGTGAGGTTGCATGTTCAGGTTTTGCTGCAAAAATTTTGCAAATTGTTCGGATATATCAAAATTTCCAGGGAGGCTTGGTTTATTTTCTGAAGATTCAGGTCTCTTTTCTGGATTTTTTGGAGTGTGTGACATTGTGATTTCTGTGCAGGTATTGAACAGAGATCTGGGCAGAATTACTCTTGATCTCAGTCAGATCAGAGCACCATGGGAAAGGTAACAATGAAGAAGCACAATTTCTGAGCCTCTTCGTGTAAGATAGGCAATGAAGAAGCACAATTCCTGAGCCACTTCGGGCAACACAGATACTGTATTTTGGTCACGGGTAAGGTCCCTTTTTGGCAGTGATGAAAAATTTCTGAGCCAACTCAAACAAGGAATCACTACAAGCTCAATTGTTTGGAACCTGCTCTGATACCATGTTTACAAGTATTTAGTGGAAGAAACAGTTTTGTATTCTGTATATTTTTCATACGTTCAAGCATACTACACTCCAAGATTTATACATCTGTGCCTATGCTACAATATGGAAACTAATCAATCAAGGATTCCTAATTAATCGTCCTAATCAATACAGAATAATTACATAGGAGTACAAGAAAATAAATCTTTACAATTACACCACGTTTATCCCAAGTAATTCGGGATTCTAACAGTCAACACACCATACTCATAGTACATCGAGTGTTGTAGAAGCGGTTCAAGATCTCTTGTTGAAGTTGTCTCCAGCAGCAAGGTCAGTGTGCCAGTCAAAAGCGTTTTCTTAGAGAGATCAAACGGATTGCTCCACAAGGTGATCGTCGTACACTCCGTACACTCTGATATTATTACAAGTTTCTGTTATATTAGTTTTGTAAAAGCAATGGAAAGAAGAATGAGGTTGATTGAAGCTTAAACTAAAGCAAGAATAGCTTGACATATAACATGGAGCGGTTCATGTCTCAGTTGGATCGATATATGTGGCTGGAAAATTAAGCTAAGTATTCTGCCCGACTTCGATCGATCGAAGTGACTTGGATCTATCACTTCAATCGATCGATGTATTCTGGGTGCAAAGTTGGATTACATTGTCCAACATAGATCGATCGATGTGACTTCAATCGATACTTCGATCGATCGAAGTGGCTTGGGTGAAAAGCTAGAGCACACTGTGAAACTTCGATCGATGACATCGATCAATCGAAGTGGCCAACAGGTGTGATTTTTCATTTAAACTTGCAACTTATGTACCAAGAAACATATTCAATCACCCATGAATAGTTTTGGATGTCTGATATGATGTTCAAGGGCCTATAAAAGGCTCTTTTAACACATTCCAAGACATCTTAATCTCAAGTTCATTCTTGCAATCAAATTCTTCTTCCTTTACAATACATTCTCAAATTTGAAAATTTCATTTTGGGTTTCTGTCTTATTGATGAGATAAGAAACCTTTGGCTTGTTGTATTTTAAGTGAAAACTTGCCTATAACCCTGCAGCAAC
This sequence comes from Eustoma russellianum, assembly GCA_036186865.1. NCBI lineage: Eukaryota > Viridiplantae > Streptophyta > Magnoliopsida > Gentianales > Gentianaceae > Eustoma > Eustoma russellianum. The sequence goes on from AP025068.1 coordinate 13,005,614, forward strand.
TAGTGTGAGCAAATATTACTTACGGAAAGTGTGTCTACACGACTCAAGCTATCTGAAAATTGCTACTTCTTCTACTCTCCCCACTCGGTTCATTTTCCTAACAGTTTCAACAAGATGAGCAATGTGTTGCTTTGGGTTCCTATTTCCATCAAACAATTGGAACTTTGGTGGTGGATAACCTGTTGTCATCTTTAGTTCATCAATCATTTAGGTGTATGGCTTCACAGACACTTGTGATGACTTGAAAGCATTAGCAACCATGTCTTTAATGGCTCCCATGATGAATTCGTTCAGTTGATTAGCATGAATCACGCAATCTGGGAAAGTTTTGAGATATTCTGTCTTAGTAGTTGATTTAAAAGCGGTTGAATCCTTATAGGATGTGCCACTGTCTTCAGGGGCTTGAATATTGGGCATGCTTGGTAAGAGTTTCAATAGCCTTTGTCAGATTGGCTATTTGTTACTTGAGAGTAGAGGGGTTGATTATTATGACCTCCATTGTTAAAGAAAAAGATTTCCCAGAGCATTCTTGGAAGAACAATGAGTTCTGATACTCGCTTGAGCTTTTCATGATGCACCTCGTTACTGGACCGACGTATTACACTCCTTCGGATGATGATACAGTGGAGGCTTTTGAAGTGGTCATCTTCGAGTAAGCCATGTTCTGTATTTTGGTAAAGTGATGAGAGGTATGGATATCCCACTTCCCAATGTTGTCCTTTTCGTGTGATAGTACCATTATATTTGGGTGTGAGATCACCTCACCTCCAACTCTGTCACATCTATTTCCATCATCCGTCACGTGACAGTAGGGGAAGATTGGTGAGGCTACATATAAAGTGATCAACAAGAGGTGTATGAGGATAGATGGAAAACACGTGCCAGACGACGGAAAAAGGGATGAGAGATTTGGGGTGAGGTGATTACACCTTTTGTGTTTTTAGGAGCTAGAATTATAGAAAGATGAGTCTAACGAGTGACTAGGGGTGTACATGGTCCGATTCGGCCGGTTTTGAGAATCTTACGGACCAAACCGTTTGTTACGGTTTGGAAAATAGGAAACCGAAAACCGGACCAAACCAGTCAACAAACCGTTTGACCGGTCCGGTCTAGTCCGGTTTGGTTTCGGTTTTTTCCGGTTTTATTCACCTGAAGCATTGATAATGTTGATTAAAAAAAGTCAAATTCATAATCAAAATTGAGGACAAGTTTTCTTCATGATAGGATTTTTTTCAAACTAAAAATAAAACTATACTCCCTTAATAGAATACTACTATACCTTAATTTATCATAGAATGTTATTATACCTTAATTTATCATGTCTTGGCAAGAAACTCATACTATAATAAATTACACAAAGTACCCGACCCTCAACAAAAGGATGGATTAAGGTGATAGAGTAGTTTAATCGAAAAATCATCCAAGTATCCTTAATACTCAATCATGTAATCACATTATTTGCATACAGAATAATCATCCAAGTAACAAAATTTCAATTCTTTCATACTTTCACGGGATGATAAACAATGCGTGGAAATAATTATACACTAAGACTTACTAAAAATCAAAGAAGTAATTAAACGAGGATAAATAAATCAAGTAAAAAAACTAATATTTTCTTAGGTATAACCAGACAAATCCACTAGGTACCGACCTTTGTTCACCAAAAAATGATTAATCAACTGAATTTTTCCTCCCCAAGTTATAAACATCCAATAAAAAAACAAACTCACAAACAATATAAACAAATAACTAAAATACTACTATAATGTATAAAATATCATTAAATATATAATGTATAATCAAATATATATATATATATATATATATATATATATATAACCGGTATGGTCCGGTTTATACGGTTTGAAATTCTTAAAACCGGAAACCGGACCAAATGAAACAGTCCGGTTTTTAGCATTTATTAAACCGACCGTAAAACCGTGGTCCGGTTTTTTACGGTTTGGTTTGGCCGGTTTGGTGCGGTTCGGCCGGTTTTTAAAAAGCATGTACACCCCTACGAGTGACTGCCTTCTCTTTTGAATATTGAATAAGAGAGAGTTATATTTGAGCAAGAGGGATTTTCCTACCGGATAGGATCCTCCAACCGCAAAGGGGATGCGGTGACGTATGACCGCGCGACACGTGGCAGCAAGGGGATGGTGAGGCTAGATGAGTGTTATCCGTATCTAGCCTCATCACCCCTCCCTTGATGCCACGTGTCGCGTAGTCACAAAGGGGTGAGGAAAGTGGGGTTAGGAGATCCCAACCCTTTTCCTACATAATTCACCAAAACACAAAAGGTGAAAAAGTAATTATCATTATTCTTTTTCTTTTTGGGAATTTGAGTGGGTGTAAACATTCTAGCCTATCAAGATGGGTTCGAGGTTTACACCCACCAGTCTCGAATAGGTTATACTGTTTTACACCCATCCGCTCCACCACATTCTTACCCCTATCCATGAAGTCATAATTAAGCTGTTTCAAACTACTTTGCATTAAACCTATTTCAGTTATATACAACTTTCGTAAGAATGTTAAGTTCCAAATCATTAAACTTAAAGATTGTAATTTTCACGTCTTTCAAGGTTGTTTTGTATGTGTTTATCTTTCTTTTGATACTCTTTTCTGAAAATTCCTTGGTGACCTATTTCAATGATGTTTTTAGGACTTTGGAAATAATGGACATGTCAAACAATTGTGAAAATGTTACAATAAAAACCATTAGTGCATGTTTATGTGAATTAAAATGCAAGGGTTTGTGAAAATGAATCTACTTGAGTTTATGACCGTGTTTCGGTTAAACCAACGTAAAGAATATAATATCTAAGAAAAGTAATGGTGAATGAAATCGACACATGGACCCAGTCGCTAGGAATTTTGTGAGACATAATTACTTAAGGTGGTTGTGAATGTAATGTATGTATGGACCCGTATTGTTTATAAATAACAACAACATATGTCCAGTATATATCAACAAAAGCAAAAGCTATCGTTAGGATCTAGGGAGGTGAGAGGCAGACAAACAATAGTTACATTCCAAATGATAGAGTTATTGTTTATAAATAAATTTTAAAAAAAAAAGTGTATTGTATTAACAGTAGATTGAAATCGAATCCCGGAAGTTTATCTTGTTACCATAAATAGGGACTGTTGTGTATTATATATTGTAAGCTTGGTACGGTGATTAAATCAATGAAAAAAGAACAATTTTTTCGTTCCTAACCTTTTCTCACATGGTATCAGAGCATTGATCCAGGGGACTCAGAAAAAAATTCATCATAGTAAAAAAAATATGTTCGATTGTTTCCAGGACTAAGCACAGCATCATAGTCATGTTCCTCTCCCAACCAAATAACCAAAACCAAATACGGTACCTGTTAAACCATGTCCGGTGAAAGCTCCGAACCCAAGACTGGCTAGAGCTTGCCTGATGAACTCACAATCCAACTGGCAAATCTCCTCCGCCAAAGCCTCGGGACACAGGCTCTCAACACAAATTCAGAGAGCCTCACCATCAGGGTCAAATTGAATGGGGATAATTATTCACTTTGGGCTACCCAACTTCAAAAGCTTTGTGGGATGTATTGATGATAACGTACGGGTCGGGCACGGATTCTCTCCAAGTGTTCGACCTACACAAAAAAGGCAAACACTCTTCGACAGAGGACCCATACCTTGGAAGAGCTATGGAATAAGCTTCAGACTCTATGGATGACCATAGACATAAAAGACCCAAATCTAATGACAGAGCCGGGAGACATTCAGACCTATAACCAGAAAATTCAGGAACAATGATTGTTCCTGAAACAATCAAACGAGAGATACTGAAACGAGAGCCTCTTCCATATGTGGAAGTGGCTTATGGAATGATTCGCGGAGAAAAAGCAAGGATGCAGATCCTTCGATCTGGCCCCTCAGTGGATGCTCACACATCATTGGGGTTTGGATTAGCTACTCGGACCAACAACACCAAAGGACGAACAGGAGGACAACAACGGCGCTCAGAGACCTCATCACGCCAAGGGGAGGATAAATCCAACCTTAAATGTTCCCATTGTGGAAAAAAAACATATCAAGGAGAATTGTTTCTTCCTGGTAGGATGTCCAGACTGGTGGAACACCAAAAAATCACTAGGAGGAACAGCGGTTGGAAAATGGGCAATAGCCGTGGGCATCCAGGTGGTCACCAGCAGTGGCGCAGTAGAGATTATGGAAAGCAGCAGGCCAGAGAACAGAGTAATGGGAGGAATGATGGAGACGGAGGAAGAATCCAGAAGTGGAGCAATGGAGGAAGTTTCCAGAATGAGAGAGAAGGAACCAGAGGCCGAGGTCTCCAGAAGGAGAAATCACTCAGAAACGACAGGCACAACAGGTATATCCAACCCTCCTTTCTCCTTAAACCCTTCTTATTCTTTACAATTTGCAGATCAGTCCCTCCCCCTCTTTTTTGATAAACCGCCCGCAGTTCAAGAGTTAGCCGAAAAGGCCAACTCAGTCCCTCAACCTTCCCATGCCATCAAAACAGTCCTCAACTCCCAAAAAATTACCAATTGCCCCCTATATTCACCTAGTTGTGCTAATACCGTCCACACATTACACACAATCGAAACCCACAATCTATCTCACCCTAATACTAGATGGATATTCGATTGTGGTGCAACCGATACGATGACAAATAACCTTGATGATTTTGTGTCTATTTCAGAACCTTCTAAGACACACATTGAAATGGCCAATGGGGACCTCATTCCTGTTCAGGGAGGGGGAGTTGTTCAACTCTCTCCTGACATGTTTCTCAAAAATTGTTTATATGTACCTACATTGTCATGTAAGCTATTATCACTTAGTCACATCACTAAACAATTAAACTGTGCATTCCTGATGTATCCACATTTCTGCCTATGCAGGAAATTCGTACAAAAGAGATTATTGGGCGTGGCACTGAGCGCGGAGACTTATACTACGTCGACAAAGTTGCTCACCAAGGTCGGTCTATGCTTGCTCAAGGGACGGTCAACCGACAACTGTGGATGTGACACCGCCGTGTAGGTCACCCTTCTTTTAGTTATTTAAAATTGTTATTTCCTAGTTTGTTTCTTCATAACCCCGCACCCTTACCGTGTGAAACCTGCATTCAGGCAAAAAATCAAGTCATATTTCGACCCAATAATACTAGAGTTACAAAAATGTTCTCTTTAGTACACTCAGATATGTGGGGACAAGCAAATGAATCTAATCATCATCATTTTCAGTATTTTATCTTATTTATTGATGATTTTTCCAGAATGACGTGAGTCTGCTTTCTAAAACATAAGTCAGAGGTATCCGAAAAAATTCGTGCACTTTTTGCAGCTGATCAAAACACAATATCAAACCACCATCCAAATTCTCCAATCAGATAATGGCACTGAGTATCTCCTGCTAAAGCTTTTATTTTAAGAACATGGTCTCGTCCACCAAACTTCCTGTCCCTATGCCCCCCAACAAAATGAGGTCGTAGAAAAAAAATCGTATAATCCTCGAAATGACCCGTGCTATGCTGCTTGAATCCCATGCACCAAAATACCTCTGGCCCGATGTTGTTGGCACATTTGTCTATTTTCTCAACCGCCTATCAACAAAAGCTCTGGACATAAAACTTCACTCCAGATACTCGCTACCTAGGCCACTATTCCTCCTATCTTGACACTACCACCTCATATATATGAGTGTTCTGTCTATGTTCAAATCCAGAAAGTTGACCGGTCAAAGCTTGATTAGTGTGCTGAAAAGTGTGTATTTATTGGCTATGCTAGTCATTAAAAAACCCTATCGGTGTTATAATCCCTCCACACGCTGCCTTTATGTCACTATGGACTGTGTCTTCCTTGAGTCCGAATACTACTTTGACTCTCCGGTCAAGTCTCTGTGGGAGAATAGTGAGCCTACGACCTTCGAGTGATTAAATAATTTCAGTTGTTCAGAGACTGTCCAACACAAGCAAGCAGATGGCGCCACCGAGCTAAATACAGTCAACGAAGTAGAGGTCGAAGACTCAGTACCCATTCCCGAAACATGTACTTCGGATGATGTCCTGCACGAGGTAAATGTTCCATCTGATGAGGTCCATACTATAGATTATATCCATGATCCTATTGAGACACAGGTACACCATCTGCCACCTAGGAGTACCAAAGGGATTCCACCAGCACGATATTCATCTAAACGAGTATCCAGAATGTCGAGGTATCCGGTCGCACAGAGCAGAGCTTTACTAGCAACTATGTACTCGGAGAATATTCCTCGAACAGTACATGAAGCTAGCAAGAGTGCCGGATGGTGAGAGGCAATGGATGTTGAAATGCAAGCGTTACTAAAGAATGGGACTTGGGAAATGTGCGCTCTCCCTGAAGGAAAAAGAACTGTTGGCTGCCGATGGGTGTTGACTATTAAGTATAGAGCATATGGAACGATCGAAAGGTACAAAGCACGACTCGTAGAAAAAGGATATACGCAAACTTACAGTGTTGATTATTCTGAGACATTCTCTCCAATTACTAAGATCGATACTATTTGGTTACTGTTCTCTATAGATGTGAACGAAGATTGGCCACTATATCAGTTTGATGTGAAGAACTCTTTCTTGCGTAGGGAATTGAAAGAAGAAGTGTATATGGAAGCTCCTCCAAGATACTCAGAGGGATTTCAGAAAGGAGAGGTATGTAAGCTGAAAAGAGCTTTATATGGCCTGAAAAAGAGTCCGCGAGCGTGGTTTGGAAGGTTTACAGCAGCAATGAAGAGAAATGACTATACCTAGAGCAATGCTGATCACACACTATTTATTCGCCGACAAGGAGACTTGGTCACGTGTATGATTATGTAGCGCCCCGACCCGGACAGCGGAATCCGAACCGGTACACCCGTCGTAGCTTACTGAGAAGACTACAAGACGTCCCATCTCTCGAGTACACATCATCAATGACGTAGGAGAAATAAGTGCGGAACCATATCTCGTAAATCTAAACCATCAATGCAGAACATCAAAGACAACGTGAATACCAAAAACTGTATATGCTCGCAGCCATCTAAATCTCCAAATGAACTAAGAAACAGAAATAACAAAATCCATCTAGTCAATCCCCTCAACAGGGTCTAAGCATCCCATTCAGCCCACTCGCCGTCGTCCTCTATGAAAATCATATCGTAACTAGGCTCATCTGCAATGACAAAGGCAGTACCCTTAGCGAAAAACACTAGCAAGTAACCCGCTTATAAGACATACGGGATCAACACATGGCAAGACATGAGTAATATATAATTCAAGGGAATTGTGGGGCACATGTCTTGTAAAACTTCCAAATATATAGGCGAATAACGTAATAAAGCAAGTACAGCAATTTGCACGCAAATAACAATTCATTGGCTATCAAATACCACGCACATCCATACCACATTGACTCACGTGATGCATGTCAAAATATGCACTACACTACACAGCCACAAATGCATGAGCCATTTCTTTTCAAAACAGTGCAATGCATGTCACAATGTCCGGTCTCGTAACTCGTTACCCTGTAACGCACCCCGGCTTATATTTTCATCCCGGTTAACGTTACAGGCTCGTTATGCTCTGTGATGCACCTCGGCTTATATTTCCATCCCGATTAACATTGCAGAGGACTTTATACCCTGTAACGCACCCCGGCTTATATTTCCATCCCGGTTAACGTTACAGCCTTTTGTGCCCTGCAATGCACCCCGGCTTAAATTTCCATCCCGGTTAACATTGCAGGTCACCTTCGCAAATCTGTGCCGAAGCACATCTCTTTTCAAATCAATATGCAAATGCAAGTGCCATGATGCAAGACTCCTCGTTTCAATCACATTTCTCGTTCTCGTATGCAATTAACATTCACATGCGCAAGTATAAGCAACACACCAGATACTAACTTACACATCAAACTTAGGCTTCCACAAACTCGTCAATACTTAGTCCCGACTCTAATATTCACAACCAATGCGAGTATCCCTCTCCTTCCTTCATTGAACTCTAAAACACCTCGTACGTTCATCTCCTAACCCTCCTAAGTCATCCTCATTGAAATCCGATTCGAAAACCCCTTTCAAACTCACCAAGTTGATTCACCATCCTAAGTCGTGTTCCCAAGACTTAGACTACCTCTGATCAGGTCTTAAGGAGTCTCTAAGGTTACCCAAAGATTCCCCGAGCTTCCCTCTTTCTTCCTCTATTTTCTCACAAAACTGATGGACTTCATTCCCTCACATCGATCGATCGATGTGACTTCATACCCTCACATCGGTCGATCGAAGTCCATCAGAGGACATCGATCTCTCAGCCCTTTACTACTTCGATCGATCGATGTCTGTCAGTGGACATCGATCTCTCAACTTCTCCCCACATTGATCGATCGATGTCCGTCAGTGGACATCGATCTCTCAGCTCACCTATACATCCATCGATCGATGTCCTTCAGAGGACATCGATCTCTGACATCGATCGATCGATGTCAGCGTTTCCTCCAAGTTTCATCTGCGAATTTCTGTAGAACCATCAACCAACTTGATCCCAATTTCATCACATTTCATTCAAGCCTAATCCTGCTATCATTCATGCTTAAACTAAAGATTCAAACGCTATGCACATCGCAACCAAGATCCAAGCCCAGCACGCCCTTTCTCCAACCTCATCAATCCCAAAAATCCCACCTTTTTCCCTCAAATCTACGCAGCAACGAGATCACAACAAGAAGGGTTCAAGGGGTAGGGATTTGCAGGATTTCACATACTCAACAACAACAACGAATGCTTTTTCATATACATCAGCCAAATCTCGAAATCAAAACACATAGATCATCTACAAATAATCACAAAACGAAACTACTGCATGGTGATCTAATTTGATATAAAAATAGGCCGTTTTCTTTCACAAATCGTAGGAACTTATAAGAAAGTTACTTGCCTTTGATTACTCGATGGAGAATCGAAGAACGAATAAGGTCTGGAGTGATTCTTGGAGGGATTCTTTCCTAGGGTTGCGCGGCTCTCTCTCAAATCGCCTAAGGGGAAACAGTTTGCATCGTCTGGTGCGTGGAGAGAAAAGAACTGACGTTGTCAGTTTAATAGGGATTTAGGGTAAGATTTGATGTTTCTAAATTATATCTTTTATCTTATTTATCTTAAAGGATAAGCCTTAATTATTTAATTCTAAAATTAAATACTATTTAATTCTAATATTCAATCCTTTATTAATTTCTAATTAATCCTCTTACTTAATGCCTCATTTATTCCCGTTGACTATCATTAAACTCCGTTTAATTCCTTCTTCGCCTTTTAATTATCCTATGGAGGGTGCGGGGCGTAACATTCCACCCCCCTTATAAAAAGTTTCGTCCTCGAAACTGGCGTACCTTATTGGAAGAGGTGTGGGTAAAGCTCCATCATTTGTTCCTCAAGCTCCCACGTGGCTTCGCGCTCCGTATGGTTACTCCACTGAACTTTGACATACGGGATGACGCGTCGGCGCAGGACTTGATCTTTTCTATCCACAATCTTTATTGGATGTTCTTCATATGAGACATCTTCCTTAACATCCATTGGTTGTGCTTCAAGAACATGGGTCGGGTCCGATACGTATTTCCTTAATTGGGATACATGAAATACGTTATGGACTTGGGACAAATTTGGTGGCAAGGCTAATCGGTACGCTCTTTCGCCAACCTTACCAAGTACTTCGTAAGGGCCAATATACCTAGGGCTTAACTTGCCCTTCACCCCAAACCTTGCCACTCCCTTGGTGGGTGAGACTCGTAGGTAGACCTTATCGCCTTCCTTAAACTCCAAAGGTCGTCTTTTAGAGTCGGTCCAACTCTTATTACGATCTTGAGCCACTTTCAGTTTCTCTCTTATCACTTTGACCTTTTCAACTGTTTGTTCCACCAACTCGGGTGCAGTGATTGTCCTCTCTCCAACTTCGTCCCAACAAACAGGGGACCTGCACTTACGTCCATATAATGCTTCGAATGGCGCCATGCCAATTGCACTGTGATAGCTGTTATTATAGGAAAACTCCATCAACTTCAGCATGCTATCCCAGTTTCCTTTGAAATCCAAAGCGCATGCTCTCAACATGTCTTCCAAGGTTTGGATGGTTCTCTCGGATTGTCCATCCGTTTGCGGGTGGTACGCGGTACTCATCCTCAGTTCGGTACCCATTGCCTTCTGAAATGCCCTCCAGAACTTAGGGGTGAACTTGGGGTCACGGTCTGACACAATGCTGACTGGGACTCCATGTAGGCTCACAATGCTATCCACATATATATTGGAAAGCTTCTCATAAGACGTACCATGTGGCATTGCTATAAAGTGAGTTGTCTTTGTCAAACGGTCTACAATCACCCAAATCATTTCATTTCCATTTCTGGTCTTGGGTAGACCCATCACGAAGTCCATAGTCACGTGCTCCTACTTCCATTCCGGAATCTCTAGCGGCTTCATCAAACCACCAGGTCGTTGATGTTCAGCTTTGACTTGGCAAACCAAACACCTTTCAACAAACTCTGCTATAGATCTTTTCATTCTCATCCACCAATAGTTTCTTTTGAGGTCCTTGTACATCTTTGTGCTGCCGGGGTGGATAGATAACCTTGAGTTATGCGCTTCTTGGAGTAATTCCGTTCGGAGTCCATCTTTACCTGGCATGCATAACCGATCCTGAAACCATAAACTTCCATCCCCTCGCAACTGAAAAACCTTTACTGGCCCCGTGGATAATTTGTCGCGGATTCCTTTCAGTGCTGGATCCTCGTACTGCGCTTCTTTGACTCTGTCTACCAAGTCTGGGCTGATAGACAAAGCTGTAAGGATATTCGCCACTGAATCCACCAATTCGAGATCAAATTCCTCGATTTCTCTTTCTAACAGAGATTGTCTCGCGTGTCTAGACTTCCTGCTCAACGCGTCCGCCACTTAGTTGGCCTTACCCGGATGGTAGTTGATGGTCAAGTCATAGTTCTTAAGTGACTCTAACCATCTTCTCTGCCGCATGTTTAGCTCTTTTTGCGAGAATAAGTACTTTAGGCTCTTGTGGTCAGTGAATACGGCACACTTTTCTCCATATAGATAGTGCCTCCAGATCTTGAGAGCAAAAACCACGGCTGCGAGCTCCAAGTCATGCGTCGGGTAATTCTGCTCATATGGTTCCAATTGTCTGGACGCGTACGAAATAACTCGTTCATTTTGCATCAAGACACACCCTATAAACAGAGAGTTAATACCGGACTAGCATAAGTATATACAATGCATGAATTGTAATGATGTACATACCTAGTCCTTTCTTGGACGCGTCACTATAGATCACAAAACCGTCGGTGCCGGAGGGTTGTGCCAACACCGGGGCTGTGGTCAATCTCTTCTTGAGCTCAGTAAAGCTCTGCTCGCATTCAGCAGTCCACTCGAACTTAGTCTTCTTCTGCGTAAGTTGACTCAATGGGACTGCTATCGTTGAGAATCCCTCAACGAACTTCCTGTAGCAGCCTGCCAAGCCTAGAAAGCTTCTTACTTCAGTCACGTTTGTAGGTCTTGGCCACTCTGTGATGGCTTCTATCTTCTTAGGATCTACCGAGATCCCATCCTCAGAGATCACGTGACCGAGAAAGGCTACACTTCTTAGCCAAAATTCACACTTGCTGAATTTGGCGTAGAGCTTTTGTTGTCTCAGGATTTGCAACACCACTCTTAAGTGTTCAACGTGTGCTTGCTCGTTGGGAGAGTAGACTAGGATGTCATCGATGAACACTACTACAAATTGGTCCAACTGTTCTCGGAATACAGTGTTCATCAAATCCATGAAAGCCGCTGGGGCATTAGTTAGTCCAAAAGGCATCACTAAGAATTTGTAATGCCCGTATCGAGTCCGAAAAGCCGTTTTAGGTACGTCTCCGGCTTTCACAAGCAGCTGATGATACCCTTGATGAAGATCAATCTTTGAGAACCAGCAAGCTCCCTTTAGCTGATCAAATAAATCTTCGATCCTTGGTAGAGGATATTTATTCTTAATGGTGATCTTGTTCAACTCCCGGTAATCGATGCATAACCTCATGCTGCCATCTTTCTTCTTTATGAATAAAACTGGAGCTCCCCAAAGAGATACGCTGGGGCGAATTAACTTTCTGTCCAACAACTCCTGAAGTTGCCCCTTTAGCTCCTTAAGTTCTGCTGGAGCCATTCTGTAGGGTGCCTTAGATATAGGTTCGGCTCCGGGTATCAAATTGATCTCAAACTCCACTTCCCTCGATGGCGGCACTCCTGGCAAATCATCCGGAAATACATCCTTGAACTCATTGATCACCGGAATTTGATCTATAGAGGGAACCTCCTGCTTCACATCTAATGCATACGCCATATATCCTTCTGCTCCTTTCTGTAAGGCTTTAAAGGCCTTAATCGCTGTTAAGTATATTTTCCTTGGAGCTTTGGTCATCTTGACATTTCCTTGTATCGTGATGTCATTCATCTCAGGGTCCTTGAGGGTCACTTGCTTAAGTTTACAATCGATATTGGCATGATTCTTGGTCAGCCAATCCATGCCCAATATTATATCAAAGTCCTTCATCGGAATGGGAACTAACGTCACCAAAAACATCCTTCCATCAAGTTCCAAATCACAATCTTTGTACTGATGGTGAGAAACCAGTACTTGCTCGCCTGCTGTCTGCACCCTAAATGGGTTCTCAAGCCATTCGGGTAAACAGTCGAGCCCTTTGGCGAATCGCTTAGAAATGAAGGAATGACTAGCTCCACTATCAAACAACACGTTTGCGGGTACTTTGTTAACTAGGATCACACCTAATCACAAGAGGGTAACACATAAAGGTTTTCACATAACACATAAGCAATCATCAACTTAAAGGACTAAAATTCAGCTTAAGCAACTATTATTTAACTTAGGTCATACCTATCACCACGTTGGCGTCCTCCTGGACTTCTGCATCTGTCATGGCGTGGACTCTAGCATTGGGCCTGCCTTTCTGCTGCTGGGCTGGCCCTGTTCCGGCTTGAGGTTTAGGGTCCCATTCGGGGCAATCCTTAATTCTATGGCCCGACTTCCTACATTTGAAGCACGCACCCGTTATTTTCCAACATTCGCCCACATGTCTCCTCTGGCAGTGTGGGAATTCTGCCGGTGCTTGTCGATTAGGTTGATTCTGCTGCGGTGCCCTATGAGCTGGCCCCGCTTGCCCTTTCCTGGGGATTTTGACCCAACATCCGGGTCTACCTCCACTTTGTTCTACTCTCGGCCTCTTGCTCGATTCTTCACGAGCCTCTCTTGGTTGTGATCTACGCATGTCACTCTCCACTCGATAACATGCGTCCAGCATCTCCTCAAAAGTTTTCAAACTCGACCCCGCTATTGCAGTCCGTATGCGGGGGTTCAGACCCTCTTCAAACTTTAGCATTTTCATCCGATTGTTCTCCAACACCATGGACGTGAATTTGCCCAAGGCATGAAACCGGTCGGCGTAATCAGAAACCGACATCCTCCCCTGTTCAAACTTGTCAAACTGCCTCATCTTCTCCAGAATGGCAGTCTCAGGCACATAATAATCTTTGTAGGCCTGCACGAATTGTCTCCACTGAATAGGGGGGGTCATCTTTGGCAGCATGCCATTCCACCATGCATTGGCTCTGCCGATTAGTAACGGGGTGGCCACATCCACCTTCAGATCTTCAGGCACTTGTACAAGCCTGAAGCATTTTTTCACTTCGTCCAGCCAGAACCCAGCCACTTCTGGGTCAGTGGTCCCTTCAAAGTTTGGGGCATGCATCTTGCGCATCTCCCCAATATAGTATCTGATGCCGTGCTGTGGCGGTGGTGGCGGAGGGGGTTGTTGCTGTTGTTGCGCAACTCCTTGTGCTATCACTGTGATAGCATCAATCAGCGCTTGTGGGACTAGGACTGGTGGTGGTGGTGGAGGGTTATTGTTGTTCCCATTGCCACCGTTTTCTTGATTGTCACGTCTAGGAGGCATATTCTGCAAGATCACGCTTATTAGTGTCTAGCAGTTCCAAAAATAAGTACTTGGGGTCCATAATGTTGTACAAGGCGGAATTCATAAACTAGATTAATAACATTTATTGATTACACTTTATCGCGCTCGTACACACACCCATCCCAATCAAACTTAAATCTAAGATTGCATACTTAGACTTAAAGATCAACTTAAGGTGAAGATCATATCTTAAGACTCTACATGTCATAACCTAGGTCTCTGAGGTAGATCTGAAGCCTAGGCTCTGATACCACCTGTAGCGCCCCGACCCGGACAGCGGAATCCGAACCGGTACACCTGTCGTAGCTTACTGAGAAGACTACAAGACGTCCCATCTCTCGAGTACACATCATCAATGACGTAGGAGAAATAAGTGCGGAACCATATCTCGTAAATCTAAACCATCAATGCAGAACATCAAAGGCAACGTGAATACCAAAAACTGTATATGGTCGCAGCCATCTAAATCTCCAAATGAACTAAGAAACAGAAATAACAAAATCCATCTAGTCAATCCCCTCAACAGGGTCTAAGCATCCCATTCAGCCCACTCGCCGTCGTCCTCTATGAAAATCATATCGTAACTAGGTTCATCTGCAATGACAAAGGCAGTACCCTTAGCGAAAAACACTAGCAAGTAACCCGCTTATAAGACATACGGGATCAACACATGGCAAGACATGAGTAATATATAATTCAAGGGAATTGTGGGGCACATGTCTTGTAAAACTTCCAAATATATAGGCGAATAACGTAATAAAGCAAGTACAGCAATTTGCACGCAAATAACAATTCATTGGCTATCAAATACCACGCACATCCATACCACATTGACTCACGTGATGCATGTCAAAATATGCACTACACTACACAGCCACAAATGCATGAGCCATTTCTTTTCAAAACAGTGCAATGCATGTCACAATGTCTGGTCTCGTAACTCGTTACCCTGTAACGCACCCCGGCTTATATTTCCATCCCGGTTAACGTTACAGGCTCGTTATGCTCTGTGATGCACCTTGGCTTATATTTCCATCCCGATTAACATTGCAGAGGACTTTATACCCTGTAACGCACTCCGGCTTATATTTCCATCCCGGTTAACGTTACAGCCTTTTGTGCCCTGCAATGCACCCCGGCTTAAATTTCTATCTCGGTTAACATTGCAGGTCACCTTCGCAAATCTGTGCCGAAGCACATCTCTTTTCAAATCAATATGCAAATGTAAGTGCCATGATGCAAGACTACTCGTTTCAATCACATTTCTCGTTCTCGTATGCAATTCACATTCACATGCGCAAGTATAAGCAACACACCAGATACTAACTTACACATCAAACTTAGGCTTCCACAAACTCGTCAATACTTAGTCCCGACTCTAAAATTCACAACCAATGCGAGTATCCCTCTCCTTCCTTCATTGAACTCTAAAACACCTCGTACGTTCATCTCCTAACCCTCCTAAGTCATCCTCATTGAAATCTGATTCGAAAACCCCTTTCAAACTCACCAAGTTGATTCACCATCCTAAGTCATGTTCCCAAGGCTTAGACTACCTCTAATCAGGTCTTAAGGAGTCTCTAAGGTTACCCAAAGATTCCCCGAGCTTCCCTCTTTCTTCCTCTATTTTCTCACAAAACTGATGGACTTCATTCCCTCACATCAATCGATCGATGTGACTTCATACCCTCACATCGATCGATCGAAGTCCATCAGAGGACATCGATCTCTCAGCCCTTTACTACTTCGATCGATCGATGTCTGTCAGTGGACATCGATCTCTCAACTTCTCCCCACATCGATCGATCGATGTCCGTCAGTGGACATCGATCTCTCAGCTCACCTATACATCCATCGATCGATGTCCTTCAGAGGACATCGATCTCTGACATCGATCGATCGATGTCAGCGTTTCCTCCAAGTTTCATCTGCGAATTTCTGCAGAACCATCAACCAACTTGATCCCAATTTCATCCCATTTCATTCAAGCCTAATCCTGCTATCATTCATGCTTAAACTAAAGATTCAAACGCTATGCACATCGCAACCAAGATCCAAGCCTAGCACGCCCTTTCTCCAACCTTATCGATCCCAAAAATCCCACCTTTTCCCCTCAAATCTACGCAGCAACGAGATCACAACAAGAAGGGTTCAAGGGGTAGGGATTTGCAGGATTTCACATACTCAACAACAACAACGAATGCTTTTTCATATACATCGGCCAAATCTCGAAACCAAAACACATAGATCATCTACAAATAATCACAAAACGAAACTACTGCATGGTGATCCAATTTGATATCAAAATAGGCCGTTTTCTTTCATAAATCGTAGGAACTTATAAGAAAGTTACTTGCCTTTGATTACTCGATGGAGAATCGAAGAACGAATAAGGTCTGGAGTGATTCTTGGAGGGATTCTTCCCTAAGGTTGTGCGGCTCTCTCTCAAATCGCCTAAGGGGAAACAGTTTGCGTCGTCTGGTGCGTGGAGAGAAAAGAACTGACGTTGTCAGTTTAATAGGGATTTAGGGTAAGATTTGATGTTTCTAAATTATATCTTTTATCTTATTCATCTTAAAGGAGAAGCCTTAATTATTTAATTCTAAAATTAAATACTATTTAATTCTAATATTCAATCCTTTATTAATTTCTAATTAATCCTCTTACTTAATGCCTCATTTATTCCCGTTGACTATCATTAAACTCCGTTTAATTCCTTCTTCGCCTTTTAATTATCCTACGGAGGGTGCGGGGCATAACAGATTATCTACGTCGACGACATGATTATCATTGGAAACGATGCGCTTGAAATCACGAGACTTCGAGAAAGACTGTTTGAAGAATTTGAAATGAAGGACCTAGGAGCCTTGCAGTATTTCCTCGGAATTGAAGTGTCTTGCTCCTCACAAGGTATTCTGATCTCCCAACAAAAGTACATACTTGATTTGCTTGCAGAGACATGAATGGTGGATTATAGGCCTACTGTGACACCTAGAGTCGTGAATCATAAGTTACAGATTGTGTCAGGTGCCCATCTATTTGATCAGGGACAGTATCAGAGGTTGGTCGGGAAGTTGATATATTTGTCTCTAACTTGGCCTGATATCGTATATGCAGTGAAAGTTATAAGTCAGTTTATGCATCATCCACAGGAAGAGCATATGTTGGCAGCAAAATGGATCATCAGGTATTTGAAAGGAACACCAGGCCAAGGGATTTTGTTTCAAAAACATGGGCATCTGAACATTGAGGTCTTCACGGATGCTGACTGGACACGAAATCTAATGATCGACGGTCAACTTTCGATTGCATTTGTTGGAGGTAACTTGGTCACATGGAAAAGTAAAAAAAATAGAAGGTAGTCACCTTGTCAAGTGTTGAAGCTGAGTTTCGAGGGATTGCAAAAGGAGTAGTTGAAGCATTGTGGTTGAGGAAGTTGATGAGCGAAATTGGGGCTAACACTTCACTACCTGTACGATTGATGTGTGATAATAAGGCTGCTATTAGTATCTCGGAGAATCCAGTGCAGCATGACATGACTAAACATATTGAGGTTGATCGGCAATTTATTAAAGAGAAATTAGAAGACGGAATTATTGAGTTGTCGTTTATCAGATCAGAAGATCAGTTGGGCGACATTTTAACAAAAGCAGTCACGGGCAAAGTGTTCAATTTAATCTTACACAAGTTGGATATTGGAATCTCCACTACACAACTTGAGGGAAGTGTTGGAAAGATATGGATGAAGGAAAATCAAACCAAAATATGGATAAAGACAAATCAAATCAAGATCTTTGAAATAAGTATAGATTGAGATTTATATTGACAGTAGATTGAAATCAAATTCCGGAAGTTTATCTTGTTACCATAGATAAAGACTTAATCTACTCAAATTCCGGAAGTTTATCTTGTTACCATAGATAAAGACTCTTGTGTATTATATATTGTAAGCTTAAACGGTGATTAAATCAATGGAAAAAGAACAATTTTTTCGTTCATAAACTTTTCTCACACTTAATTTATTTTTACGTGACAGATAACAAGTCGTTTAACACTTTCAGAAATGAATGAAAAATTCATATAATGTATGGCTACTTAATAAAAGTATAATAGTTTTGTCTTTTTTTGGCTATAAGGCTTTTGGTACTCAAGGACAGGTAAAAGTTAGACGCCCTTTGAAGGATATTTATATCTGATTTGGACGTATAATTCTGTCCAAATTATCATGTTTCGTAAATTATTTAATAATTTTGCACTATTTGTTGGATTCTAACCATTAGGAAACATATTTGTATATTGGTCAAAATCCAAGGTGAACTGTCCAAATAAGACGGAATATTTCTACATCAATCTTTTATTGATGTTTCAGCTCACAAACTACGTATTCCATAATGTGTTATAATCACCCTGAAAATCATTAACTATACAAGTTAAAAGACAAAAAAAAGTAGAACAAGATCAACCCTTGCCAATGTAAAAAATGCATTTTTTAACCTTTTATGTTAAATTTTAAATCCGAGATTTCTAGAGAAAAAAAATCAAAAAAAGAAGGTGTGAATCCAGGAACACAAACGAACAGTTAATGAAAGAGAAAGGGGCGAGTCAAGGTTTGTTTCTGAGGCAACTTCCTGCTAGAAAACAAAAAAAGGAATGTAATTTTCCTTATATAATTATATGTCCTCACTTACCAAGTCCATTTCGACTATTCCGATCTTCTAACTTGATGGGGTCGTTAAACCAACTAGTAAAGTTGTTGTTTTGTGACTTTAAATTTATTGGTTTAAGCAACGGAAAGAGCATCTTACATAAAGTGTAGGATAAGACTGCATACATCAGATCGCGAAACGATCTGGTCCCTCCATATAGCATGTGCAAGCGTGAGAGCTTAATGCACCGAGAACGCTCTTTTATCTCACATAATCTATTATATTCTCAACAAAAAAAAAAAACCGAAAAGAATATTTCTTAATGAATGTTGGCTAAATGGGTTTGATCTCCTCACGACCTCACATTTCAAAGTCTTCCCAAAAACCAATTTTCTCTTCACTCCTCTCCTCCATTAATCTTCAACCTTTTGGACCCATTTGATATTTTCCATGAATCTAATTTGTCTCAAGAAACTTGAGAAATGAGTGAGAGTTTTGTAGAGAAGGCGCTAAGTAGCCTTGGAAAAGGATTCGACTTAACATCGGATTTTCGGCTCAAGTATTGCAAAGGGAGAAGTAGGCTTGTGTGGCTTAATGAAACGGAAAAACAAGAAATTTCAGTCCCAGGTTTCGGAGCTTTCAAGGATGTCTCCGTGGATATTAGATGTGACAAAGGCGATAGAACTCGATACCAATCCGATATCCTTGATTTTTCTCAGGTAAATTTAGTGCTGAAATTTTTCTTTTTAATGTAATTTTTTGTACCATATGGAGAGTTTTTGCTGTCGTTTTGATATATTCGGCATGCGTTGTTGTTGTTGTTATAGTAATGTGTTCTTTGGTAATATAAAAGTCTTTAGGTCTTTACCTTTTTTGGTCGAAACTCGTCTCACTGTACATAGCCTCTTGCTTTGAGATGGGGGCATTATTAGTCTTTCACGTTTGTGCAGATTTAGTTGGATTTCTTTCTATATCTTTGGCAACATAAAAGTTTTCCCACTTTTATTTTTTTTAGACAAAACACGTATGCCGCTCATGTTCTTCAGACTTTAACGATAGTTTTTGATGCTATTGAGATATACCAAGTATGATTGATGATGACGACGTCTGACTAGACGGAGTCTTTTCTTGCATGTCAAGGCTTCTACCTTTTCTTTTTTGCATATCAAGGCTTCTACCTTTTCTTTTTGTATGTTCTTGTTGAATTTGTTGAAGAAATTCTTGAAGTTGGATATGGTGGCAGATGGCAGAGGTTTTCAACAAGAAAAGTTCAGTGGGGGGAAGGATTCCATCAGGGTATTTCAACTCAGTGTTTGGATTCCAAAGTGGATCATGGGCATCAGATGCAGCAAACACAAAGTATTTAGGACTTGATGGATATTTCATAGAGCTTTTCAATGTCCACATTGATCGATATCCTCTTGTTCTTATTGACAAAGTCAAAACTGCCGTTCCCTCTACATGGGATCCAGCTGCTCTTGCAAGGTAATTCTTGTGCCACGTTATATTTTTGTTTTCTTTATCATTTTATTTGTTAGAGTAAAAACGAGGTTCCAGTGCAATAGTCTTCCGCGTTTGCGTAGGGGTCAGAGAGGAGACAGATTGCTTTTCGATCTGAGTTACACAGCCTTACCCTACATTTTGTATAGGGGTGTTAACGAACCGAGCCAAACCGAATACTAGATTTTCGAATTCAGATTCGTTTGGCTAAACGAACTGTTCGGCTCGGTTCGTTTACTGTAACGAGCTTTAAAATTGACTCGAATTAGGCTCGATAACAATATATATACTTAAACGAGCCGAACAGTTCGCGACTAGTTCCGCTCATTTTAGCAAATGAACCCAAATAGGTGTTCGAATTCGGCTCGTTTAAATAAAATTAATGAACAAACTAGAATCGAATACGAATCAAACTCGCATAGTTTGCAAATTGTTTGGTTTGTTTAACACCCCTAACTTTGTGTAAGAGTTCGTTTCCGTGGCTCGAGGTGCAAATGTCACGTTATATTTTTTTTCCAAACATTTTATGTATTAGTGTTAAAGGCGCAAATGGCAATCTTATTTATATGAAAACGAAAAATCGAAAAAAAAAGGTGGAAATTTGTTGCATAGGCTCCTCAAACTTAGAATGTATTATGTAGTACGTGCACTGTTGGTCTATATTTGGAATAAAATATTGGGTATACATGTAGGTGGATTTTAAATAAATCTCTTTTTATTATAATTCTCTATAAATTAATGTTTTAGTCGTAAAAATTGTTGTCCCAAATGCTGACGTTTCTATGCTTAAATTTGTCAGCTAATTTTGGTGATAATCTCTCTCCAATAATACACTAATGGGACAGAACTAAATACATTAAAAAAATATTTTCAAAATGATAATATAAGGGACATATGTGGTATGAACGTGTATAAATGTTGGGTGTGTGAAATTAGACTTTATCTAAGCCACAATTTGACCTTCAATTACCGACAAAAATTTATAAAAAAAATACTATGACTAAATGAAGAATTTGATCAAGTCACAACGTTTAGTAAATATGCTAGTAAAAATTGAAGGGATGTCCATTTTGTTTACTTATTTTTCGACAAGTTTTATAGTGGTAAATGAATAATTATTACTTAATTAATAACATTAAAAATAATTGATTTGTATTAGTGAAAAATATACAACGCAAAAAGTTTGTTTATATTGTTATATTATTTATTGCTGCATAAATAAATATTAAAATATATTAATTGACCATTTCAAGATTTGCTTTTTTCTAATCAAAAGTCAATATCTGTCAGGAACGGGCTTGCATATTTCCTCATTTTGACCAAAGTGATGTTCCACGACTACACGATTTATGCGAGCATTTATAATATAATTAAATAACCCAATAGTCAACAATATTTGAGGCAGATACCGTGAGGTGTCACCGATTTGTGTGGTTGCGTGTCTTTATTAGTTTTTTAAGTATATATATTGACAAAAGTGCGGGCATTTGAGGAACGAATAAGATTGTTGTTGTGAACTTGAGGTTTTGGATTTGAGTTGCGGAAACAGATTCTTGCACAAAATGTAGGGTAAGGTTGCGTACATTAGATCGCGAAACGATCCGGTTCTCTCCTCAGACCTTTTACAAACACAGAAGCCTAGTACACCAAAAACACCATTTATTATATATGTTGCCATCTTCTTTCATTTTCTCTTTTCCCTGAGGTGCTATGCTTATATACAAAAGACAGCTAGAGGTCTAATGGACATGAAAATCATTGATTAGTTCTACAGTTGTCCAGAATTAATTTGTTATTTAGTATTAGTAATTGCACTAGAAACAAACTCTCTATCTTTTGGGATAGAGATATAGTTTATCTGTCTCTCATCCTTCCCACACCATAGCGATAGCTTTTGATGTCGTTGGGATATAATGGGTATGATTGTTGTTCTTGTTAGTATTAGTAATTGTCCGTTAAATAGAAAAACGATAATAAATAAATTAAAAAAACTGCCAAACTGATGGAGGCGCATAATTACGTGTGATATGTAAATATGTAACCAATTTTGGTTTTTTTTTGGTGTCATTAATAATTGATAAATCAATAAGATGTCACGTGCTTAGTCTCGTATTATTACATATTTTATGTCAATGCTTTCGTGTTTATATTTTACTATATGAAAACAAAACAAATAAAATAAAGACCATACCAATTGCACGATGTGTTCCATTGTAGCCATTAATAAAAAGCTCGATATCTTGTTTCCCTAAAGAAAATAGAATTTAGTTTGAGTCAATTACCATTGTTGTACGATTGTCAAAGCATGGAATTGCTACCCACAAAGGAAAATAATACTGGACATCATTAAGGGGGGGTGAAAATTTTTGGTCCAACTCTTTCTCATTTCTTAGGGCGGGTGGGCCTGGGAGCTTTTTGTGAATTCACAGATTCAACCCGCAGAAACAACCTCTTGTACAAAAATGTATAGTAAGATTACGTATATTAGATTGCGCAACGATCCGTCTCCTCTTTGAACCATACGTAAAGAAAAATAGTGTACCAGGAACACTCTTTTTTCTGTATCTCACTTTCATGTCCTATGTGTAAAAATAATAGACTTCTCAACAACAATTAAACATCTATTTTTACTCATAAGAAATAAAAACAGAATAGAGAGTTAGACCATGTAATCCCATAATACTTTGATGGAAAGTGGTACTGTCGCTCGATAATTTGTATGAAGGATTAGATCATATGAGGCCTCCAATCACATGATGTCACGTGTACAAAAGAGTCTTTTTTTGAAAAAGAAAAAAAGTAAACATCGGACCCTTTTATACACGTGGTATCGCATGATTGAATACCTCATATTTTGTCTCGTGTGAGACCTCTTCAGATCTCATCCGTGTGTACGAACATAATTAAAGACTCTAAGAAGCTTTGAAACGGTCAAAGTCATAGAAGAAAATCAAACTTCATGTTGCTTCTCTTACCAATTTGTCCCGAAATTAAATAAAATTTTCAATTATAGCTGAAGAGAGCGAACCTTGGAGCAACTGATATAGTTGTTGTTTTGTGATATTGAGTTACAGGTTCAAGCCATGGAAACAGTATCTTACACAAAATGTAGGATAAGATTGCGTACATCAGATCGTAAAGCGATACAGCATCTCTTCAGACCATACGCGAATGCAAGAACCTAGTGCAGCGGAAACGTTTTTTTAGTTATAGCTTAGAAAGGCATGTAATTTGTCAACAATCACTTTGAAAATTGAAAAAGGAAAAAATGGAAAATGAACAGAAGAGAAAAAAAGGGAAAGAAAAGTAAAATAAAAAAAGGAAAAATATGATTAATGGCTATATTGACTATTTAAAAAACAGTTAAAACTAACCTTTCATTTGCTGCAATTTTTTTTTTATTTAATTTTTTAAATGACTTTGAGTTATAGTAACGGATTGATAATTACAGGTTTATAGAAAAATATGGTACCCACATAATTGTGGGGATGAGCATCGGTGGGGCCGACATGGTATCAGTAAGGCAAGAAAAATCTTCCTCTTTGGAGGCCTCACAACTGAAAACTCACCTTGATGACTTGGGTGACCAACTGTTCACAGGAACTTGCTCCTTTTCCCCTCGTCAGTGGAAGGCTAAAAGGGTAATTTTCTATTTATTTCAAATCTATTTTAAGGTGTTTTCATTTGAATCTATCTTAATTCCCAACAAAAATTACAAATAAATAAATAGCACGTTCACGGTGCACTAGTCTCCTGCGTTTGCGCAGGGTCTGGAAAGGGTCGTATCGCTTCACGATCTGATGTATTCAGTCTTACCATACACTTTGTGTAAGAGGCTGTTTCTTCGGCTCGACCGTGACGTCAATATCACAAGTCAGCAACCTTATAAGTTGCTATAATACCTGCATTTTTTATTTTTTTTTTGTTTTAAAAATTTATATAGCCGATCTCACTCGTCAGAAAAAGACTTCAGTAATGTCCTTTCCTTTTAGATCAAACTTGTATGTATACATCTTATTGATGAAGAAATGAATCAAATGATGCCTTTTTCTTTTGAATAAAACGATTCTTTTTCAAAAAATTATTTCAAGATTAGTCAATTAATTATCTAACTTTTTAGGGTTAATTACCTTTTACACTTTTACGTTTGGCATAATCGTCAATATCTTAATTTATAAAAACACATCCTTACACCATTGGATTTAATTAAAAAAGTTACATATAATAGGAATTGTCTCTTTTGCTCTTACCTTCTTCATCTTCTTTCTCCTACCACCCAATCTTCCTCCAACACCACCACACATCTCCACCAGCCGCCGCCCGAGCCCCCTCTCCCTTATCCAAATATTTTCTATCCAAATATTGTATTTTCCTGTGAAACTATATGTTTTTCATTCAAATATTGTATCTCGCGGGTAAGGCTTTACCTCGTTATTATATATCATGAGTGGCACATTTACAAAAACAACAAGAATCATACTTAATATATCCCAACAACAGCAAAAACTATCGCTAGGGTCTGAGGAAGGTGAGAGGCAGAGAAACAATATCTCCATCCCAAGAGATAAAGAGTTTGTTTCTAGTGAGACTTCCGGCTCTATATATAGCTGCATAGATAACACAATAATAGAAATATGCAGTAATGATGGGATTTTATTAAACATAAATAGAAAACTTCCTATGTTAAAATGATAATAACCGTGGTAAATTTTGTTATGAATCTGTATATTATTTGCTGAAATATTAGAGAGACCTGATCTGATATGTGCAGGCACCACAGGCTTTCAATGTCTTCGACCCGCAGCCAAGTCCCTTCAAGGGCTTTTCATCAGTCACTAACAAAGACGTGAGTCCATACACTTCAAACTTTGTAACTGATTTTGCTCTTTGCTCTTTGCTTCTCTATTTTGTTCACTTAATTTACACAATATAACCTAAAAGTTGTGCTTTGTCCACTGGCTTTCAGGAATAATATCTACAACATAATCATTTTAATCTTAATTGTTCTTCCCTAATACTTGTGGATATGTAACAACTTTGAAGTTTTAATGTGTTGCGTATGCAGACATACATATATACATACATACATATACATATACATCAGAATGTGTGAGTATATGTTAGTCATACACAACACCTAGCAAAATTATGTGACTACACCTTGTGTACGGGAGCTACGAATGTGATCTTGTGGAAAAAAAGGAAAATTTTAAAATGATCATAAAACAAGCATGATTAATTGTTCTAAGATCAATCAAACGTACATGATATATATGAATCCCCTGCTTTGACCAATCACTTTTTATTTTTTTTTTATCGTGTTATCTTGTATTATTGATGTCATCTAAAAGTTTTCGAAATTTACTATTTTTAGAGAATTACGGTTATATGCAGTAAGAGAGGTGGGGATACATCAGCAAGTACACACTCGGAATGGATATTAACAGTTCCATCACATCCTGATGCCATTCAATTTAAATTCATTCCTATTACCTCTCTGCTCAAGGAAGTCCCTGGCAAAGGCTTTTTGTCACATGCCATTAATCTCTATCTTCGATGTAAGTACCTTCTTCTTCTTCTTTTTCTCCTTTTTTTCCCGGTTAATTATATGATTAGAAGTATCTACATTTTAGGCTGACTTCGTATTTTTTTTGTTTTTGTCTCTATCTTTCATTATTTGTACGTACACACGGTTATGACTATCTTAATTTCAGAAGTTTTCTATTTGCAAGTTTACTAAATTCTTAGTACACTAGCACACATAGTCCTATTATTGTGTCATCTATTTTGGCACATATAGAGTCGAATATCTTACTAGAAGCAAACCCGTTATCTCTTGGGATGGAGGTATTGTTTAACTACCTCTCACCCTCTGTAAACCCTAGAGTCCTATTATATTTAGACATACACACGGTTATGACTATTTTAATTTCAGATGCTTTCTATTTGCATTTAATAAATTCCTTCATTAGTACACTAGCACACCATAGTCCTATTATTGTGTCATCTATTTAGGTACATATAGAGCCGGATGCCTCATTGGAAGCAAACTCTATATCCATTGGGATGGAGGTATTATTTGCCTACCTCTCACCTCTTCAGACCCAAACGATAGCTTTCGCTATCATTGAGATATACTGGGTAGTTTTTGTTATATATATATACACACACATACACACACAACTCAATACCCTGATTGTTCTTACAATAGTCGAAGCAACTGCATTACCAAATTCAACTTTGATTAACCAATAAGATAAGAAATAATTGACATGTGTCACTGGTAAATATAAAAAAAATATGACATTCCATTGTCATTATGTTTCCTATTGATTAATGAGTTACTACTATTATATTGCTCGTTCGCCTCGGTAAAACTTAGCAAAATGGATAAAGTCTACATCTCTAGGTACAACAACAACAACATTATCTCATTGTCTTAGAAGCTCTTGTTTATGGCGGGGTATGGGGGAAAGTCTACATGTCTAGGTATTTAAACTAAAAACCTATGATTTGATGAGGTGTTCTAATAGGTAGTGATTGGGTATTTGGATGCAGATAAGCCACCGGTAACAGATTTGCAGTACTTTCTGGACTTCCAAGCTCACAAAATGTGGGCTCCATTGCACAGCGACCTCCCACTTGGGCCTACTGTGCATAAGGCTTTATCTAATCCCACCCTACATTTCAACCCAATGGGCCCTAAGCTCTATGTCAGTACTTCACAGGTAAATTACTCTCTTTCAATCCTAGTAAATGAGATTGTACAGAGATCAAATTTCCACGAATTTTATGATTCAAAAATGCTTTTTGGTAGGATTAACAAATTTTTCACAAACCGGACCAAATCAAGAAAAACAAACTGCAATTTTAGCAGTCAGTTTAAAAATTTTTGAAAACCAAACTGTTTCATACAGTCCGGTTTTTATTTTTGGAACTTTTACACCGTAAGAACTTCACTGGACCGTTTCAATAAAACATATATATTTTTTATAAAAAATATTGTGATGAATTTGACACAACAATATTTTATTTTGTTTATTTTGTTTTATAGGTTACAGTGGGTAAGAAACCAGTGACTGGAATGCGGTTGTACCTTGAGGGCATAAAAGGCAACAGGTATATTTTTCCTCTTTAAGTTATTGTACCGGCTAGGGAAGGTTTGTTGGTTTTGGTAAATGCAATTGTAGAATAATACCAATTTAGGGTGTCTCTCCTTATAATACCTTCATACTTAAAAATGTATTTGATATTGATAAAAATTTATATAATCTTAAATAAGACATTGCGTTTTACCTTTTAAACATAAGACAAACTCGTGTATACTAACATGCTTGTGCTTCTCCATATTCATGGAGGCAGAGGATTAATGTTAACGAGGATGGAGGCAGAGGATTAATGTTAACGAGGTTTAGTCATGATATAGAGACACCTTAAAGTATATTAAGAGGCTCAGATATTATTTACACTTTAGGTTGACTTTGCACTTTTTTGTTTTTGTCTTTGTCTTTGTCTTGAATTATTTGTGCATATACATGTTTATGGCGATTTTAATATTTGAAGCTTTCTATTTGTATTTACTGAATTCTCTCACTAGCATACTAGAGCACTATATCCCTATTATTATGTCATTTATGCAGGTACATATAGAGCCGGGGTCTTACTAGAAACAAACTCTCTATCCCTTAGGATGGAGGCATTCTTTGACTGTTTCTCACCCTTCCTAGACTCTAGCGATAGCTTTTGCTGTCGTTGGTGTAGCGCTCCGCTCCCAAACTCTAGCTTCGGGAACAGTGCACTCGCCGTTGTCTGCTCTGAGAACTACAAAGCGTCGTTCAAACTTCTTCACATGTCAGAAATTACGTAGAAACTTTCCATGGAAACGATAATAAAAATAAACATCTTAATTAAATTAAATTCATCGGAAATAAAATAAAGTACAAGGGTTGACGAGACCCGCTACGTCAAGTATGAAAAACTGAAATCAAATGATGAGTCTAGGTAGAGGTCTATCTGGCTATCCCATTAAACAAGCACCTGGTCACAAGATCCCGGGAGCGGGTGCTACAGTTGAGATATACTGATTTTGATTGATTGATTGATAAAGGACGTTTTCGGTGCATTAGGCTTCGGTAATTCTGCATGTGATTGATTAATCTGTAAAATATTTCGAACAAATTGTTTTTCAGGTTAGGTATTCATCTTCAGCACTTGTCAAACACACCAGTGTTGCTTCAAGACATAATGAGCGAACATGCTTATTGGCGAGGGACTGAAGACATGGCCGATGATAGGTATCTTGAGGCTGTTCACTGGAAGAAATTTTCACATATATCCACCACACCAGTAAAATATGATCCCAAATGGGCTACTAGAAAAGATGATGCATTTATAGTCACTGGAGCACAACTTCAGGTCAAGAAACACGACACCAAATCTGTGTTACATCTTAGGCTTCTATTCACAAAGGTCTCCAAATGCTACGTTGTCCAGTCTAGCTGGATGCAAGGTGCGTTAGAGCAATCGGTAAAGTTGAGTCTTTTATCTGCGTTGAGTACAACAATATCCGGAAATTTGGATAAAGAGAAAATGCCTCCGGTTGTTGTGGATTCGGGGGTGTATCCAACCGGACCACCTGCGTCTGTGCAAATGCAGAAGCTATTGAAGTTTGTGGACACGTCAGAGTTGTGTAGAGGACCCCAAGATAATCCAGGACATTGGCTGGTTACAGGGGCAAAGTTGGAAGTAGAAAAGGGGAAAATATGCCTTCATGTGAAGTTCTCTTTGCTGAATATAAGTCATTAAAATCAAGAAAATTACGACGATGATTGTATTTTTGTACAGAGTTTAGTACTTGGAAAGCATTGAAGTTTTCACAAGTATCCCAAAATAGTGTGCATCAGTGAAAATTTTCTAGCATTTTAATACTAAATACAAGTATATGCTCTACTTAGGCGACCATTGAACTTATACATATGTTATATAAAATATTGTACATTGTGGACGGTTATGATATTTTTTTATTGAAACATATTTATTCTTTGTATTGTGGAAGCAAAATCTATATTCTTTGAGATAGAGGTATTGTTTGTCTGTCGTCCATCTTTTCTAAACACTAACAACAACTTTTGATGTCGTTGGAAAATACTGGATATGATTGACTGATTTGATTTATTTTGGCAAGGGAGGTGTGTGGTGGCGTTTTCAATAACGGACTAAATAAAGGGTATTCCCACATCACTAGGCTCCCGCGTTTGGGCAGTGGCCGGATTCCTTCACGGTTTGATGCACGTAGTGTTACGTTACACTTTTTGTAAGATGTTTTCGCACTCGAACTAATGACCTCAAGATCATAAAACATGTGCTTTGAATTAATTTTTAATTTTTATTTACATACATACACATGGGAGAAAGGAGAGAGAAATGAAAACTTTGCTTGACAGCAGGAAGTTTGATCTTTATTAGTTACTGGCTTGTGATAACGTCTATGTTATGCCCCACACCCTCCGTAGAGTAATTACGGGATAAAACGAGAATTAAATGTGATTGAGAGCAATTAATGACAATGAATTAAGAATTAAGTATGAGAATTAATAGAGAGGATTAAATATAGAATTAAGTAGCATTTAATTTTAGAATTAAATATTAGAATTAAATCCTTTAAGATAAATAAGATAATAGGATATAATTTAGAAACTCAAATTTCACCCTTCCCATATAAAAACTGACAAAGCGTCAGTTTCTTCATTTTGACAGAAACTGTCGATAGTTTTCCCTCCCCAAGCCCTAGCCGACTCTCTCAAGGCATAAGGACTAGATCACCTTGAGAGATGTTAGTATTGACTAAATTAAATCGTACTAGAGTACAACGTATTTTGAAAAATACATATAGCTTCAGGGATGAGTCTTGTGAGCAGGGCGTTAAGTTAAAGATTGTGCTACACCTAAGAACTGATTTTAGAGGGTTGTTCATGATAGCCAATATAGGTACGATATAGACCGACGATTAAGTTATGAAGCCAGTATAATGACGATACCCTTAAGGTTGATTCGAGAACTATACAAGAATAGGTTACGATCTATCAGACGGAGGACAATGTATTTAAAGAGTACATTGTGTATATACACACTGAATGATTTGAGAACTTAGTCCTGTATCGAGGAGGTGAAATGGGTACCATACCGGAATACGCAAGGGATACTAATTTCGGTCATGATCTAAGTAAATAAACTATGAGGGATTATACTAAGTCATTGATTTCGTAACGCACAAGTTTCGAGGACGAAACTTTTTGTAAGGGGGGTGGAATGTTATGCCCCGCACCCTCCGTAGAGTAATTACGAGATAAAACGAGAATTAAATGTGATTGAGGGCAATTAATGACAATGAATTAAGAATTAAGTATGAGAATTAATGGAGAGGATTAAATATAGAATTAAGTAGCATTTAATTTTAGAATTAAATATTCGAATTAAATCCTTTAAGATAAATGAGATAATAGGATATAATTTAGAAACTCAAATTTCACCCTTCCCATATAAAAACTGACAAAGCGTCAGTTTCTTCATTTTGACAGAAACTGTCGATAGTTTTCCCTCCCCAAGCCCTAGCCGACTCTCTCAAGGCGTAGAAGAGGAAATACAGCCTCCAGGAACCGATCCAGCCTCTGTTCATTCTCCAATTCGATTGTTAGTAATCAAAGACAAGTAATCTACTTATAAGTTCTTACGATTTACGAAGGAAAAGGCCTATTTTTGATATCAAAATTGGATCACCATGCAGTAGTTTCATTCTGTGAATATATATGTGATTTATGTGATTTGGTTTTGAGATTTGGCCACTATATGTTGGAAATATTGATTTTGTGAAATCCTGCAAATCCCAATCCCTTTACCCCTACTTGTTGATAATTGCGGCTGAAGGGAAGAGAGAGTGAAAAGTTGAGATTTTGGGTTTGATTTGATGATTACTTTGAGTGCTAGGCTTGAATCCTTGATTTGTATGTTAAAGGTGTTGTCTTTTGTGAATTAAGGATGGATTGATAGTGAGGAATAGGCTTGGAATGGTTTGAAAGGAAGTTGGGTTCGAATTGGGGGTTATTTCTGCAGTTTCTGCAGAAATCGCAGGATGAAGTTTCTGGGAGCGATGACGTCGATCGATCGACGTCAGGGTATGACGTACGTCGATCGATCGACGTATAGCAAGTGAGGGCTAACGTGTTTCAGATGTGCGTAGATCGATCGACGTAGGATGAGTGAGAGATCGACGTGTCTCAGATGAACGTCGATCGATCGACATAGGTTGAGTGAGAGATCGACGTCCCTCAGATGGACGTCGATCGATCGACGTCAGGGTATGACGTACGTCGATCGGTCGACGTCAGGGTATGACGTCCACCTGTTTTGTGGAAAATTAAGGGAAGAAAGAGAGAAGTTAGGGGATCCTTTGGGGTGACCTTAGTGACTTCTTAGGACCTGATTGAGTCTAGTTTAAGGCTTTGGAACACGACTTAGGATGGTGAATCAACGAGGGAGACTTTGTAATGTATTTGAATCGGACTTTAAGGTATATGATTTAAGGGGTTAAGAATGAACGTTTGATGCTTCGATAGGGTTCAAATGGAACGTGTGAGAAGAGTTACTTCATTCCTCGTATCCTTAGTGTGAAAGCTTATGTGAAGTAGGTTTAAGCTTGTCAAGATACGATGCAAGTGAGAATGTGATTTGAAGTATGTGATTGAAGAACGTGATTGATATGAGAAATATTGCATTCTTGCATCATGGCACTTGCATTTGCATAATGTTTTGATAAGAGCTGTGCCTCGGCACAGGGTATAAAGTTTGCGAAATGAGCTGTGATGCGTTACAGGGTATAAAGACAAGCTGTAACCATCACAGGGTATAAAGTGAGCTGTAATGTGTCATAGGGTATAAAGACAAGCTGTGGCACATTACAGTGTATAAAGTTGAGATGTGGTGCGTCACAGGGTATAAAGACAAGCTATGGCCCACCACAGGGTATAAAGTTATGTGACCGGACATTGTGACATGCATTGCACTGTTTTGAAAGGAATTGCATAAGCATTTGTGATTGTGTAGTGTAGTGCATATTTTGTCATGCATCACGTGAGTCGCTACTGTATGATTGATTTGTAACTTGATTGATATTGAACTGTTAAATGCGTATGAATTACTGTTCTTGTTCTGTTAGGCTGCTACTCTATATTCTTGAAGTTATACAAGACATGTGCCCCTCACCCCTTGTTATAAATATTACTCATGTCTTGCCATGCGTTGATCCCGTATGTCTTATAAGCGGGTTACTTGCTAGCGTTTTTCGCTAAGGGTACTACCTTTGTTTTTGCAGATGAGCCTAGTTACGACATGATTTTCATAGAAGACGACGGCGAGTGAGCTGAATGGGATGTTTAGAGCTTATTTTGGGATTTGTTTTAGATATTTCTTATTACCTTAGCTTCCTTTCGAACATTGAGGATGTAGATGGCTGCGTCCATAAGCATTTTTAATTTCTTATGCTTTCTTTTGGAGTACAACGTTAATGGATTTAGACTTTACTTTACACATGTTTCCGCGCTTATCCTCTTACGTCATTGATGATGTGTATTTGAGAGATGAGACGTCTTGTAGTCTTCTCAGTAAGCTACGACGGGTGCACCGGTTCGGATCCGCTGTCCGGGTCGGGGCGCTACAGTCTAATTCAACGATCCATGATTTTCAAGAAGGGTCCCATTATATCCAAAATAATTCAACCTTCAAACTATATAAAATCCAAAAGAAATTCAAAATTTTATAAATACTATAAATGTTCTGTCTAGCCTTCAAAATATATTTTTGGAAGAATTCTTAATGAATAAAAATCCAGTTCTGATATCCATATAAACATGAGAGTTTTTTCATATTATAATCCTAAATACAAAATACGTCCAGACTTCAAAGTATATAGGAAATCCCAAACAAACTCAAACAATTATAAACGCTACAAATTTTATATTTGGGCTTTATTTATTTATTTTGTTTAGAAGCGTTCCTAATGAATTAGAGACTCCTAATTTATCTATATAACCATGATACTTTTCTTTTCCTTTTTTTCCTATTTCTAAAGGTGAAAAATAGGTCGTGTTTCGTGTTTTTCGGGTTTCGGGTATCAAAGTAATAGATCCATAGCGTACCTGTTTGCTTCGCGAGTGCGGATGTAGATACCCAAACCTGTACATGTCAGGTTTCATGTCGTGACTCATAAACTTGACAAGAATAAATATTTAAGGTCGTGTACGGGTCATTTCGTGTATCTTTCAAGTATACGATTTTTACCCATTACGTGACATAATATTTTATGAAGAACATTGCAATAACCAGAAGAACAATAATGTTTTACCATACGAAATTATAACATAAAACTATAAGAGAAATAGTTTTAACATATAATCATCAATCTGATCCATAAGAAAATATAAAAATAAAAAATAACAATCTATTATTTAACAAAACAAATACGCAAAAAGAATACATGATAATGTAAGATGCACTTACCTAAATCCTAAGAAAATGAAAAGTTAGGCGACAAAAGAAGGGAGGACATAGGAGTATCTCAGACGAAGAGGATGAGGACGGTGACGGTGACGACGTGTCACCTTGCGCAATCTGTACACGAAACCCGTCAAGGCTATACCTATGCCTGCGAAGAGCGTGTCAGGTTCAGGTCGTGTTTTCATGTCATGTCTGAGCTTATTGATTCATTATTTGCACAAGTGATCTATATTAAACTTTTGAGTCTCACAACTCACTAAATCTTAATGGCAAAATCAAGTCATAATACATTATTAATTATTCTTATAGTTGTTCTTACTTACTCCCGAAGAAACATAAAATCTCTACACACACATTCAGAGATGTGGTATTTGATTTTCAAGAAAAATAAAAACTAATAAAGAGACCAAGACCCCTCAGGTCGGTCTATCCATTTATCTCAATAATACATCATCATCCATGTCATCTTTTTTCTATTTGAGTTCCAAGTTTGCCATAATCTCTCTTATCCTTAGCTAATCTCTCCACTCACAAAAAAAAGGTGAAGCTTAATCCTGCGTACATCAGATTGCGAAGCGATCCGACTCCTTCTCAGATCCTACGAAAACGTAGAAACCTAGTGCATGAAGAACGTCCTTTATGTATTTTGCTCTCCGTAAATTATTAAATTCGTTCCTTTCGATTGTGAGTAATATAAATCTTTTTACTCATTATCGTGGCAAAGAAGGGAGAAGTGAGATCCCTTGCCTCACATCCTTCTATTTCTACACTTTATATCTTTCTCAATACCTTGATAGACTAGCTCTTTAAATGCAATCTTATATCTTTTTCATTTATTTTATGTATGCATGGTCTATTTTTGTTTGCTAAAGCTATATTTCAATGAATCAATGACCTAAAATCGAGTTGTCCTTTGGCTTTTCTTTAGGTCATGTGGCCAAGATTGATAGCAAGCAAGATCCTGAAGAATAGCTTCATGGCATAGTTCAGTTCGTACTCGGGTTGTGATTTGCTCTAAGATGTCAAGAGTTCGATTCTAGGGACACGCACAGTGTGGGTGTTACTCTGCTGCTAGGCCGAAGGCCTGGTTTGCGAGGGGAAACCTTGTGTGGATCACTGCGTAAGATCTCATCCAATCTAAGAAGACGATTGGCTCCTGATTTGCATCCTCCACACATGTTTCTTGGGGCTAGGACGGTAAAATCTCCGAAACAAGAGATTTCATCTTTTGCTCCGAGATCCTGAAGAAGATAATGGGTTGCAATAACTTCCTGGCAGACTTTCCACCTGGGACAGAGGCATGCCAACTAGGTCCTACTTTGGAAAAACAAATACTTTACTTCCGCCAGTCCTTTGGATGATCATGAAGAAACTCAAACGTGCAGGTACCCTCTTGGTGAATTACTATGCACTACCTTTTCATGCTATTTTCTTAAATGTTAACCCAAAGCAGTAAGGGTTTCTGTCACACCCAGTCTCAAAAATAATGTAGGGATGTAAATCAGGTATCCAACGGTCCACTAGCAGGAGCTTAGTCATATACACAGTAGTCTGCATAAGGAGACCCCAGCACTGCAGGCAAGCCTACAGGCCAAGGAGCTCCCACACTATGCACTTGCTGGAAAGGGACTCTCTTGTCTTTGGCAAGAATTGAACCCCTGACCTCCCTTTCGAGAACTCCTGTTCGAAACCAGTTGGACATGTCCTGGGAACTTTCATGCGATTTTCTTACCCCGGGGGGAGGGGGCTAAACCCCAAATAAATAGGGATCAAATATTTCCTACTTTTGTGTTTCCAGTTTTTTTTCCCTCAATGTATAATCTGATGGGCGAACTCAATTCGTTACAATTATTGTATCAAACCTGACTACCGGACAACAAGAGTCTGCTAAGAGATCGTGGATTGGTCTAACGAGGATGCTAGCTCCTTTAAGGAGGTGAAGTCTAAATACTCAAAAATTCCAGACTGAATAATATTGGAATTTCAGAGTTGCAGAGTATGAAGATGCGGAAATATGTTTAAAAAAAATGGAAGTGCACACATTGTAGAATTTGTAAGAATAAATTGTAAAATGAAGAGCAGAATTGGAGACTGAATATGTAAAAAATTTATTCAGACTTAAGTTCTTCAATCGTAGAACTTCATTTTGGAACTACAAGAGCTTGCCCTTTTATAAGGATTGGAAGAGGTAAGACACCTCAAGCCACCAGCGGCTATATTCTTATTTACAATTGTTATTGGTCAACTGAGCTAGTGGATGTATGTGCAGTATATTCGTATAAGTGTAACCTGCTACACTTTGTTTTATTTCTTTAGTTCTGCCTCCGAGGTTTCTTATTTGTCCAAATATTTCAGCTCGACAGTGTTGTCTCTATTGCTGTTGTTGTTGTTGTTTAGCTCAGCACAACTCGGTCTATTTATTTATGCCTTCACCTCGTCTCCTCAGCTTGACATCCTTCATTACCTTTAGTGCCTTCAGTTCATCACCTCGGCTTCGGTATTCTTTTCTAGATACTTCATCACCTCGGCCTTTCTTTATTTTAGCTCACCTCGGCACTTCTTCTTTTGACTTAGGTACTGGTCTAAATTTCAACACTTTTCACCTCGGCGCTTTATGTCAGCATTACATCGTTTTACCTCAGCACTGTTTTGTCACCTCGGCGCTGCGTAGCTCAGCACTTCTCTCAGCTTAAGTACTTCTGACTTCACCTCGGCTAGATACCTCGGTTCGGTACTTCTTCTGCTTCTACCTTACTTTGGCTTAACATCTCAGCTCGGCACTCCTTTGATATTTATCTGGTCTTTGATCCTTGTCTCGGTATAACACCTCGACTCGGTACTCCTTCCTTAACGTCAGGTAGGCACCTCAGCTCGGCTAGTTACTTTCTGCTCACTTCAGCTAGGCACCTCAGCTCGGCTTGGTCACTTTGTTTATTTCTGCAGACTCTTTCTTCAACAACAACCCCCCAAGCTTGGTGTATTTATACAACCAAGATTGATAGTGTCTGCATCACTCAATTCAACACTCCCCCTCAAGCTTGGTGTATTCATGAATATAACCAAACTTGACTTCTTCTTGGTCTGCTTCCAACTGTGGTCGGCTAGAAGCTTCCAGTGAGTTCCTGAAAGAAACTCAGACAAAAACTTGGAGAAATTTATTGGTATAATTATGCATGCATCATTATCCTATGACTTATATGTAAGTTTTTATCATGATTCAGGGCAACATGAATGTAATTCATTTAAATAGCAAATATTATCATAATGATGCACTGAGGTATTGCAGGTCAACATTTGCAAATAAAATTTTAAGTTTGTTTTATATAGGATGTAATGATTTTCAAGTCAACACAGACGTAGGTATTCTTGATGGCACATTCTAAATTTATTTAGTACATGGGTTCATGAGTTCTAATTACGAATATACTTAAATACATGATTTTTGATTTTATACGCAGTTTTAGAAAGCAAGTGGTCTATTAGATGAATGTATGCAAGCAATAGAATATTAAGAACAATGAAAATTTTCAAGCATAAGAGTAACAGAAATAAGAAAGGGTCTACCTTCCTAAATAATTAACAAAATATACTTGATTTCATGGATGAAAGGTTGTGAGAAGTATGTGGTTGTATACCTGTTATCAGCTCAGCTCAGTCAGTACTTACAGTAGTTGGGCTGAGCTGAGCACTGCACCTGTCGTGTTTGGCATCTCAACACAGCATCATTCAGCAACCAGTATTTTTTGAGAAATTCAGAGCATATGTATATATTGTATTTTAAAAAGTTACATTGTTAACTATGCAAGTGGACAAGTGGGCCTGCTGCTATGATTAGGGCAAGACACTACCACTTGTGTCATCACATCACACTTTTCTTCTCTCTCCTCTGTACTTATCTTCTTCTCCCTTTTTTTTCAAAATTTCAGAAGATGGAAGGAGAGAAAAACGAGAGAGAGAGAGAGAGAGAAGGGTAGAGAAAAAATATTTTGAGTTTGCATGGCATAGTTTAGAAAAATTCGTATCTTTTGAAAGATTATTTGATGCAGTTTGAGTTCAAAACAAAGAAGCCATTAATGGCAGCAGTATGAGTTCAAAAATAAGTTTTTTCATGGCGTTTTAGCAATCCAAGAAGATTTCGGCATCACAGTCAAGACTCTTCAGGCCTAATGAAGAAATGGTACTTTGGCTTTTGAAGGCTTAAAGCTCATTGTTAGTATACAACCTCAGCTCAATGGCTTTGGAAGATTTGACTAATACGACCTCAGCTCTATGGCGTTGGAAGAGTGTGGAGTACGACCTCGGGTCTAAGGCTTTGGAAGAGTTGAGTAATACGACCTCAGCTTTATGGCTTTGGAAGAGTTTGGAATACGACCTCAGCTTTATGGCTTTGGAAGAGTTTGTGGAAGTGACACTTCGGTCATCCTCCATTTTATGAAGATTCTTAAAGAGACGATTGATTTAGGTTAAGATTAACGAGGTATAGGCCAGATATAGGGACACATTAGAGCATGCTATATGTGTTGTAGGTTGACTTTGCACTTGTTTGTTTATATTTTTGTCGTTGTGTTGTATTATATGTACATATACACATTATGAGTATTTTGATATCGACAGCCTCCTCTTTGTATTTCCTGCATTCCCTTACCAACACACTAGCACATCATATCCCTACTATTATACCATGTATGCATGTACATATAGGGTCGGGGGTGTCATTAGAAGCAAACTCTCTATCCCTTGAGATGGATGTTTTATTTGTCTGCCGCTTAACCTCCCCAGGTCCTAGCGATATCTTTTGCTGTCGTTGAGATATACTGGATATGATTGATGATGATGATATGATTTCTCTTGCCATTTAAAATAAATAGATTTATATTTTGAAACACCCGTAATATAGACTTGTTAAATGAAAAGGATGGAGTATAAAAATTTAATACATGTGACGTCTCTTATTTCCACTAGGACGTTTTCTGCACACTAGGCTTCCGCATTTGCGTAGTGTCAGAGGAGGAACCGGATCGCTTTGTAAAAGCCAATCCGAGACATCATAAGGAAAGAGGATCTAGATTCTAAAGATCCAACCACACCTCAAGACCCATTAGATCAAGGATACAGTGACAAGTGCAAAACTACCATAGGAGCTGTGGTGCAAATTTTGTCAAATCTGACCAGAAAGATTGGACTCAAAACTTTGTTAGAAAAGCATTTCCTCGATTCCTATGTCTAATGGCACGTATAAATCATCAGACCAATACAGGAAATCTAAACAACTTTCTTTCTTTTCTGCTGGAGGATGCTTTTCCCAGGATCCCATCTTTGAACAGAAGTTCTTGTTCGATTTCGAGTCATAATCTTGCATACAAGCGCAAGCTACAACAATGGGTGAATAATGCTGCCCTGATACTTCTACAAGATTTTGATTGTCCAGTTGTCTGAGATCCTCACGTTTGGCTTCCGGATGGTGAGAACAGAAGGGCTCTGAGCGCGCCCGAGTCTAAGCGGTCCGAGTTCAATGTCTGCCTGCTGCTTTGCAGGTTCAACAATAGCAGATTTTGGAGAAGATGACAACCCTAACAATATGATTCTTTCTATGATGCAATCTGACGAATATCGATTTCCATCAGTTGCAGAAGGTGCAATGCTAGAGGACGTTAGCATCCCACCAGAAAACGTGAAACGCTGATGAACATAGCTTCCTTTCAAAAACTCAAAGCTCTTTCCATCATCAGCATAGAGTTCACCTTCAGCTTCTTGGGTGCTATTAAGAGCAATGACCTGCAGATAAAGGATGCATATACTTAGCTCTATAAGCTTTCATGAGAAAACCTTTTTTTTTATAAAGAACGAACCATAAAGAAAGGATAATATGACATTTTTGAAAGAGGTATATTATAAAAGCGAACAATATGCAACAAGTACTACGAGACATAAACACAAAAAGAAGGTAGGACATAGACTATAACTCAAAAGAAAGAGTAAATGAAAATTAAATAAATAAATCGCAAGAGAAATGATTGATCTACCTAGCCGAACCCATATAATAGGAAAAAGGTTTGAGTTTTGTTGTTGAACGAACCATAAAGAAGGAAGGATAAAAACCCAAGAAACAGGAGAATGAAGTATGTTCACAATTTGTTGGTGAAATACAAATCTCGACTAAGATATCACATATAGAAACTAGGAGTTCAAAAGTAATATGCAAAAAGAATAATGCTATCCTGATGAAAGAATCAGCTTTCTAAGGTTGGAATTGCAGAGTAATTAAGATTGTTTTCCTTTGTCCACAAAAACCGAAAATACTCTTCAAACTTTTCAGTGATGCAAAGAACATATTGAGGGACTATGCAAAAGATACATCACAGAAGAAAAGGGCCATGCAGATTTGTGCAAAGTTATATCAACCAGTGTACTTAGGCAAAAGGGTATCTTGACCACATCAAGGAATTAATTGTTTCTCCACAAATGCATTTGAAGGGAATTATAGTCCAGATTTAAGTCACTTCAATCCAAATCAATCACCTCTAAACATTAACCCAATTTTGAACTTCTCCCTCCAAAACTTTCAAACAATTTTTCTCTGCTGTTTTTACCAACACAAGAAAATGCAATAGCACAAAACAACAATTTGGTCAATGTAAATCAATCAATCTGTATTAAAAAAACCTATTTAAAGATTGATATGCATATCGTTATTGGATATTTCGAATACAAGATTGATAAGTTTTCAGTGATTAAGAGGGACAAGTCAGAACACACAATTCACCACAACCAAACAATAACATACACACAACATTACCATATGCCCTTAGAGGTTCCTGCCTATGGCGGGGTAATGGGGCCGGATGTACACAACCTTATGCATGTGCTGAAACAGAGAGGTTGTTTTCAGATTACCCGTTATGAAAATTGCGTAAGTATTGTGTCGATCGACTGCTAGTTCACAATGTATGAAGCGTAGCCAATTTAGTGAGTCATTTTGTGTTATTCCATCATATTTCAAGGGCCAAAGAAGCGCGTATCCTTGACTCCATTAAAAATAGGAAACGAAACAATATAAAACATAGTTCAAGTAATTTTGCTTTAGTCAAAATAACTCAAATAGCGCTTGCAAAAATGATCACATCACCTCCCATACCGAACCTTAATGATCACAGCAAATTTCTTACAAACGACTAACTCCACAGGATGAAAAGAAATGCTGAATTCATGTGAAAGATATAAAATGAGATAAATGATTATGCCACATTACAAAATCAACTGTAGCTTTTCCTTAAATCAACTCCA
Source organism: Eustoma russellianum (assembly GCA_036186865.1). Lineage (NCBI taxonomy): Eukaryota > Viridiplantae > Streptophyta > Magnoliopsida > Gentianales > Gentianaceae > Eustoma > Eustoma russellianum. The sequence continues at coordinate 13,046,643 of AP025068.1, forward strand.
CTACTTGATTATGCAATACACTTTTCATGTTTATGAAAACAGAATACATATGTTGAATCAAAGGCCTAAATCATTTCATTCACCTATCTACCATCAGTTACCCAATGCTCCCATTTCCTATCTGTTCAGATCTATGATTGAATTTATTTAAACAAACAGAACAGAGGGCCTGTCTGGACCATTGATCTTCAATCAAGCACATAGAAACATCAGATAAAAATCATAAGCGAATCACTGAGTAACTCAGAAGAGATGAGGAGGATCATAAGTCATGCACCTAGAATGGTTGTGTGAAGTGAGTTTGATAAAACAAAAATAATACTAAATTAAATCATAGCGCACCAGCGTGTAAGGATCTTTATCCATCTGTGTGGAGCTCCGCCGGAACCGGTCTTTTCTTGGAATGATGGATCCTGCTCTTTGGAAGGAAGGAATACTATCCTCTGAAACCTCAAACTTGTGTTGTGCAGCTCCCTTATATGCAATTCCAGTTCTTGTGTCATACCACGATTGTTGGCCAGGAAGATACACGGACACATGCTTGACATTCTGATTCAAATATTTGCATTTGATTTACTGGTCAATTTGGAAATAAATGAGCTAAAAATAATAAAACTAAAGAACTTGCAGTAGAGTCACCTCACTATAAATGCCTTGCACCAAAAGACTACTTCCAACCATGAAAGCCTCGTCATTGCTGAAGGTTCCTTCATCAGTAGGAAACTCCATCCAAAGAGGGCGAACAACTGGAGTACCACTTACGTTTGCCTCTCTAAATAATGTGTAATAATAGGGGAGATAGACATAGCGAGTGTGTATAGCTTCACTCATCAGTGCAGTATTTCTCTCTCTGCAACCAATTAGCCAGATAGACAAAGCAACATGTTAGACCAATGAAATATCTTAGTTAAAAGATCAAATAGAATACACATGGATTCCTTAGTAAGGTTAGCCTAATGACAGTTTCCCGCTTTCTGAAATTTAAGTTGCTGAAGTTTCATCTCTTGGACTATCATTTCACAATCAGATCCACAAGGCTTGTAAGAATAAGAACCCCATGCATACAATGACATTAACCAAGGGGCAGGAGAAGAGCAGCATCTCATTATAGCACTCATGTTGCTTCTCCGAGCTCGTAAAAGGATTTCAATATGGCATAAATTAAAATTTCAGGATGAAATCATAGTAATTTCAAGTTCAAAAGATGAAATCTTCATTTGAGTAAACTTGAACCACCTGCCTGCGTTCCCCATAAAAAGATTATGTTTACTATAATTCTTATGAGCAATAGAGTTGTTTCAAAGAAACCCTACAATCTCAGTCATAACGAAAAGCAGCTACTAAACTATTACATATAAGCAACTAATACACTAAGTTCTTTTTCGAAGGTAGTAAGGCATAAGCAGCAAGAGATTAGATTGCAATCTCAAAGACACATCATTTGTCATGAAAAAGCAAAAGCAACAAAAAAAAACACCTTCAACCAGGTACGTAATACTCACAGTAACTTAACAACTTTCAAAGGGGGAAAAACAGAATTTTGTAAAAACAAATTAACGTCGTTGAAGATCAAGCAGTATCACTGCAAAGAAACACAAAAAGATGGGTAAAGCGAAATGGCCATTTAAGACCAATCCACCAATATAGCTCAAAACGTTATGCTCTCTGGTTTCAAGCAGACATTAGCTGACGGCACTCATTCTTGTGACGAAGAAAAATTCTGGAATCAAAGAAGACAAAAAAGAAACAAAATATAAAAAAAATAAAAAAAAAGTTATAGCATGATGCACTTCTCCACTTTAACCACCCTGCTCGGTGATTCACATCCTTATCAATTCTTCCATCTTTCTGTAATATAGATCCTAAATACATAAAACTTTCGCTCAGGTGAATCTCTTAGTCTCTTAATTCCACACAAGGTTCCAAGGTCATTCTTTTATTTTTAAAATTAAATTTCATATCCACTCAAGTTGAAGCTCTTTTCCTCTAGTTCCTCCCGGCAACATTTCAGCTTAGCATTGACCTCACTAGTATCATCCACCAACACAATGTCATCTGCAAATAACATGCTCCGCTGAACTCTAACTTAAATGTGTCGAGTGAGCTCATTCATAACTAAAGAAAATAAGTATGGACTTTACATGGATCCTTGGTGTAAGTACTCTAACATTAAACGCTGGGTTTAGTCCTCCTGGAGTCCTTACGCTTGTCATGGCATTCTCATACATGTCTTTAATAATTCCTATATATGCTACTCTAACACCATTTTTTCAAGCATTCTCCACAGTATCTATCATGGGACAAAATCGATCAACTTCTTAACTCCTAGTTTTAAAACTCTGCAATGTGCCAGCATGTGGTGTGCACTTTTTTTTCACCCTTTCTGTTTCTTTTGCAGGGGATGGGGGAAATTGCTTACCATGCATCTACAACTTTTTCAAGCCGTAGTAGCCATCTGTGTGCTTCCTTATTGGGAAGGCAATAAATATCAAGGATCTTTCCCAATTACAGACCACATAGGTTTTCACACAGTAATCAGATAAAATGTGACATGAAGCTATGAGCCCAGAGAAGCACCAAAAGTATAAGGAGAAAAGCTAAAAATTTAATTAAGCATTCTGAAGCATGCTTCATAGAATTATCATACACTTCAGACACCATAAAGAAGCCATTTAATATCCAAATTCCAATTAATGGCACGTGGTTGGAAATATTCCTTTTTACGGGAACTTCTCCATCCCAAACCAGAACCTCATTTCCATATATTCTGTTATTCTCCTACTTGATGTGAAACCTTCTACCCCCATCTAATGCATTTCGTCGACATTAAAGTTTAACATCAACTCATTTCTTGTCTCATTTACCAGCATTACATCATTCCAAACAACACATTCTCTCTTTACGTGGTTATGGTTTATCCATAACCAACGTAGACAAGGAAAGGCTTAGGACATAACATTGGTGTAAGCATACTCGGATAGATGATTCCAGGAAACATGTTTCAAATTTTTCGGACTTGCTACTACACTTTTAAACGTCTCAGATTACCTCTACATATCCTACTTCACCACGTTCTTTCTAAGAACCCTCCATACGATTTCTTAAGAAATTCTACCATGTGAATTCTCATTATCAATGAACACCATAGGCAAGTTTTTCTCCCAATATAATTTTATTACTTACCTTAGGAGGTATATGACTTTCCTAGTCAAACTTGTATGCATAGATCCATATAGATAAACAATTTGGTCTCTTTCCTAAGCCTTTATTCAATTTCCAGAGTTTCATGTTGTGGCTCATCAACTTACAATATCTATTATTCGAACAATCTTGTAGAATACTTTTGCTTTTACAAATATACCAAAATGCTTTTCCACTGGTTAAGCATTTTCCTACTCTTTAACATCATGTTAAAAGAGTTTGTGAGCCACATTCTACCGTCTTTGCCCAAGGCTTCCATGATTCAGTTGGAATGCCACCTGGTCAAACCATCTTTCCATAATCATCTTCCGCTTCTGACGGTTGAATTTTTCAGTCCTGCGATGCTTGAGTCGCCTGATTCTCAAGTAAAAGTGTGCTCTCTCTCACTGCATTGAAAACTGACGAAAGTAACTTCCCAATGTTTCTTTTCTTCTATACCAACAATCAAAACCTTTTACTTTTCTCATTCATAATGTTAATTGAATTTAGATCTCTCGTTTTCCTCTCTGGCCATAGAAAATTTTACGCCTTTTCCCCTTCAATTATGCCCAACCACTTATAAGACAATTTTAAACAATAATAATCCCAAAGCCTAAATTATTTTATCCAATAACTAACAGTTTAGCTCCCTTTCCAGAAAGTAATACCAAATGATGACTAGGGAAGGAATAACAGAAAAAATATAATTGTGCATCAATTCCCTTCTGCTACAGTCTCAAAATTGATTATTTCTAAACCGTCTTCCATATTCAAGTGTGCTTCGGCTAAACAAGGCACCAGCATTTACAAAAAAAGAAAATGAAAAAAAAAATATGAATAAGTAAAAGCAGTTGGCCCAAAAGAGGAACAAAAAAGTTAGTAATAATTAAAGGCATAAGCACAAAATATTATGATGAAATATGCATTCTGCAATTCGGGAAAAAAGTCTCACCCAAACAACCAAGGCTCTCTCCTTTTAGTGTCATGATGTGCATGGCCCCTGAAGAAAGGATAGTATGCGCCCACTTGATACCAACGAACTAACAATGTAGGGTCAGGGTTCCCGAAAAATCCCCCAATATCCGCACCTGCATAGTATCTCCAACATCACCAAAGACTGTAAAATAAAATGCTACTGTCAGAAAGAAAATATCTAAAGGAATACTGACCAGAAAATGACATTCCAGTAAGACCAAGGGTCAATATCATTGGAATTGACGCTCTTAGATGCTCCCATTCTGCTGTATTATCTCCCGTCCATACAGCTCCATATCTTTGACTTCCAGGAAAGAAGGCTCTTGACAAGACAAAAGGCCTATCTTTTCCATCTCCTCGCTTGACAAGCCCATCAGCTGTGGCCATGTGAAAGTAGTAGCCATAGGCATTATGCAACTCTCTGTGTTCCACACCTCCATGATGAAGAGCATCACGAGGCATTGTCACCTGTTGGTTTCAGAAGTAAGATAGTCAAAGATATTCAAAGATGAGTATCACTACATGCCTTGGGAATCATATCTGCAGCAAAAAGCATGATGTGATACTCTCACATTTGCCAGTTGTTACATCTCATCTCAGTTACAACCTTCTACAAATGTAATATTAGATACAGTCTACATCAATGAAAAACATTTGAAGGACATAAGCTTTCTAGCTGGATGAGATTGTTCAGCAGGTAAATTTACATAAAGGGGCATGTGATACCATGTATTCACATATCTATATGTACATCCTTCCACATGATTTATGTGAGTGTATTATGTATTGCACATATACTTTCAAAACTATCATGTATATTACACTCTTCAACACTCCCAGTTGTCCTTCTTCCCTATGAGCCATCTCATTCATAATACAAATTTCATACCCACTGGTCAATGCAGTTTTCCAGGTCATAAGACAATTCAAGTTCAGCTTTACTGACACAACTTAAAAAGATTATGTCAGCCTTTGTTAGCCTAAACCCTTGCTTGAGCAAATATCATATCCTCTCCATTCTCTTCTGGTTATTTTAGGAAAGATAACAACATGAACTATAAAAAAATAAATAAACCGTAAAGATCATTGACGGCTCCTAAAAGTCATTCATATTGATGTTTAGTTAGCATTTGCAGGCGAACAAGTTTCTTGGCCCATCTCAAGTTCTTTTCCCTTCTCTTTTTAACAAGATGTTCAAACAGGAAAACAAAATTTATTAGAAGAAAATTAATCAACCACATAGGTTATGGATTTAATTTAACATACATGCCCTATATCAATTATAAACATGTGATTAATAATTGCGGACAGAATTAGGTGTTCAAATTCTAACAGCTTAAAACACTTCCAAAAGAAACAGAGAAATGTCAAACTATCCAACTACTGAACAATTTAGCGATAAATCCTTTACAACTAATGGCACAGAAAACACTTGTGGCAGCTTAATCGCAGCCAGAGATGAGCCACAGGTTAGCACGATAAAGTATGAAAAAAGTTCTTAACACTAGGAGTATTTGCAAGATATAAACAAATCTAGGGAAAGCATTTATTCTAATATGCGGAGGCAAGATGCAATCCACAACCCGGAGTGAACAGGATACAACAAAGCCGTATAGGTGAAACACTCTTTCTAAAGGAGATGGGCTTGTACAGAATCAAAAGGTCCATAGTTTCCTATGAAAAAACACACACACACACACACACAAAACTTTGCCACAGTGCAGCTACTGGTGAATGTTAGAGCACAATTGTGAGGCTGGAAATATATTACGTATTTCAGGGACGAAAACAGGCACAACATCTAACTGAAACTACCATCTAAAATCTAAACAAAAATACAGTGAAAAAACTTCTAATCACATAATTGGACAAATTCTTAGCTGTAAGAATCAGAGACCTCATCATCTTACTGATAACTTAGGTCCCCATGTCCAGCATTCTATTTTTTTTAAGTTAAAATTTCATAGATATTGAGAATATACATACAAGATAGTCATTATAATAGGCGGTACCAAAAATATTGCTCAATGAGCGTTCAAACCATCAGTAGCTTGAGGCTACTTCTAGGGACCAATTCAAAATCCTATTAAAAGGGAGACCAAAAGCTATTGCGCTGGTCCTGTCTTCTACTCTTACCTCTATTATATTGCTTTACAGTCTTGGCACCAGTGCCCTCAGTCAAGTCCATCACTATTTCAGGTTGCTGAATTTATTCTTTGACCCCAAACCCACTAGCATGATACATAGAGGGATCATGAACATCCTGTTCATGGTCCGTTTCCACCATATCATTAACATTATTGGTTTCCATTTCATGATAAAGTTTTTCCATCGTACCTATTTGGTTTTTCTTCTTTGACTTGGCTTCAGCAGCTATAAAAACTTGTTTTACTTCTAGTTCATCTCCACCTTCCTCTGTCTTAGAGTCTTCATTCATTTCTCTTTATGGCTCTTCTTTGATGGCTTACCTTTGGCTTCATCAGCTTCAGAATCTTGCTTTCCTTCCATTTTTTATCCCCTTCCTCCGCCCTAGAGACTTCCTTCAATTTATGTTTGTGATTCTTCTTTGATGGCTCACCTCCATAAGTTTCTGATGCATTTGATATCACATCCATTTGTTGACTATGTTTCTTCCTCCTCACCTTCTTAGTTGCATTTGATCTCCCTTCATAGTCAGCTTCTTGCTTATAATTTCGTCTGGGTTAATACCCGGAGGAGCAATTTCTTCCAGCACTTTCTTTCTCAACTTGACCTTCATACGAGATAGAGGCTTCTTGGTCATTTCCTTTTCCAGACTCATCAATCTTGCCAGTTTGAAAATTGAAAGGGGATAAATTCTCCACATATCACCAAGCACCATCATTCAAGCTTCCAGTCTCTCCAGAGTCGGCTTCTAAGTTTGCCAAAGAAATGAATTTTTTTGTGTTACTATTTTCTTCATTGGCTCCAATACAACATGATTTGCAGTGCTCACTTTTCTTTTCCATTGTCCTTCTGCGTATGTAGTTTAGTGTATCAACTGTAGGCTTACAAAAGCGACCAAAGCATAACATTTGGTACACCTTAAGGGCAGCCGCTCATAGATCACCTCTAGGTAGACCTCCTTTCCAAATTCATCAGTGAACTTAATTTGGTTTGGGAGTTTTCTCCTTGCAGAAAGCTCAACACGTATCCTAGTAAACTCAATTTATAGTTGGGCTTGTAATTTCTTTGTCCATTAACAAGGGTTTGCCTATGAGGCTACCAATCCTCCCCATCATGTCACTGTTAAAATAGTGGAGACTAAGGTTTGGGAGATGAATTCAAACAGAGAAGATATCTAGTTTCAGTTTTTTTTATAGGCTTGTTTGGACTCAATGCCAAAGGAATAGTATTTGGTTGCCAAAAACTATTGGACACTTTTCAAGGATTTTTTGTTATGAAGTATCTGATTGAAATTTGAACACAAAAAGATCATCCAAATATTTTTGGGTTTCTAAAAGGCCTTTCATATAACATCTAGCTTCAGCGAAGGTCTTAACGCTAGTGAAAGCCCATTACCTGGCCAACAATAGAGAGCCCATATTTCTGCAAACCAAGGTCGACTGGTTTCAAAGGAATGGCAAAGGATTTCTCCCCCTTGTCCTCCTCAAAGAAAAGAAAGAGAGAGAGTTAAAGAGATTTTCAGAACAAAATCCAGCTTGAGCAAAGTAGTCCATGCCAATTTTGCCATAATTAGGTCTTCAATGTTGTGTATCTCTTCAGATCGTGATGGAAAAGAGAAGATTCAAGATTTTTCCCGTGGCATTTATTCCTCTTATATTCAGACATGCTAAATTCGTCATCTTTTAGACTTAGCCCCTCTAGGTCTTCCCCTTAGCTTGGCTCTACTCATTTGTTGGACAGAGGAGGAGGAGCTACCCTCATCAAGTGTCGTACCGTGTCCATTATATTTATGTCTATATCTCCACCCTCATCGAGCTCATCAAATGAGTTAAAGGGATGTCCTTTGTTTTGGGTTGGTTCAATAGTAGGCTTACTTAATGGTGGTTTCCTATGAATCAAACCTGAAGAGACAAGGTTGACTATGAGAACATCTGGGCTAAAGCCCAAATCCGTGTCTCTATTTCCCTTATTTCTCCAAGACCTACTCCCACGTTTCTTTTCCTTTACTAATTCTATGCTATAGCTATGTCTAGTTTCTGCCTAACTCTTAGAAGGAGGGTTACACCTTCTATAAACTAAGTTAACCTTTCTTTTACCACTCTCAAGTGGTTGGAAAGAATGTTTTTTCACTTTCTCGGTCTGTGAAGTATTCCCAAGCTGCAAGATTTTTATCCCTGGATTGTCCTTTAATTTTAGACTGGAGCATAACAGTTTTGTTATCCAATGGGTCATCATCTGATAGAGGAAGATGAAGATCCCCCTCTCCCTCATTCCCAGATTCATATCCCTACTCATCAGAGCCGTCACATGAGTGGCCAGATGACTCCGGAGTCCTGCTGGTTCTGGGTGAGTCCTCCTTTGGCTTCCATTCCTTCCTGTTTCCTTGTCTTGGGGGTGTTGTTCACCTTTTGCATGTGATTGTTGAATCTTACTCCCTCCAGAGTTAGGGACAATAGGTATTTCCTTCTTTTTACTCTTAGTTTTCTTGTTGGTCTCTCCCTTTATGAATCTCCCTTTTTCCTTATCATGGTCCATTTCAGAATTCTGAGAGTCCAGCCCCTTTTTCCATCTATTTAAACCATCAGTTGCCATAGTTGGAGGATTTTACCCCTGTGAATATACACACTTCAAAATCCCATTACAATGAGAAGAGTTCTTTATCAAAGTATCTTTATCAGCCCTGTCATTATTCCTTTTTTCATAAGATTGACCAACCTCACATTCATCAGAATTGTCATTTTCTTCCTCAGCTAAAGGGCTGAACTTATTAGGAGATGTGAAAAAGGACGTACCTTCGCCTTTTAAGTTGGTCTTTGGGGGGGATTTATTGGGAATAACCTGGTTCCACCCATGTACCTTTAGATCTGCCATTGCAGCTTTTCTTACCTGCTGTTGGAGGGTTGACTTTATCCTTATTTGGTCCCAGCGTACTTGATTTTATTCGTCGATTGCACCAGCTGGAAGTTTAGCTTCATTCCCAACCAAGAGTTTACTTACTGCTTGCTTATCTTTGAGGGCTTTTTCTTCATATGAGTGGTCAAATGTTTTGCACTTCAAGCACTGTGGTGGCATCCATTCATATACCACCTCTTGCGTGCATTATTTTCCAAAATCATCAATGTAGCGAATAAGCATGGGTGATATTTCTCCTGCCTTAATCTCCACGCAAATTCTTGCAAAAGTCATTCTTGCTTGAGAGGTGGTGAGCTTGTCCATGAAAGGGCTTTCCAATTAGGATACCCAATCCACCTAGAACATATGTGTTGAAGTAATGGATCCAAAGATTTGAAGAATCTTACCCAAACTGGAACAGCATCCAATTTAAGCCTTTGTATGGGCTTATGGCCAGAGGAATAGAACCTTGTTCCCAAATGAAAGTTGAGATTGATCCAGTATATCTGCTTGGAATCCTCTGAGTGGAACCTAAAGACAAAAAGGTCTTCATCCATCTTTTGGACTTCAAGGAGGCCTTTTGCTGTCCAGAATGCTTCTGCAAAGTTCTCCATGTTGAAGTATGAAGTTGAGTTACCCATGATTTGTCCAAAAATTGTGGTAACCCATTTCTCCTTATCTCTATCTATTGGGATAGAGATATTGTTTGCTTGCCGCTCACCCTTCCAGGCCCTAACGATAGCTTTTGCTACCGTTGGGATGTACTGGACATGATTGATTGATTGATCGATCGATCCACCACTCTGGCAGGGTCATTGGTAAAAGGACGGTTACCCTTGTCTACTTAACTTGGGCTGGCGTGAGAGTAGATGTTTCGGGTTGAAATTGAGCTTGAGCAACGAGGCCTAGGCCAATTTTGCTCACACCAGAGCTTGCATGTGTTCGATCAAAGCTTAATCAGGTAAATTGAGTCATACTGAGACAATTTATGATTGTTTTAGTGGACTCCGACCGCTTGTCACGGCGGCCGAAATGGCCTTATCAGCCGGGGAAAAAATCTCGCTTTGATAGGTTAGATGTTAGCAAAGAAAAGAGCACAGAGAGATAAGGGAGGGAAGGAGTGAAGGAGGAGGTAAAATGAGAAAGAAAAAAGAAAGGAGGCGGAGAGAGGAAAGAGAGGGAGTGACGAAGGTTTTCTTACCGTTGGAGGAGAGAGAAAGGAGTGTGTGGTGTTACAAGGTTCTTTGTTATTATCTTATTTCTTCATATTCTTCGACGTGTTCTTCGTATTCTTCGATGTTTTTCGTGTCTTTTTGTGAGTCAATTAATTTTTTGTTATCAAGTGGTCTTTTGGGAGCGTGTGATTCCACTAAGCACACAGCAACATAGTATCAGAGCCATCTTGAAACAAGAAATTCCGTGCCTTTTGTTTTCAAAACATTAGTCGTCTTTAAAAAGATCGAGTCTTCATTTTTCTTGTCTTGAGTATTCCATCTTTTTTATAAGCGAATTTCATAGATAAGCCTAATTAAACATCATTACAAAGTTTGTAGCTAGGATCAACCAACCGCAAGCAAGATTGCTCAAAATTAACTGGCACTATACAATCAGTATTCAGTCCTAGCGAAATACTAGTGCCTGCAAGTGTAACTTGAATCTTCCTTTTGGTTTCTTTGCATGCAATTTAGACTTGTATGAAATTAAGATTTTTTATTCATCCATAAAATATGCAGCCTTATTTTTCTTCATAAAAGTGTCACATTTTGTTTCATTCTTGTTGCATTTGGGCACCTTAAGTTGTGTGGCTATTGTGCTTGTGAATTATTGCTAATTCTGCTAGAGAATTTGGGTGCAATTCTTTGACTGTTGTTGTCCATCTTTATCCAAATCTCAGCCACCTTAAACAAGTCTCCAACCGTGAAAGAAAACTTTAATCCTATTTCTTTTGATTTTCGATATAAAGACATTAAAAAGAAAAAGAAAAAAAAGACGCACCTTAGCCAAATAAAAGAGGTTAGTTTCTTTTCAAAAAAAGAGTTTCGCCAAAAAAAAAAATTGTCCACCGACAAATAATTTAACCGTATTTTTGTGACCCAAAAAATTACCCACCTCAGAAAATTCAATAAACATCCCATTTGCTCCTAACCTAAGCTATCCTATACATCCTTGCACTCATTTCTTGGATATATTTTCATGATATTTAGCTTAGCACATGGCCGTTCAAACTAAGAGTTGTCAAGGCACCCCTTAGTGTCAAATTCAGGCATACTACATACTATTGGTTTCTTATTTCTTTGATTCTATTCTCGCATATATACTTGTGCTTCATGTGTCTCCCGTGTCTGACCTTGTTGCAGCTTGAGACCCCTCAAGAAAAGAGTTGAAGAAGACATTTAAATAGCCTTGAGAAATCAGATTCACATCTTTTTTAGTCTTGATTAGTTCAAACGACTTGAACACTTGAGAACTCTCTGAAAGGTAAAAGACATTGGTGGTAAGATTATTTGAGGGGAGGTAGAAGCAATTTTTGAGTGAATCTATACACGAGAGCAAAAAATAAGTTTTTTAGTTTTCACGCGTAACCATTTCTTTCGTCTTTGTGTTAGTTTTTTTTGCTTCATATTTCATTTCAGGATGGGTGACCAAACGAGAAACACCACAACCGAGGGCATTACGTAGGAGCAAGTTGTAGAAATAGTGACAACAATCGTATGATGCCTTCACATGTTCCAAGCCTGATTAGAAGACTTAAAAACATTTTCGTGACTCATATGTTTGTCCCTGAGCATACTACCCATTTTGAGCAAAGAACCAGCGGCACCCAAGGTACACGACCAAAGCGAGGAGCCCTCAAAATGCCTCCAATAAGGAGAGAATCCATTGAATATGATGGGAGAACGATAATGAAGATGAATTTGAGCAAGAAACAGCATGCCACCCACCTTAAAACCGCAGAAAAAAAAAACAACACAACGAGCGTGAGTTTGGTAAGCTAAAGGTGGCAATCCCTCCATTCCATAATGAGAGGATCACAAAGCTTATTTGGAGTAGGAACGCAAGGTAGATCTCATATAGTCATGTCATTCCTTTTCTGAAAGAAATAAGGTATGTTTTGCTGCTATTAAATTTGTTGATTACGTTTTCGTATGGTGGGAGCAAACTCAAAACGTTAGAACTAAAACAGGGGAGGGAAGAATAAATACATAGAAAGAAATGAAACGTGTTATGCGCAAAAGATTCACACCATCTCATTATAATATATCATTGTTTCAAAAAAATGCAAAATTTAACTAAAGAAAACAAATTTGTTGATGAGTACTTTAATGAATTGGAAATAACCATGATAAGGGCTAACTTTCAAGATCCTGAGTCTATTATGTCTAGATTTTTGAATGGTTTGAACAGGGAAATAACAAATCAACTTGAGCTCCAACCTTACGCTAATTTGGAGTCCATGGTGCACATGGCGGAAAAGATCGAGCGTCAAATAAAGAGGAGAAACATGAAGCCTAAAAGCTTCAACCAAAGTTCAACAAATCACTTCTAGATGAATATAAATCAAGAGAGCTTTGGAAGGCCTCAAGGAGCCTCTTCTTTGTCAACCCAACCAGCACCGCCCATTGACAAAGGAAAAGGTAAGATGGAGGAAAAAAACATCCTCTAAAGGTACGTCTACTAACACTACTTCTTCCAATTCAAGAGTTGTTTGTTTTAAATGTCAAGAAAAAGTTCATATATCATCCAATGTCCTAATAATGTGCCATGTATCTAGATGGTAGGGGATGATATGTGTCTAAAAGTAAAAGTGAAGACAAGTCTGAAAATAAATTTGACAACTTGCATGATGAAGAAGATGAAAATAATATTGAAAAAGCGTCATCTCAGTTTTTACTTATAAATAATACTTTGGAAAAGACCAAAATTGAAGACTGCCCTAAGAATGACAAACAAGCAATGACTTGATTAAATGCAGCTAGATCACCTTGAGAAAGCAAAATAAAAACAAGCCCCTAAACTTTCCCAGACTCCCCAAGACCCAAACTTTATCAAATGCACAGCGCATCCCAATTATCAGCCAAACTGTCATTATAAACAGCACCAATTGCACACTAAAAACAAAACAGAAAGGAAAGAAGGTTATTGAACACCTAATCTACTTCCAGTTTTTCTGCAGTAAGGACCAAGTAAAAGAAGAAGAAAAAACACATATAAAGCAAGGGTTAGTTGTCAAGCTCCATTACCTCTGGACCATTAAAGACAGAAGGTTCGTTCATGTCATTCCATATGTACAAGGAAGAAGTTGAACCAACATAATTGTTGTATGAAAACTTATCACCCCACCAAGACCTAATCTCTGGATTAACCATATCAATATAGGACGAGGAACCAGGCCAGCACCACCCATCGAAATCCTTGCCACTAGAATCCTTAACATAATAACCATTCTTTGACGCTTCCTGATGAATGTGATAGCCGTCATCCCTCTTAATATGTGGGTCAACAATAGTGACCATATTCCTACCTTTAGCAGCCAACTTCCGCTGCATATCTTCCGGATTAGGAAACAGGACCCTGTCCCAAGTAAAGTACCTCTTCCCATCTGTGTGCTCAATATCAAGCCATAGCACATCGTATGGGATATCATACTCATCAAACTTTGAATCAACATGGTAAACATCCTCTTCGTCCCTATAATTCCATCTACATTGATGATACCCCGCAGCAAACAGCTGGGGCATTGATGGCCTTCCAGTCACAGCAGTATATTGCCTGATAACATCCTTTGGTCCAGGACCAATGAAAAAGAATGCATCTACTATACCAGCCTCACTCATCCACAAAGTATCGATCCGTTTTACATCTGATGGCATCAGTATGATCTCCTCACCATCATTCCATCCTGGACCCAAGACATCAATCTGCATCTCAGCAGCATTCAACCAGAAAAAGCCTGAACTCCCTCTAGACTTGCCATGAGAGATCATTAAAGGAATTGAGCCATACAGCCCAAAAGGCGACTCGTGAAGATACTCAAACACATCAAGATTAAAAAGCCGGTATGGCTCAGAAAATCCGTCCTGCACTCCAGGGCCTCTGGTAGGTTTCAATGCCAAACTGGTAGCATGTTCAGGGATCCCATAGACAAAATCAGCACCGTAAAATGACACATCAAAACTAATTGATTGCGGACCATAGGGCCTTGAATCAGTATGCCCCCTAAATTTCTCTTCCCAATCTTCCCCCTCATTTTTTTGTCTCAACTGCTCAAAATCAAACAATCCATTTGAATTTACGGACAGAACTCTCTTCTTACTTACTTTATCCCTCACAAATACCTCAAACGGATCATGTCTCACCACACCTTCATAGTCATTATCCAGGTAAACAACAGAAGAATACCCTAAATCATCGTCGATTTTCTCCAAATTAAGTCTTTGCAAATACAACTTTCGATCCAAAAACCCATAAACAATCACGTCAGGTACCTCAAATCTTTTCTTGGGTGGGTTTAAAGCAGGGTCCTCGTCAATCCGAAGCCTCAAAATTCCATCTTGATAGACCGAAACACTGAGTAATAGAGGCTTACTATTAGAGTCCGTGGTGGAATCCTGAGTCTGATTGATTTGTGGGGTTTTCGGGACGAGCTTGGCAACGAGATCTCCGGCGTCGGAAATGGAGACATCGGTGGCAATTAGATTGCACGCGCCGGCTTTCCGGGATCGGGCGCGCTTACAGAATGGGGTCTGATTGCAGTTCCTGAACTCATCTCTTTTCCAAGAGAAAGTAGAGGGGATGATCAGAAGCAGAAGCAACAACGTATAAGGTGAAAATTGTGGATTCATTTTCATGGTTTTAAGGATGATGGATCCAGTTTGGCTTTCAGAATGTTACCGTGGAAATGTAGTGTAGCAACAACATAGGAGTACAAAAGAATGGTTTCAAAGCAGGCGGAAGAGCCCGATGAGGAGTGACACCCTCACCTCAACTATCTCCTAGTCTTATTCCTCGCGAAAAATATGTCATAATAGACTAAGAGAATGAATGGATATCCAAAAAACAATATTCATTATTTTTCTATGTGTCTCACACTTCTTCAAACTTATAGATTGGTATTTGAGTGAAACCGATATCAAAACTCATTCCTTCGTCCTAGTATGTCGCCACCACGTCACAGCATGCAGCCATTGTGCCACCTCGTGCCACTACCGCACCAACTTGTGCCACTATCGCGCCGCCACCTGCCACCACCTGTGTTACCATGTCACCACCCCCGCCACCGTTCACCACCACCCTACGACCACCGCGCTACCACCATCCCACCACCACGCAATCATTGTCCCGCCACCAACCCATCATCACTCTACCGCCACCCTGTCAACATCCTGCTACCATCGTGCACCACCATATTGCGTCCACTATGCCATCAGCACCCCCCTTCACCAGCACATCACTGCCCCACTATCGCACCCTATCACATGTCACGACCGAGCTACCACCATATGTATATACGCGCTTTAATTCTTATTCACTCTCATATGTGTTCCCGATAGAATTTATGGTAATAAACGTGTATGGATTTACAGCTTAAACACATTCTGATTCTTGTATCTATCATTCCGATTCCAATACTGATACCTAATTTCAAACCAAAAGCTTAATTATGTTTTTATCCAAATGTTTTATCAAACATATAAAAGATCTGAAGTTGTAGTTTTTATCCAATTTTTTTTATTTTGTTACACTAAATATCCATGTTGGTCATCAAAACAGCACTAATCTGATTTTCAAAAATCTTCCTTATACAAATTAGATGTTTAGTACAATAAAATAACAACAATTAGATAAAAACTGCTATTTCAAAAATTTGAAATGTTTTACACAATTATTAAAAAGATTTACAGAAAAAATGTAGTTACTCTTAACTTTGAAGGTGATAAATTGCACTCCATCTGACAGAAAAATATTATCAATTTATCTTTTGGTTTATTTCAAATATATTGTCAGTTCTTTGAAAGTATGCTTATTATTAGTCATGCCATAATTGCGATTATCATATAGATGATTTCTTTAGTTTGAATTAATTAACCAACTCTTTATTAAATTGTGTCCTAAGTCAAACTAACATACTTATTATTTTAGTTTGACTTGAACCTAATTTAAAAAAGTCAAACTCTTTGGACTATTATTTGTATTACATCCTTAGTTGATTATTTGATATAAAATAAAGATCAATGATACAAGTGTTGATTAAAGAGGTAGTATATGAACTTTCAATACTAATACTTACTATTTTAAAAAGTAGAAAATATTTTTAGAACAAAAGAATTAAAATAAATACAATGTTTTTGAAACATAAAAGTAATTTTTTTTTTGGACAGAAGGGGTAATTATTTTTTGTCAGGTACAAAGGAGGACAGAATTTTATAAAAATAGCTAAGCAAGCTTAAAATAATTTTAAATTGTCATATCAACTCAATACTTCGATATCAACTACTAAAATTTTGAGGTAATTCGGTTAAAATTATTTAAAGCTAAAAACATTTGCCCACTAATATCAAGCTTTGTTGTGAAAATAGAAACTAACATGGAAAATCATCGATTACACAAATGACTTGGGTTGGCAGATGTTTACCTACAAATAATTCTCAAATTTTAAAATAGTCATGTAGCAAGTTTGATTAGTTGTGTTAAGACTAATCAAATATATAAAATATATGTAAGTTTTCTGTTTTGACCAATCATTTTCTTATAAATTTTATGTAACATAATATTATCGTGCTACTATTTACTCTATGAACAACATAATTCATGACAAATTATTATACGGTATTTTTGTTAAGGAAGAGACTTTTTACGGTATTTTTGTTAAGGAAGAAACTTTTTGTAGCACTGAAAAATCGACAGCTGGCGCTACGGAAAGCAGCTCTTGGAATAAAAGGTGAACCCCTCGTTCAAGGGTCCACCATTCGTGTAGGATGTAAATCAGAATCTCAACAGGTTGGAGAATTTATATAGTGATTCACACAAAGTCATCCTCCAAATTATGACTCGGCCTAGTAGTACGGGATCCCCTCACCGTTCTCTCTCACTGCGTACGTGACCGCATGACACGTGGCAAAAAGGGGATGGTGAGGCTGGGTGACGGTAATCCTCATCCAGCCTCACCACCCCCTACTGCTGTCATATGTCGCGTCCTGGACCGTACGGTGACTCACCGCGCGGTGAGGAGATATCATCCCCCAGTAGTACTGGATTGTCCACAGTGTCCGTGTCTAGTCCGTGGTGTATGTAATGTAGTAAAAGACAAAGCTTTTGAAACTCCCTCCACAAGAAACGCTTACACTCATGAAGACGGAAACATGCTCCTGTATGAGAGGCCGAGTAATTGAGTTCCTCATCAAATCCACTCAAGTAATCACTTCCAAAACCTACCTTCGATTGCTTTTTCTTATGAATTCTGCTTTACGTGAATTTCTTGTGTTTGATTTCACCACAATCTTTTTTGCGTATAATTGTGATTATTATTCCGATTTTCTCTGTTTTTGTTTCTGTTGAAGAAGCTGGAAGTTTCTTCCTCGGTGAAATACTCGGCATTGGCAATATTCGTGGAGCGATTTTATCCTTCACTCTCCAGGTAACTCAGTCTAATGGAACTTTTATTTGGTTCATGTAGATTTTGCGTTTTTGGTGTGTGTAACGAATTAGGTTAATTGATGATCCTGCTTTTGAAGACTGAAAGAGGATGATGGGGTTACTATGAGGAAATGTGTTACGAAATAGCTTGAGACGACTGAGAAATTTTGGTTTTTCTTTGGGCCTACTAGTCCTTGTAGCTGAATGTAGGTGTATTCCCATTCTTGATACTATCTTGAACCTTGTGGCTTTGCGTTACTCTTTAACTATCAGATTTCCTTGCTGTTATGAAGCCGAATTTATCTGGGTTAGAAGCAGATAATTTCCTTGGAATGAGATACTGTAATTAGATAATTTGCTGACTCATAGGATCAAGAGGAATAAGAGTATGGAGTCTATTGTTGAAATGTGCATCTGTTTATTCAGTGGTCATATGTAGGCCCAAGAGAGGATATCTAACATGATTGTGCACAGAGCCAGAAATGGTTCAATTGGGTGAGTCCACCTTGTTGAGATAAGGCCCAGGTTTTGTTGCCCGTGTTAGATAATCAATTCCATAAAAATGTTCATGCTATGATAGTTTACAAATGTTGAATGGGAAACTATTATTTGTGGTGGATTACGTTTTCTAATTGTTTCCACCTGCCGTGAAGATTATCAGAGGACAAAGCCACAGGAAACTGGCTTTTGCGTCCTGTGACAGAAAGCAACATGCAGCTGTTTGCCCTTGTTTCCATATGGATCTCAAGCAAAGTAATTTGGTTCTTTGCTTTCATAATGAGTTAGTGACTTCGTCATTTGTGTAATTTTGAACTCCGTAACTTTCAGATACATGGTGCTCCTTCACTGTCTGCCGATGCCATTAAGTGTCTGGGAGACAAGTACATTAAAGACCAGCACTTTACTAGAAGGGATATCCTGGAAGCAGTAAGCTAGTTCTTCTCGGTTAGATATCTTGGGAACACTTGATTTACAATTACGTAGTAATGATGTGATGTAAATTCGACAGGAGGTTGTCTTGTTGGAGGTAATTTTCGTTTTTCATGCATCGTGATAGTCTGCTTCAAGTTGAAAATTTAGTTGAATCTGGAGGGAATGTAACTTTTGCAACTTCATCTATTTATACGTCTGTTCTTGCGCAGGTCCTGTATTTCCAGATTAGCACATCAAGTATTGCTTTCTATTTTCTGGAAGATCTTCTCATTCAGTTGAAGTGATTATTTTCTACGCCTACTAGAACCGTGCTTATCATTCCATCCAACTAGAATCATGTTTGGTCCTAACTTGTGCTACTCCCTGGTTTGTGCAGAGAAGTTGCTCAATCAGGACAGTTTCTGAAGCTTGAAACTTGCCTTGACATTATGGATCTTCTTTATGAAAAGGAGGAAACATCAGCTCTTTTTAGCTCTCCCCAACCTTTGGCTGCGTCTATATTGGCATGTTCCTTCTTTTTTTCTCTATTTCGTGTAATATCTACCTAATGCTCGTAAAGTGTGTTGGCTATCGTTTTTCGTTAAAGTTTCTGTTCTTGACAGGTTGCTGCATATATTATTGCTGTGCCAGTACAAAAATGGGAGTTTCCTATTCTTCCGTGGGGTAAGACCATATTGATCGCAAATAACCCTTTCGTTTGCTCTCTTTTTCTGTCTTTCAAAGTTATGGTCTATCATGTGCTTTTAAGAGAAGGCTCCAATGGTCTCGTTCTTTTACAAGGTTCATAGGCCAAGATAATTTCATGCAAACTTCTATATGGACATGATATTCTCCACGTTTGAATCTAGCTAGGGACATCCTCAGATTAAATCTGTCTGTCATTGTTTTGAGAAATTCAAATCAAAATTATAAGTCACCCCCTTCCCCCCCCTCCCCTGATAATCTATCATTTTCTTGTTTCTGAAACTTTTTTTTCTTGCTGGGGAATATGTTCTTGTATATACATGAGGCCCTCTGATTTCTTATTATACTTCACTTCTGCTGCTGGGCCTTCTACTTGCGATTGGTATATGAGAGAGAGATATCTTGTTGGCTAAAGGTTGAACCTCAACCCAAAAGGCCTCCACTGTCCCATCCTCAAAGAGTTGCGTGGATGATATAAATCAGGAATCCAACGGTCTCCTAGATTGGATGAGATCTTACACAGTTACCCACACAAGATGCCCTCCACATGAGATCTTACACAGTTACCCACACAAGATGCCCTCCACAAACCAGGCCTTTGGCCTGGCATCAGAGGAACACTCACACTGTGCGCGTCCCTGGATTCGAACTCATGACCTCTTGTTGGCAATCCACAACCTGAATACCAAATGGACTATGCCATGGGGCTGAGAGAGATATATCTAAGTTTACTGGTGTATCAGTAGGAGTAATTTTTAAGTTCTTATGAGATATGAGCTTCAGTTTCCTCTTCCCTTAGATCTGGAATGATCTCGGGACATGTAATCTTTCAAAAAGAGTTTGCATTTTTAAAATCTGAATTTGCAAATACAAGGAAACCCCAGACCTCAGGTCCTGATGAGGAGCTGATTGTTGAGTTTGTCATTTCTTTTGTAAAAGGAAGTCTAGTATTTAAGTAACCTCGTCTTCTTAAAATTTGAATCTACAAGTTATCTTCCTGATGCCAAGGTTAAGGAAACCTCTTTTGTATTTTTTTTTTTACTTATTTAACTATTTTAGGTTATTTAATTAGATATGATATTTATATAGAAAATTAGGTAGGATGTTTATAAGAAAAATTAGATAGATATTGATATAATCAATTTTTATACACATTATTTACACACTCTACCATTTATATCGAGCAATATTTGGCTAAATCGACACTAAAAAGTAACAATAACAATCAAATTGAAGAATAGAAGTGTTCATGTGATTAAATGAAAAATATTAATTTTGTCAGCTAAATTAACTTTATTTTCTGAGCTTAACTGAGTTACCACTTAAATTATGTTAAAATATATGCTATTTAGCTGAATCTAATATTTATTTATTTACTTTAGCTGGACACTACACATTTATTTTAATACTGCAGGAAAAAAAGGAAGAGATAAACTTTAGAAAATATTATCGTCAAGCTGTTGAATCAAAATCTTATCGGATATTTTTGTTGCTGATCGACGGCAGTTGAGAAAATATGGGAGATATACATCGCCCTCTGCTCCTTTTTTACGCTTTAAATATAAGTGGAAGGCAGAACAATTGAGGATAGAAAGCTTTTGGAGAAGTTTTCTCCAAGGCAGCAGAAAACGCCTGGGGTTTTCCCCCCACCCAGCGCGATTCCCAAAGCCACTTCCTCTCTCCATATTATCAAAAAGCCAGTAGAGTCATAAAAAGAAAAAAGAACAACTGCAGCCAATCAACAGGCGCATCGTCAGCACACTTGTCGGCCAGCTCCTCAGCAGTGGCATCAGTCCAGTCGCGTCAGCCTGCAGTCGGCGCGTGTTCCGAGGCTGCTCTGCAGTTCAGTTTTATACACTGTTTCTTTTTCTACTGCTATTTTATGCAATTATTGATGGATAGTATGAAATTAATTTGTGGCTAAATTTCTATTTTCTTGACTAGTTTTGTGAAAGTTGAATTGTTTTGATGATTTAATGTATTAGTTTTCCCTCTTTGATTTATTTAATTTACTAGTTTATTATCCCAATCGTTAATTGTTGTTGGTGTGTTTATTGCGTCAATAGATTAGCTACCTATTGATAGAACATATAATTAATTTCGAAGGACCGGGAGGTGAAGATTTTAATTACGACCGTGTCAACAACGAACCTGTAGTAAAATTGACTAGGGATAGATTCGGTTTCTACGGGTGGATAATTAGAAAATTCTAAGGAAATTAAATGCGACTCGATGGATTAAAATTTGCGTAGGGATACGGAGTTTGTCACACCGAGTTAGGTTTCTACGCCAAGGGATTGGGTAAAAATTAAAATAGGGAATTTCTTCCTTAGCGGTTTGGAATAGAAACTAGTTAATTATTTTGGGTTAAAGAGTGGATTACACTTTAGAAAATGATTCAACTGAAACATAAACTAGTCAAGGAAATCTTTAAAGGGAAAATTTAAGGTTTAGTAATTTAATTAGCAGTTAGTTTTTGTTTTTATCAAATTTTATTGAATAGGTTTAAATTAAGGCGAAAAAATAATTTTGGTACTTAAAATTAGTCCTCGTGGGATCGACAACCCTCTTGCCCGCTGCTCTACAATTGTACCTAGTGCACTTGCTAGTTAGTGGTTAAGAAAAAACACATCAAGTTTTTGGCGCCGTTGCCGGGGACTATATTTTTAATATCATATAATTATTTATAGCCTTGAGATTAAGCCAAAATATTTTGTATATATATACATATAAAAAAAGCAAAAAAGGAAACGAACAAAAACAACCGAAGGTTCTGACGCCTTCGCGTTTTTTTTTAAAAAAAAAAATCAAATTTTGTTAATAGTTTTTAACTTACTGTTTTCGTTTGTTTTTTTTCTGATTCCTTTTGTTTTATTGTTTTTCCCCTTTCTGTTTATTTTCAGTTTTTTTAATATTATTATTATTTTTTCTGTTTCTAAATATTTGCGTAACTGTTTTTTTTGGTTGTTTTTATTTGCTTAATTTATTTTTTCTTTTGCTGTTTTGTTATTTATTTTCCTTTAATTTTCTGTTTTTTGTTTTACTTTTAGTAACTAGTTTATTAGTTTATGACCCGTAGTTCTCACGAGCCTTTACTATTCGATCCTAATATCGAAGGTACTGCTAAGCATAATCGGAAAATAGTAAGGCAAGCAAAAATTAACTCACAAAGAGTTAATATCCAAGAAATCCAAGAAGAAATAGAAATTGAAAGAATTGAAATGGCAGAAAATAACCAAGAAGCCCAAAGATGCCTTAGAGATTATGCAACCCCTAGGGTAGAGGGAGCTGCCCCAGCTATACTTAGACCCACTATAGCCGCTAACAATTTTGAAATTAAACCAGCAGTAATACAAATGATCCAACAATCTGTACAATTTTATGGTTTATCAAATGAAGATCCTAATGCCCATATTTCTAACTTCTTAGAAATATGTGACACATTTAAACAAAATGGGGTAGGTGATGATGCTATACGATTAAGACTTTTTCCCTTTACCCTAAAAGATAAAGCTAAAGCATGGTTAAATTCTCTTCCTTCCGGTTCTATAACTACATGGGACCAATTAGCTTCTAGTTTCTTAACTAAATATTTTCCACCATCTAAAACCATGAAATTTAGAAATGATATAACAAATTTTGTTCAAGATAGTGGGGAATCATTATATGAAGCTTGGGAAAGATTTAAAGACTACCTAAGACGGTGCCCACACCATGAACTACCAAAGTGGATGCAAGTCCAAATATTTTATAACGGTATGGAAAGTGGCGCCAGATCAATGGTAGACGCTGCTAGTGGGGGTAGCATAATGAGAAAGCCACCCGATGAGGCATGGAATCTCTTTGAAGAGATGGCCTCAACAGGGTGCCAGTGGCCAAATGAAAGAAACAATCCTAAAAGAGCTTCCGTGTTAGAACTTGACACAAACTCCGCCATCTTGGCACAACTTTCTCTAATTTCAAAAAGTCTAGGCATTGGTGGTAGAATAACCTGTGAAAATTGTGGCGGTAATCATGTGACAAATCAGTGTCCACAAAATCATATAGCAAGCACAAGTGAAATTATCTATCCGAACGAAGCAAATTTTGTAGGTCAAAATCAAAGATTTAACAATCCTTATCTTAATACCTACAGTAATACATGGGGAAATAATGCAAATTCTTGGAATAGACCTCAAAATCTAGGACATCCTCCTGGTTTTTCAAACACCCAAGAGAAAAAGATAAATGTTGAAGAGATCTTGGCAAAATTTATATCAAGCTCTGAAGCAAGATTCCAAAATCAAGAAGTCTTGATAAAGAGTCAAGAATCGTCAATCAAGAATTTGGAAAACCAAGTCGGTCAAATGGCAAATCTTTTATCAAATAGAATCCAAGGAAGTCTGCCAAGTAATACAGAAACAAATCCTAAAGAAGTGAATGTTATAACTCTACTGAATAGAGATGAAACAATCAGTGAGGCAAACTCTTTGAATGAAAATGATAGATGTGAGCAGTCAATTTTTCTTGGTGCTGAAGCTGATGAAGACGAAGAGAAAGTACAAGCTAAAACATTAAGAGACGACGGTATCTGTCACTGTAACAATCTGAAAAGGCCAATTGAGAAAGATGAAACGAGAATTCCACAAAAATTATCAGCAAATCTTAATGAAAATGAACTTGATGAGGAATTTGGAAAATTCATTGAAAAGTTCAAGAAATTAAACGTTGATACACCTTTCGAAGAAGCTTTAGAGAAAATGCCGAGTTATAAGAATTTTTGTAAAGAAATACTGGCAAACCAAGTGAAGAAACAAGGTCTTGAAAAAGGTAATCATATAAACGAACATGTTCAAGATAAATTACCACCAAAGCAAGAAGATCCTGGATGTTTTTATATCCCTTGTTCAATTGGTAATTTTAATTTTGATGATGCCTTATGTGATCTTGGTGCTAGTGTTAATGTCATGCCTTACTCGGTATTTGAAAAATTAAAATTGAAAGACTTAAAACCAACCAATTTCTCAGTACGTTTTCGTGATGGATCAACCACATGTCTAAGAGGAATGGTTGAAGATGTTTTGGTTCGAATCGATAAATTCATTTTTCCTGCTGATTTTGTGGTGTTAGATATGGTTAATGATTATAATTCAAAGATTCTTTTTGGAAGACCATTTTTAGCCATAACTAGGAGTGTTTTTGATGTGCCGAATGGAGACATAATCTTAAGGGTAGGTAATGAGGAAGTTAAATTACATGTCTTAAAAAATTTTAAATACCCTAGGAATAATGATGCTTACTGTTCGGTTAATACCATTTTTAAAGTCTCAACCGAAAATTGCGCCCATAGAAACGAGGAATCTGAAGGCAGAAAAAATGAAATCCTTTTTGAAAATAAATTACAAGAGGGTCAAAAAGTTCTGCTAGACAAATCAATATCTTGCGTTATAAAGAAAGTATGTCCCTCTGGAGACGTTGAGGTGGAGTTCGAGAAGGTTAAGCAAATCAAAGTGAAGGGTAGTCGTCTAAAAAGATTTAATACTGAAGCTTCTCGATTATCAGATAAGAAGATAATTCGCTTGTATGATCCACCATGAAAAGGAACTTCGGAAAGTCTAGCTGTAGACTATAAATTCAGAACTACTTCTTTACATTGTCATTTTTATTGTTTGTCGTGTTAGTGTCAAAAGTTTGCAAGTTTTTTTCATTGAAATACATTCAGAGGCTGTTGAGCAATGAATGTTTCAATTTTTTCTTGCAAGCTTTAGTCATGATTATTGTTTTAGAGTCATTTTTTTTCGTGTTATGCGCTTTTGTTTTGGTTCTGATTTGCAGGAATAAAGATTGCAATATCGTTGAAAAAGAAGTTAGCCCAAGATGGTATGCATATGGTATATATGTGGCTCAGTGCAATATTAGAAGAAGATGTGTGCATCAAATCAGCTAAGTTTCTTGCCCCTATGCTTCTTATTCTTTCATCGAGGATAATGTTAATGTCTAAGTGGAGGGTAGAGGGTTTATACTAATACATGGTTGTTTTTTTTTAGAGCTGATTTTTGATGTACTTGAAAAGAAAAATGCTTAAATATGCGTTATTTTTAAAATTTTCAATCTTCTACGAATATGTGGATGTGAATTGTTTTGCATATATAGTTACAGAATACATGAGAAATACCTTTGGAATAATGGATTGATTCAATGTTGAATATATTTTATTTCATGTAATTTGAGACATTTTGAGCACGTATAGTCATGATCTGGTGATTTGTGGATGGTAGTGAAGAATTATGCTTATCATGTATTTTTTTGTCATTCTAGAACTTACTTCATTACTTCTCGAGGCGAAATTATTAGATGATTTCATGTTGACTTAGAGATGACAGTCATAGGCGTTCTTTGGACCGTTTGAGCCTTTCTAGCCATCCTTATGATCATTGTATCCCTAGTACCTTTTTGAGCCTGATTATTAAGAATGGTGAGACCCCATTCGATTTTCTTTGTTGTTAAACTTCATTAACTTTCCATTTTAGCCTACTTGATAAAAATGTCTATCCTTATATGTCCCTATTTAAGAGAGCTTATATGGCATCATCATTACTTTTGGGATAAAGATAGTGGGTTACGATGATGAGATGAGGTTGAAAGGGTACACAAATATATCGTTACAAGAGATTGGTGATGAAAAAGAAAAAAAAAGTTCGAAGAACGAAAAAAGAGAAAAGTTCAAAGAATGAGAAAAAAAAAGGCCAAAGAAAAGAAAAAAAACAATTATATGGTCGATGATATAAAAAGCTTGAAATTGATTTTGATTATTGGTTCTCAAAAGATGGAGAGGATTTTTGAATTGTAAAAAGAGTCTGTTTCATGCGCATGCCATTTTCTGTGAGCTCTCTTAGATTTTTCTTTGAATCCCTTTTCCTTCGTAAAACCAAGTCCTTAGCCTAACGTTACAAGCTTAAAAGTCCTACTTGATCTTCGTTGACTTGAATCATCTACATTAGTGGAGAGCGAGTAAGAAAAGTAAGCCTATGGGGTGTTCATGAGTCATAATTTGCATAATTTCAACTGATTGTCTACGGAAAACTGGAGATTGGCTATTTATACACACACCTCAATTACATGGGATAAGTATAGTTGATGTTTGAATTATAAAGTTATTCAATTGGTTATTTCGATTGTACTTTGTGGCTATTTATGTGAAATCATCGCTGATGCATATTCATTAGAAGAAAGATTAAGCATATTTTCTTTAAAGTTACTTTATTTGCTCGAGGACGATCAAAGACTAAGTGGAGGGTAGTTGATATAATCAATTTTTATACACATTATTTACACACTCTACCATTTATATCGAGCAATATTTGGCTAAATCGACACTAAAAAGTAACAATAACAATCAAATTGAAGAATAGAAGTGTTCATGTGATTAAATGAAAAATATTAATTTTGTCAGCTAAATTAACTTTATTTTCTGAGCTTAACTGAGTTACCACTTAAATTATGTTAAAATATATGCTATTTAGCTGAATCTAATATTTATTTATTTACTTTAGCTGGACACTACACATTTATTTTAATACTGCAGGAAAAAAAGGAAGAGATAAACTTTAGAAAATATTATCGTCAAGCTGTTGAATCAAAATCTTATCGGATATTTTTGTTGCTGATCGACGGCAGTTGAGAAAATATGGGAGATATACATCGCCCTCTGCTCCTTTTTTACGCTTTAAATATAAGTGGAAGGCAGAACAATTGAGGATAGAAAGCTTTTGGAGAAGTTTTCTCCAAGGCAGCAGAAAACGCCTGGGGTTTTCCCCCCACCCAGCGCGATTCCCAAAGCCACTTCCTCTCTCCATATTATCAAAAAGCCAGTAGAGTCATAAAAAGAAAAAAGAACAACTGCAGCCAATCAACAGGCGCATCGTCAGCACACTTGTCGGCCAGCTCCTCAGCAGTGGCATCAGTCCAGTCGCGTCAGCCTGCAGTCGGCGCGTGTTCCGAGGCTGCTCTGCAGTTCAGTTTTATACACTGTTTCTTTTTCTACTGCTATTTTATGCAATTATTGATGGATAGTATGAAATTAATTTGTGGCTAAATTTCTATTTTCTTGACTAGTTTTGTGAAAGTTGAATTGTTTTGATGATTTAATGTATTAGTTTTCC
The DNA here is from genome assembly GCA_036186865.1 of Eustoma russellianum. Classification (NCBI taxonomy): domain Eukaryota; kingdom Viridiplantae; phylum Streptophyta; class Magnoliopsida; order Gentianales; family Gentianaceae; genus Eustoma; species Eustoma russellianum. Next base: position 13,074,227 of record AP025068.1, read on the forward strand.
CTCTTTGATTTATTTAATTTACTAGTTTATTATCCCAATCGTTAATTGTTGTTGGTGTGTTTATTGCGTCAATAGATTAGCTACCTATTGATAGAACATATAATTAATTTCGAAGGACCGGGAGGTGAAGATTTTAATTACGACCGTGTCAACAACGAACCTGTAGTAAAATTGACTAGGGATAGATTCGGTTTCTACGGGTGGATAATTAGAAAATTCTAAGGAAATTAAATGCGACTCGATGGATTAAAATTTGCGTAGGGATACGGAGTTTGTCACACCGAGTTAGGTTTCTACGCCAAGGGATTGGGTAAAAATTAAAATAGGGAATTTCTTCCTTAGCGGTTTGGAATAGAAACTAGTTAATTATTTTGGGTTAAAGAGTGGATTACACTTTAGAAAATGATTCAACTGAAACATAAACTAGTCAAGGAAATCTTTAAAGGGAAAATTTAAGGTTTAGTAATTTAATTAGCAGTTAGTTTTTGTTTTTATCAAATTTTATTGAATAGGTTTAAATTAAGGCGAAAAAATAATTTTGGTACTTAAAATTAGTCCTCGTGGGATCGACAACCCTCTTGCCCGCTGCTCTACAATTGTACCTAGTGCACTTGCTAGTTAGTGGTTAAGAAAAAACACATCAGATATTCTTTTTTCTGATTAGCTAAGTTTTAGTTTTTGAAACATATAAATAGACCTCCTTGTACACTATTTTTATGAATCTATTTCATCAATAAGATTTGATAAATTTAAACATTTTGCTATTGTGAGTTTTGGAGTTTGTCTTGTTCAATCTTCCTCTTTTGAATTCAATTAATCCTTTGAGGAAGGGTTGTGATCTGAATTCTTCCCTCATGTTGTTCAAGAATCTTTCTAATGGTCTACCAAGGTTTATGGCAAGAAGGTTGTCGATCAAACAAGTGTTGTTCAACGTAGATAAACAGTAGGTCTAATAAGGTTCGCTGAGATCTGCGTTCATACAGAGGGTCTCACAAGGTTCTTCGTTATTATGTTCGTTCTTCATATTCTTTGTATTCTTTGTCGTGTTCTTCGTATTCGTTTTTTGTGAGTCATTAAATTTCTTGTCATCAAGATATCTTTTGAAAGCGTGTGATTTTGCTAAACACACATCAACGTGGTATCAGAGCTTTAGGTTTCCTTTCCTTCGATCACTATCTTTTTAATTTTATTCTGGTCGTATCTCTTGAGACTCCATCTTTTATCGTGTCAAAAAAGATCTGTTGCCTTTTGTTTGAGACATTTTCTGTTGTGCGTCTACCATTTACAAAGAAATCTGTGTCTTTTTTCTCTGTCCTTGTCTTTGCTTTCGACCGTATTCAAAAAAAATATTCTGTCGACAGGAAATTTTCTGCCTTCATCCTTTTGCTTAAAATCTGTTGCTGTTATCATCTAATACGCGCACACACATATATATATCAGCACCAAACAAAAAAATCTGACAGCCGGAAGAAATTTTTTTGTCCTTGTCGCAATCTTGATTTTGTCATAGAAAGCTTTGTTCTTTTCGTCATCTCCTTAATCTTGTGAATTACGTTTGACATTCAAAAAAAATTCAGCGCCACTGCATTGTATTCATCAGCGCCCACTTACTTTTCTCTAAAAGTTCAGATTCCAGTGTAGTCTATCGATCATTAGAAGTAGGCAAATCTTTGTTATTGAAAAGAAAAGAACAATTTCAATGTTATAAAAAATCCAATTGAATATATGTTTGAGAGACTTAGTAAAATATCTAATCAATTGGCAAAATTGGAGTCTTATTGTGGGTCTTCAAGTCCTGTTTCATACATTCCACATCGGTATAAAGTTTCGTGCCAATGTTCACAAACTGTTGAAAAGTACTATCATGAGTTCGTGAGTTTAATCAGTGCTCAAGAAAGAAGAGTGGCATAATGAGTCATTTTATTTGTGGACTCTATCCAAAAATCCATGAGTGTTTGAAAGATATTTCATTCTTTTGTCTTGAGGATATGGTCTATTGGACAAAGGAAGTTGAAAGGAGACAAAATCAAGCAATATCAATTCCACAACCTCTTCTCAATGAAGTTAGTTCTCCACATGAGAAAGCTTAGGTTCCAATTAAAACTCTTATTGTTAAAAAAAAAACGTGACTGAGGGCTTAAAAAAAGCAAAAGTTGCAGTTGAAAGTGATTGATCATCATCATCATCCGTACCCAGTATATCCCAACGACAACAAAAGCTATCGTTAGGGTCTGGGGAGGGTAAGTGGTAGGCAGACAATACATCTATCCCAAGGGACAAAGAGTCTGCTTCCAGTGAGACCCCTGACTCTATATGTACCTAAATAAATGACATAATAATAGAGATATGAGGTGCTAGTGTGTTAGTGAGTGAATTCAGAAAATACACAGAATAGGCTTTCGATATTAAAATACACATAACGTGTATATGTACATGTAATGCAAAACAATGGTAAAATAGAAGCAACCAAGTGATAAGTCAACCTAAAGCGTAGATAGTGTCTACGCCAATCTATATCCTCAAATATATTCTAAGGTGTCCCTATATATGACATATACCTCGTTAACCTTAATCTTATGTCTCCATGAACTCTTATCCTGGACCATGTCCTCAGAGAGATGCAGATCTAGTAGGTCGTGCCTAATCTGCTCATTCCAAGTCAGTTTCGGCCTGCCTTTACTCCTGTTCCCCTCTACAATGAGGCTTTCAATTGCCCTGACCGATGCCGTTGTCTGTCTCCGCTTGACATGCCCAAACTATCTCATGGAAAGGTGTTACAAATGCTGAAACTGTGATCCAATTATGCGCAAACGACGAGGATAATCATGTTGACATGGAAAGGGACGAAAATTATTTTTTGAATTATGTTGATCTACTTCCTTCTTTGTTTGGTACTTGAAGTGAAAGTGTCATTGCATCGTAAGCATGATAGATGTAGGATCTATCTGCTTGAAGCAGATGTGAAGTGACATGAAAGTTTGTGTTGCTCGTCTCTTTTTGTGTTCTATGTATACAACTTTGCTATATTCGACTTTTTTTTGATCCCAGAGGTTGTGATTCGAAGAAGAATCCTTTTGAAGAGGAGAGGAATGATGCGGCACAGCTAAGGAAATCACTTTTGTATTTTTTTACTTATTTAATTATTTTAGGTTATTTAATTATATAGGATGTTTATAAAGAAAATTGGGTAGGATATCTATAAGGAAAATTAGATAGATATTTCTTTTTTTTGTTAGCTAAGTTTTAGAACTTTTTTGATTGTACACTATTTTTATTAGTCTCTTTCATCGATAAAATTTGAGAAATTTGAGTCTTTTGCTCTTGTGAGTTTCGGAGTTTGTCTTGTTCAAGTTTCATCATTTGAATTCAATCAATCCCTTGAGCAAGTGTTGTGATCTACATTCATCCCTCAAGTTATTTAAGACGTTTTGCGAAGGTCTGCCAAAGTTCTTGTCAAGAAGGTTATTGTTCAAATGTGGGCTTATCAACGTGGATAACAAAGGGTACTAACAAAGTTCGTTGGAAAGTTACATTTATGCAGAGGGTTAACAAGGTTCTTCGTTATTATCTTCGTTCTTTATGTTCTTGTTATTCTTTGTTGTGTTCTTTGTATTCTTCGTTTCTTTATGTGAATCATTAAATTTCTTGTTATCAAGAGATCTTTTAGAAACGTGTGATTCCGGTAAGCACCTATCGTGTCCTCTCTTTTTTGATTTGCTTATGAAGTCCACTGAATCTATGATCATTTTGTTTCATAAAAGAAAGTATAGCATTAAAGTAACCTCATCTTCTTAAAATTTGAACCTGCAGGTTCTCTTCCTCTCTTTTTTGAGTTGCTAACGAAGGCCGCTGAATCTGTATAACCTATGTTCATGAAAAGTGTGTTTAATGCTTTAGATCTCATAATGGACACAATATTTTACATTGACATCTGTTACTTGGAGCATCTGATATGGCATTATTTTAATTGCAATTAGTTGAAGGGGATGATACGTCGGAACATTCCTAAAGAAAAGATGAGAATATCTTTTGAATATTGTATAATTTAAGGTAATAGTTGACTTAGCCCTTAAACTCACTCTCATGTCTAGAGTAAAGCGTCATTGCTGAAGCTCATTTGAAACTTGTCAAGATACATGTTGGCAGACAACATGCTTGATGTCCATGGCAATAGCTAGAGCATTACTCAAATTGAATGCTTCCACAATATTTGTATATATAGTGGTAACTTTTTGCACTTTTAAGAACCTAGCCTTCCGTGGCCCATGATATAACTCTTGGAGCAAAAGGCTATATCCTGGTCTTGAGGCTCCCACCACCACAGCCCCAAAGAGCACTGTAGAGGATGTAAATTAGGAGCTCAGTGGACTCCTAGATTGAATGAGGACTTATGCACTGGCCCACACAAGGTGTCTCCCTGCAAACTAGGCTTTCGGCCTAGCAGCAGTGGAACACCCATACTGTGTTTGTCTCTGGAATCGAACTCTTGACCTTTTGGAGCAAATTCCAACCCGAGTACCAACTGAACTATTTCTTGGGGGCACCCCATGATATAACTCCGTTGCTACTCCGGTTGAGAAATTGCTCGAAAAAATCTAGCCTTCCATGATCTTCCTATGTTAAAATCCTGCTTGAATACCGTTTAGATTATTGGTGGTGATCAAATAACTTGTCGAATCAACGGCAAAGAATGTTTCTTCTTTACTTAGAACACGGAGTAGGATAGATCTGTTTATTCATCAATTCAAAAGTTGGAAAAATTTTCATGTTATTATAACGAGCTTATGTTCTTCGTATTCAACGATGTCCCTTTTGGATTCTTTGACTCAAGCCTGCTTAAGTGGAAAAGTCTTATCACACTAAGATCTTAGAGTACCGAAATAGAATTATGGTTGCGATTCTTTTAGAATCCATAGTTCATCAGTTATATCTTGTTTAAGTCTTTCAGATTGAACATGATGATTCATTATAGATTAATTGATGATTATCCTGATATGACATGTTCAATATCCACCTCTAGCCATTTTCAAAGTTGGTTTGATGCTCTTGTTTGTTGTTGTTGCTTTCCATTTCCAATGAAGTCAAAGACACATTTTTCATTGACTTTGGAATATGATGAAATAAAGCAAAATGACTCAATAATTTGGTTGCGCTTCTTAAGTTATGAAGTAGTAGTTAATCGATACAACCTGATTTCATTATGAGTCATGGGGAAACAACCTCTATGTGTTTCTAACATATGTGTATGGTTGTATACAACTGACCCCTCATACTCCGGCATAGGTGAAAGCCTCTAAGGCAATGGAGTAATGTTGTTGTTGTTATTGTTTGATGCTCTTGTTGTTTACCATCTACCAATCTTAGATGTTGTCAAAACTTCACTATATGGTTAGGGTATCTGCAGCCTCACCCACTGTCCAGCTCCAATGTCGTCCATGTAAACCCAGAGAATAGTTGCCTTGAGGATCATCAAACTCTCCTCCCAGATCATCTTATAATTTATTTAGTGGGGTTGTATCATCTATATTGAAGTTTTACCGACATGACATGTTAGAGCATGAGATAGGACAACTGATAGAACATCTTTAGAGAGAGTTAGGATTTCTCTTAAAGAGAAACCGAGCATCTTGTTAGATTAGAATTTTATCTTGCTGGCCATTAGGTTAACCTAGAAGGTCGTTGGGCTCCTGATTTGCATCACCCACAATGCTTTTTGAGACATGGGCGGTAGAGGCTCTCGGAGCCAGAGAATAACCTTTGCTCCAAGAATTTTATCTTGCTGGAACAATGTGATGAAGATGAATCATCCTTGTTGCTGAACCCACCTAATAACCCGGCCCCACCCCTTTTTTATGATTTTATTTATTTATGTAGCTGTTTATCTATTTTATTTTATTTTGTTTATTTCTTTAATTTTTCTTTTCTTTTTTGGGTCTGAGCTTGCAACAGTGCAGTTTGTGAGCTGCTACAAGGAAGATGAGATTTCAAGGTGTGTGAGGAAAATTCTGAGGCAGGTGTTTCAACTTGATGGAGTTTGAAGAGGAGAATCAGCAATCTGGATATATTTGTACATGACTACCATGGGTATCATACATCAAACGGAAGTGTAGTGTGTGTGTGACAAATTATGAAGCATACTCTCTTTTCTTATGGTCCACATTTAGTGCTATTTTAAATTTGTCAACAACAACACATATTTCGTAGATCCAATGACAACAAAATCTATCACTAGGGTCTGATAAAAGGTGAGCGGCAGGCAAACAGCACCTCCATCTTAAAAGATACAGAGTTTGTTTTCAGTGAGACTTCAAACTCGATATATATCTGCATAGATAACGTTTATTTTTAATTTGTCAGTAATGTAGAAAAATTTGGAGAAAGTTACCATCTTGATGTAGTGGTGTGGCTGGACAGCCACCCTGTCACTTCGATTGTCCTCTTTACCCACTGCTGACAGAGTTCAAATGCTTTGGCCCAATTCATGGTGTGCCAATGATGTACCAAGCGGATGAGATCTTTTTACCGTGCGGTGCGTCACCACACTCTTCACCACTTATCTCATTCAGTCTCACCATCCTCTACTGCTATGTGTCATGCGGTGACGCACGCGGTAAAAGGGGAGCAGTAAAGAGATCTGAATCCTGTACCAAGGCACAACAAATCTGATAAGCACAATAAAAAAATATTTTAATTTTTTTCCCTGGACCACACCTGCCCTTCATGTCCCATCAACCCATTCCCACATACAACTTTTTTCATGGTCATATCTACATTCCAAATACTTTTTCAATCTATACACAAATTTGAATGTCTTATGAATCAAAGGCACTTTTTTTTTACTTTGAAATATAATGGAATAAAACAAGATCACTCATTAAATTGTTTACGCTTCTTATATTGTGAAGTAGCAGTTGATTCAAAGACACAGCTTGACGCAATTTTTATTATGAGTCATTCTATGTGTTTTTAACACATGAGTATGATCGTGTACATCCGACTTCCTCATACACTACCATAGACGTGAGCTTCTAAGGCAATAGGTAATGTTGTATACAAATTTGAATGTCTGAGCAAATAAATTCTAGGTCTTTGGTATCTCTTTTGCAGCAAGAAACATGCACTTGATTTCCTGAAAACAAAAGAATTCGAATGAGGCATAAAGAGCTTGATGGTAATTTTTCTAATGGTGAACATAACTTTAGGCGACATCCTACAAATCTCAGACAGTGAAAGATAGTAATGTCTCTGCAATTTTATCGTAAAAATGCAGCAACAAACATATATAATTTCAAAAGAACATAGAATTCTTCTCAAAGATGCTTCTTTCTCTAAACCTGTCATAACCTTATCTATACCCTATCATGTCAAACAAAGCTGTCAAAGAAGAAGACTAATAATATGAAGCCAGGAGAACTAGTTCTTGGATAACATCCTCAAGCAAAATCTATGACAGCATACAACAACAATGACATTGTTCCGTTGGCTAGAGGCTTCCGCCTATGGCAGGATAGGAGGGAGTCGTGTGTATACAACTTTATCCGTGTGTGTCTGTTAAAAGAAACCGAAAAATCCTGTTTTCGCAATGAAACAAAAAAAAAGGCAAATAGTGCAATCTACAAAAGGAAGTCGCATACCTATATCTCGGTTGATCGTGTATGCATGAGTTGTTAGGAAAATACAGCAAACAAGCAAGAAGATATAATCAAACAAAGCCGAGACGAGTCTCAAGATGACTCTGTCCTTAAAGCAATTTAGTCTCTACCAATGAGCAAGGTAGACAACAAGACTAATGCTTCCCAAGATATAACGGCTGTCTTCTTGTCCTTGCTCTAGGAGAAGAAGAATGAACTTGCTTTAGAAGAGAAAGATAATAGAGAAGAAGATGAAGAATGCTGAGAATTTTCTAAGTTTTGTAAGAATGTCAAGTATGTTTTGAAGATACCAAGATCTACTATATATATAGATCTTGGGGTGTGTTTAAAACCCTTTTTTGAAACATGTCTCAGCCTCTTCTTAACCTCCAATGGCATTTGTTTGCCGTCCATAGGTGAAAGGAGATTATTCTTGGACCAAAAGCTGCAACCCAAGTTGAAAAGTTCATAGGTGATCTATCGAAGTCGGACAGAAGCTTCTCTTTTCATTCTGTCCTACATAGATCGATCGATCGATGTGATCGATCGAAGTCGGACAGAGATTTCAGCAAGCCTCAATTTCATGTCGATCGATCGAAGTGAGAGATCGACGTCCTGCTGAGGCTTTCCAGCTTTATAATGCTTCATATCAATCTTCCAAACGACCTCATACACATTCTATATAAGTTTGGAGCACACGGAAATGTACTTTAACGTACTTTTTCCAACAATCCCCCACATGATCCAAACTTATATAAAGATAACTTCAGAACGTTAAACAACTAACCTCTCCATTATCAATCGAAGATAATGACACATAACGGATACAATGACTTGTGGTCTTGAATCGCCGGTAGTGCAACTTCAGTTATATAAACGGAAGTAAGATGAACTTCGTCTTGAATCTTACTCCACTATTGTTATATGAACAACAAGAAGACATATCATTATCTACTTCTCCAAGTTCGCGGTTTTGGTGCGATATCGGCCATGCACCCATCTCAGGATTCATAAGCTCTCTAGAGAGTTTTCCAGGCTCTCACAGGAAGGGAAGCGGCACCACTTCCAAGCTTATATAGGTGAAATTCATCAAGTGTGCACTGTTCACACCACCAAACATAATGGCTATGAATTTTTCATTAAGAGATTCTTAAAATCGCACCCTCAATTCATTACAGTGAGCACTATCAACAACAACACCATAGGGAGAGACACTTGGATAGTGCAACATAGAACTCTTTCATGACTTGTTCTTACCACATTGAACCCCGTTCGTAAGATCTCTACTAATAGTGGGTTGGGTTCCCATCATGAAGAATTCTCTACAGATGGAATAAGTCCCATCCCCCTCGATGTTTCGTAGACCAACTTCTTGTTTAGTCCTTTAGTTAAAGGGTCTGCAAGGTTAAACTTGGTTCTAACAAATTCCAAGTTAACCACCCGTGAACTAATCAACTCACGCACAATGTTGTGCCTCAAACGTATGTGTCGACTTTTCTCATTGTATATTTTGCTCCTTGCACGTGCGATCGCAGCCTGAGAATCACAATAAATAGATACAGAAGGCATAGATTTAGACCATAAAGGAATATCAACAAGCAAATTCCTTAGCCATTTGGCTTCTGTACTAGCAAGTTCTAAGGTAATGAATTCAGACTCCATAGTGGATTTAGCACTACAAGTTTGTTTACATGATTTCCAACAAATAGCTCCACCACCCAATGTGAAAATATATCCACTTGTGGAGTTTATTTCATCATTATCAGTCACCCAATTAGCATCACAATATCCTTCTAAAACAGCGGGTGACCCAATAAACATTAGTCCCAAATTCATTGTTCCTTTAAGATATTTCAACAAACGTCTTAATGCACACCAATGACTCTCATTTGGATTATGAGTGTATCGTGCAAGCCTATTCACAGAATACGAAATGTCAGGCCTAGTGCAGTTCATCAAATACATTACACTACCAATTATCCTAGCATATTCACATTGAGACACACTATCAAATTTGTTTTTAGTCAAAGTAACATACGAGTCATAAGGCGTACTTACTGGTTTTACATCACAGTAATTAAACTTTCTCAATATTTTCTCCACATAACGTTCTTGAGAAAGTAAATAACCCCCACATTTCTCTATTAACTTAAGAACAAGAATTAAGTCCGCCTTCCCCATGTCTTTCATATCAAACAAAGTAGATAACAACGATTTTGTATCATTAACAACATTTATGTTGGTTCCAAATATCAATATATCATCAACATAAAGGCAAATAATGACACCATCACAATCATTGAACTTACTATACACACAACGGTCACTTTCATTTACTATAAAGCCATTAGATACTAATACGTTATCAAACTTCTCGTGCCATTGTTTAGGTGCCTGTTTAAGACCATACAAAGACTTTTTAAGCCTACACACTTTGTGCTCTTGACCTTTTACTATCATACCCTCTGGTTGCTTCATATAGATTTCTTCTTCTAAGTCTCCATTTAAGAAAGCTGTTTTCACATCCATTTGGTGAATAACAAGCTTGTGAATGGAGGCAAGTGCTAATAGGACTCTAACTCTAATCGTAGTGATCCTAGCAACTGGTGAGTAAGTGTCAAAGAAGTCTATACATTCTTGTTGTGTGAACCCTTTTGCGACAAGCCTAGCCTTAAACTTATCAATTGTTCCATCTGCCTTTAGTTTCTTTCTAAAGACCCACTTACAACTGATAGGTTTACACCCTCTAGGCAAGTCCACTAACTCCCAAGTATTGTTACTTAAAATAGACTCAAGTTCACTATCTATGGCTTCCTTCCAAAACTTAGAATCTATTGACCTAATCGCTTCTCCGTAAGTTTTGGGATCATCTTCTAAAATGAAGGTTGTTACGAAGTCACTTCCAAATGACTTCTCAGTTCTTTGTCTCTTACTCCTCATAGGTTCATCAACTTCTTGATTAACTAGGAACTTACTTGACTCATCTGTCTCAAACTTAGACACACCAATGGATTGTTTGTTCATAGGAAATATATGCTCAAAAAATCCAGCATCTTTAGATTCCAATATAGAACTATTGTCTAAAGCCATGAATCTGTATGCTGCACTATTTTGAGCATACCCAATGAGCACACAATCTCTTGTCTTGGATCCGATTTTACTTTTCTTAAAATCTGGAATTCTAACCTTTGCTAGACACCCCCACACTTTTAAATAATTTAAGTTGGGAGCATAGCCTTTCCACAACTCATAAGGAGTTTTATTTAACTTCTTATGAGCCAACCTGTTCAAAATATGACAAGCAGTCAAGATTGTCTCCCCCCACAAATTGTCTGGCAATCCTGAACTAACCAACATGGCATTCATCATATTTTTCAACGTTCTATTCTTCCTTTCAGTGACTCCATTAGACTGAGGTGTGTACGGGGGTGTGACTTCATGAATAATATCATTCTCTTCACAAAACTTTTCTAAAGAGTATGTGCTATATTCGCCACCTCTGTCTGTTCTAAGTCTTTTGATTTTTAAGTCTAGTTGATTCTCAACCTCGTTCTTATAACTTATGAACTTAGACTCGACCTCATCCTTATGACTTAACAAATACACTTTTGTGTATCTAGAGTAATCGTCGATAAAAGTAACATAATACCTTTTACCACCTTTACTCATGTGATTCTTGAAATCACCTAAGTCACTATGGATTAAACCAAGCTTTTGTGAGACTCTATCAACTTTCTTAAAAGATTTCTTATGATGTTTCGCTTCAACACAATGTTCACATTTGTTGAAGTTATCATCATCATAAGAAATTACATTCATGTTCTTAAGTTTCTTTATTGTTCCTATGTTTGCATGTCCTAGTCTAGTATGCCACATATCAACAGACTCAGCAAAATACACGAAACTAGATGCATTTGTATTATTGCAGCAAGTAGCATCAAGAACAAGCAGCCCCCGTTACAAAATCCCTTACTGATAAACTCCTCATTCCTAGACAAGACAAGTTTATCTGATTCTAAAACAAGCTTAATGTTAGCCTTGTTCAGCAGCACTCCGTAGATCAAGTTCCTACGCATGGCAGGAACGTGCAGCACATTGCTTAATTCCAGTTTCTTCCTAGATGTCAACTTGAGAAGCACCTTACCCTTTTCGAGGACTTGGGTACTATGTGCATCTCCCAAGAAGACTTGCTCATCATTGCCTATTTCCTTGCATTCAGAAAATAGGTCTTTACTGGTAGCAATATGCCTGGTAGCACCCGTGTCTACCACCCATTCCGTAGTGTCACCGACAAGGTTTACCTCGGTTAAGACAACCGCTGCGATGATGTTGTCTGCTGCTCCTTTGGCCTCCACAAGGTTCGCATGGTTGCTTGGTTGGCCCTTCCGTTTCCTGCAGTTGATGGGTCGGTGTCCTGGTTTTCCGCACACCCAGCATACTCCTTTCATCTTGTTCTGGCCTTGCACAGCAACTTTCTTACCTTTTCCTCCATTGTTGTAGCCACCACCACCATTGCTGTGGAACTTTGGCTTCTTCGCAGCATGCTCCATAACGTTGGCCTTGACTCCCTCTTCACGGTGAGACTCATCTTCCAACCGGTTGTTCTCTTCAATGCGTATATGTTTGATTACTGCATCTAGAGACAACTTCGCATCGTCGTGCTTTCCCCTCTTCTTATATTTGCTCCAAGAAGGTGGAAGCTTCTCTAACAACGCCGTCGCCTGGAATGTCTCATCGATCTTTATTCCTTCATGTTCCAGATTATCCACCAGTTGTTGGAATTGATGGATTTGATCATTTATTGGAGAATGATCAACCATCTGGAACTTCAAGAATTCACTCACCACATACTTGCGTTTGCCAACGTCTTCAGCACCATATTTGTTCTCCAGTGCCGACCAAATCTCTTTCGCATATGTGAATTTGACATAAATGTCAAACAGAGAATTGGCCAAAAAATGTAGAATGTGGCATCTGCAAGTAGTGTTGTCTGCATCAAATTTCTTTGCTTCAGTTTCATCACTGGGCTTATCCATCTTGAGAACATATGAAACTGAGAGCATCTCGAGGAAGAACAGCACCTTGTCCGCCCACCTCTTGTAAAACTTGCCATCGAATGGCTCCATTTTGGACATATCCGGTAAAGCTTGCTTGGATGCCATTGTAAATTGCTTTAAGATTGTTAGGAAAATACAGCAAACAAGCAAGAAGATGTAATCAAACAAAGCCGAGACGAGTCTCAAGATGACTCTGTCGTTAAAGCAATTTAGTTTCTACCAATGAGCAAGGTAGACAACAAGACTAATGCTTCCCAAGATATAACGGTTGTCTTCTTGTCCTTTGCTCTAGGAGAAGAAGAATGAACTTGCTTTAGAAGAGAAAGATAATAGAGAAGAAGATGAAGAATGCTGAGAATTTTCTAAGTTTTGCAAGAATGTCAAGTATGTTTTGAAGATACCAAGATCTACTATATATAGATCTTGGGGTGTGTTTAAAACCCTTTTTGAAACATGTCTCAGCCTCTTCTTAACCTCCAACGGCAGTTGTTTACCGTTCATAGGTGAAAGGAGATGATTCTTGGACCAAAAGCTGCAACCCAAGTTGAGAAGTTCTGTCTGTTGGCGCGGCGATCGATCACATCGATCGATCGACGTCACTTCGATCGATCGAAGTCGGACAGAAGCTTCTCTTTTCATTCTGTCCTACATCGATCGATCACATCGATCGATTGATGTGATCGATCGAAGTCGGACAGAGATTTCAGCAAGCCTCAGATTCATGTCGACCGATAATGTCGATCGATCGACATACGTCGATCGATCGAAGTGAGAGATCGACGTTCCGCTGAGGCTTTCCAGCTTTATAATGCTTCTTATAAATCTCTCAAACGACCTCATACACATTCTATATAAGTTTGGAGCACACGGAAATGTACTTTAACGTACTTTTTCCAACATGAGTTGGGGACTTTTCCACAGACTCTTCGTTCGGCTAATCAAAACTATCTTTTCACGCTCGCTATCATCGTAGAATGGTAGAGATTATAACATCTGCAACTCATCTAATGTAAAGGAAAATTTTTTAGAGCCTCTAGAGTTGATATTCGGTTAGTATATTACTCCAGAAATATGCACCTTCGAACCAGAAACACGCAACATGCGATCAATATTGCTATAAAGGCTAAAGGTCTGAATCCGGCATAATCGAATGCTGGGTTATAGTCCGATTTGTAGTGGACAACTTGTGTGAATCCACTGAGTTCTTTATTTACATCATCCATGCAACTTCAAGAGATTGGAGTAGTAGTAAGAAACCGTTGAGTTCCTGATTACATCCTCCACGCAGATCTATGAGACTAAGGCAGTAGAAGACTCTGAGGTCAAGGATTTGACTTTTTGATTTAGAAATATGATCGAGATCATGGAGATGAAGATTGAGGATGATAGAAGGAAAGAGAATCATGAGAAAGAGCTAGAGAAGCGAGAGAAAATAAGAGAAATGAAAGGATGGAACTTGGGAATTGGGATGTGTGAAGTCACACGTCGTCATTGTGTGTGTTTATCTAGTTGCGAAAAGTCATATCCTGACCTCGTGGGTCTTTATTGTCTCATCCTTAATGAGCTTTGTGGAAGATATAAATCAGTAACCTATTGGTCTCCTTTATTCATAAGGCCTTTAACAGACAACCCACACAAGGTGTACTCCAAAATAGGCTAGCAACCATTTAACTCAATTGGACCAGATACTATAGTCTAAACCAGTACTAGCCCAGATAGCATCAACGCTACGCATGTCCTGATTCAAACCTATACTATTTTAGTTGCAATGTCCCAACCTGAGTACCAATTGAGCTATACCCTGAGGCTTGTGTGTGTTTATCTCACGCGTGGCAATCGACCAACAAAGAAATGAGTGAATCCAACTTTGTGAAATACGACGCCGCTTTGATGATGTAAGTAGACTGATAATTCTTGGATGAAATGTGACCTTGAGGGTCCTACCATCCTAACCAAAAGGAGTTTCGTAGAGGAAGTATATCAAGTCACTCAGCGGCTTTTTAAGTGAGAGACTTAGGACTTGGTGTCTATAAAGTGTCTGAGCCAAAATTCGTTTCGGTATAAGAACTGAGGGCAATACCCAAACACCTACATTGCTTCTGTTAAGATTTAAATCGACAACCTTAGATATAATGTATCATCCGAGTAACAAGTGAGCTGCGTCCTAAAACAGTAAAGTGATAATTCTTTTATACTGCTCTCAATACAATAAGAAGAATGCTTTTTTTTTGGGGACGGATAAGAAGAATGATTAAACATAAAAGAAACGACAATAATAAAATACCAATAGTAAGGGGGCTGAAGTTCAGCTGATTAGCATTTAGCAGAAGAAAGAAACCATTGACACACGTCTCAGCTCTATCTTTTTTTTTTCTTGACACTGACTTCAGTACATAAATAGTCAAACTATTTAAACAAATTAAATCAAATATGGTTGAGTAAGCCACGATGGGCCTTCGGAAAATCAACCTTTATTAATATCAAATTTCAAATTCTGAGTTATATTTATAATAATAACTCTCTCTGTCTCAAAGATATTATCATAATTTACTTTTCAATATAGAAAAAAGTCAACTTGATAATATTTTTATTTGACTTTTCAACATATGAAAAAAAAAAAATCAAATGTGATAATATTTTTGAAACAGAGAGAGTGTCATTTTCATGTAAAATCCTTGTCGTTGTTGAATATCGAAAGAATTTTCATTCATTCAAGTTAATTGTAATTTACAAGGGAGTTTCTCTTTTATAGGGAAGAAATTCTACTTCTAACGGTTGTATTTTCCCATTTGGACAGTGGTCACTGTTCATCTATAGTAATTTCTAACGCATAAGGTAACGGCTAGTTACCTTTTCTGCTCAGCTATATACATTAAAAAATTCTAAGTTATGATATTTACAAAGATTAAGTATAATAGCTCGGCCTTAGTGTTACTCCCTTCCTTGTGCTTCACCTCGGTACCTTGGCTGGACACCTCCTTAACTCTGGTTCTGCTTTGCATCTCTTCAGCTCTTCTTCACCTCATCCTGTTTGTCTTCTTCAGTTCAGCACGTCCTTACATCCTCAGTTCAGCTTCTCTATTCAGGTCAGCTCGGCTGACTGACTTGGTGCCTTTCTTCCATCAGCTACTTACTTTGTCCAGGTCGGCCTTCTTCAGCTCAGCTCGACACACATCAGCTGGACTTATTTCTACCCTCAGCTACTTACTTTGTCCAGGTCGGCCTTCTTTAACTTAGCTCGGCACACCTCAGCTGGACTTATTTCTACACTTCTCCTCAAGCTTAGTTGTATATATTCATACAACCAAGCTTGTTTAGTATGTTTAGCTAATTGGTAAGTTTCACAGGTAAGTTTTTCAATATCCGCCGAGCTGAATAATTTGGCATTAAACGTTTAAGGTATATAAAATTGGGATGACCTAGTCTGTCATGCCATGAAAAAATCTCCCTTGTATAAGAAGTTCTAGGGTATACATCTTTCTGGTCATTGTGCAGCTCGACTGTGCTACTTAAGGCTCGGATTTCTGACTCTATGAGGTACAATCCTGCTATGTTCTTAGAACTTCCAATCATACTCTTCATTTTGTTTTCCTGAAAACAAGATTCCGTGGATGAGAAGCATGCTATGCAATTATTATCCCTAGTGATTTTACTGACTGATAAAAGGTTAAAGCTCAGACTATGGATATGCAAGACATCTTTTAGGAGAATTTTATTGATTATTGTTGTGCCTATTCCAACAACTTCTAAGGAAGTTCCATTTGCAATTTTAACTTTCTTGGGTATTGAAAACATAGAATAAGAGTTTAGAAGATTACTATTACTGGTCATATAGTTAGTTGTCCCCAAGTCTATGATCCAAGAACACCTGGAGCTCGGCTGGATGTAGCCTGCCATGGTTGCTTGGTGTGAATCAGCTAGGCCACCTTGTCTGCTCAGTAGATCGATCAGAGTAGTAATATGACCCTTGGTAGGAGCCTCGAGCTGAGATGCACCAAGCCACGGTGCACTGCTCACCTGATGGGCAGCACTCTGTCCAGCAGGAAAAGGTCTTGGATGTGGTCTCCAGGGTGCATTGCTGGTCTTTAGAGATGATTTCCCTTCTCGGACTAGTTTTGACTGTAACTTTCAACAGTCATCGATTGTATGACCTTCTCTCTTGCAGTATTTGCACACGTTACCTCCAGACGAGACAAAGTATTGTTTAACAGCCAGCATAGACGCTTCTGATGGTTTGTTCAGTGTGTAGAGCTAAGGACTCAAGGTTCGAAGATCCTCCCATCATGATCTTTTTCCAGCTTTCTTCGTGTTTGATTTTCGCAAAGACATCCTTCAAGGTCGGAGTGATTTGGTGCTCAGAATCTGACTTGTGTAGTGTCGAATTCTGGATTTAATTTAGTCAGGAAGCGAAAAACTCGCTTCCTTTCTGCTATCTCTTTATACAGTGTAACATCAGTGATACAAGACAATTGATGTGTTTTGAACAAATCAATCTGCTGCCATGCTTGGTGAGTAATGTATAGTATTTGTGAACAGCAAGGTTGCCTTTTTTAATTTCATGAAGATGAGCTTCAACTTCATATAGTTCTGAGATCTGCTTGGAATACATCTTCTTGACTACAACCCAGATCTCTGCTGCAGTAGTATACATCATAAAGTCGTCAGAAATGTCTAGCTGCATAGAATGTATCAACCAGGACATAATCATGCTGTTTTCTGACTTCCATAGTCGGAAGTTTGCATCAGTTTCAGATGGGACAGGGACTGTCCCATACTGCCGATTCACGTTTATCCTCTATGGGTCATGTGTCGTTTCCTTTATCCTCTAATGGGTATATGGGAGTTCTGCACTCCGTAAATTATAGTTAATAGTATGTAATTGGTGTCAAAATTGCATTAAGTGCTATAGTCATTTCTTTTTTTATTGTTACAACTCTTATTCCTCCACCCCCTAAAGTGGTAAAGAAGAGGACTCTGCGGGGTCTAATCTTCTTTCTATCTTATAATTTACTTAGCATTTCTCAACTTATAGATTGTGGTTATAATATCTCCTTTCTTCCCAATTCTTGTGATATAATAAATGAAAAAGGAGAAACGGTTTTAAAAGGAAATAGAGATGTAAATATTTATACTCTTACCTTAGATAACATGTTAGATGCTAAGGTTAAGTGTCTAATATCACATGACTTGGATGTAAATTTATGGCATAGAAGATTAGGCCATATAGGAATTTCAACTATTAAGAAATTGTCTAAAAAGAATTTAATTAGAGGAATGCCTAAGTTAGACTTAGATAATTTTTAAATGTGTGAAACATGTATTAAGGGAAAACACATTAAAGAAACCTTAAAACTGAAACATGAAGTGAGTACTAGTCATGTACTAGAATTGCTTCACTTAGACTTATTTGGTCCAAGTAGGACAAGAAGTCTAGGTGGACACTACTATGTGTGTCATAGTAGATGATTACTCACGCTACACATGTACATTGTTCTTAACACACAAAGACAATGCTTCATTAGCAATCGAAACCCTTATTAAGCAACTTGAAAACATTTATGAAGAAAATGTTAAAAGAATTAGAAACGATAGAGGTGGAGAATTTAAAAACAAAGACATAATTTAATTTTGCGAACTATATGGAATCAGACATGAATTCTCACCACCTAGAACACCACAACTCAATGGAGTTGTTGAACATAAAAATAGAACGATTCAAGAAGTTGTTAGGACAATGCTGTGTGAAAATAAATTACCTAAATATTTATGGGCTGAAGCTGTTAGTTGTGCATGCTATATTATAAATAGGCTCACTATTAGAAAGAAATTAAATAAAACGCCTTATGAATTGCTAAACAATAGACAACCTAAGATAGATTATCTTAAAGTATTTGGATGTAAATGTTTTGTGCTGAACACTAAGGATAATCTAGATAAATTTGAACAAAAGTCTATTGAATGCATATTTGTTGGGTATTCAACTAACTCAAGAGCATATAGGTGTTATAATCCTGCATCTAGAAAAATAATTGAATCCATACATGTGAAATTCAATGAAAATGCATGCTTTGAAGTTAGTGATAAATATCAACATAAACAAGAAACAAATGTTGAAAATATGTTTGATGATGATGTATTACTTGAGCCTGTACTTGATCATCTAGAATCAACTCCCCCTGAACAAGACAAACATGAACCCTTAGATGAAATAAATCAAGAGACTCTGCAATTAGAAGATACAACTAATGATCCAATTACATATGATAACGTTCACTAATGAAACATTTGAACAAGATGAGGGTGAACTTAATCAATCTAGGAATTGGTGGCACCCTAGAGAATTAATCATTGGGTATCCAAGTGTTGGAGTTAAAACACGTAGAAATATAAGTCAACTTGAAGGACATAGCTTAATCTCACCATTAGAACCTAAGAACGTAAAGGAAGCCTTAGGTGACATATCATGGATAGATGCTATGCATGAGGAATTAAATCAATTCACAAGGAACAACGTGTGAGACTTAGTACATAAACCTGAAGACAAGTCTATCATAGGAACTAAATGGGTTTTTAGGAATAAAATGGATGAACAAGGAAATATTACAAGGAATAAGGCTAGACTAGTCGCACAAGGTTATAATCAACAAGAAGGAATAGATTATGAAGAAACCTTTGCACCCGTTGCACGACTAGAAGCAATTAGATTGTTACTTACGATTGCAAGTATAAGCAAAATTAAGCTCTTCCAAATGGATGTCAAGAGTGCGTTCTTGAATGGATACATCCAAGAAGAAGTGTTTGTCAAACAACCTCCTGGATTCGAAGATCCGAAGAATCCGAACCATGTTTATAAGCTTAAGAAAGCTCTATATGGTTTAAAACAAGCTCCAAGAGCTTTGTATGATAGATTTGCAAACTTTCTTATTGCAAATAATTATCAAAGGGGGACCATCGACAACACATTATTCCTAAGAAGAAAAGGTAATGATTTGTTAATAGTTCAAATATACGTAGATGATATAATCTTTGGTTCAACCAACCCTACTTTAGTAAAAGACTTCGAAGAATGTATGAAGTCAGAGTTTGAAATGTCAATGGTAGGAGAGTTGAATTATTTCTTAGGACTTCAAATCAAACAAACCCCTCAAGGAATTCACATTAGCCAACTTAAGTATGTCAATGATATGATTAAGAAGTTTGGCTTTGAAGAGTTGAAACCTACAACTACGCCTATGAGTGTTAGTACCAAACTTGATAAGGATGAAAATGGTAAACCTTTTGATGACACACTTTATAGGTCTATGATTGGCTCATTGTTATACTTAACTGCATCAAGACCTAATATTATGTTTAGTGTGTGTATGTGTGCTAGGTTTCAATCTTGTCCTAAGGTATCACATTACAATACAGTGAAAAAGATCTTTAGATATAAGCATACACCTCACTTAGGACTGTGGTATGATAGAAACGCTAAGTTGGAATTACACGCATATAGTGATGCTGATTATGGTGGTTGCAGGTTAGACAGAAAATCCACTAGCGGTACATGTCAATTCATAGGAACCAATTTGATCTCTTGGTTTTCTAAAAAGCAAGCTAGTGTAGCTCTTTCTACCACTGAAGCCGAGTATATCGCTTTGAGTTTATGTACTACCCAAATACTTTGGCTTAAACAGCAACTTAGTGATTTTGGCATTAAAATGAATAAGATTCCAATTTTCTGCGATAGCACAAGTGCAATCAATCTTTCCCGGAATCCGGTGCTTCATTCTAAGGCCAAACACATTGAGGTGCGATATCACTTTCTTCGCGATCATGTTCAAAATGAGGACATAGTGATAAACCATATAAGAACTGATCACCAAATCGCTGACATCTTCACCAAACCCCTTAATCAAGCCACTTTTGAAAACTTACGAGCCAAATTAGGAATGATGACTTACGATACCATTGTATAGTTCTATCTTTTGCATTATTTGAAAAATAAAGGGGGAGATAGAATAAAAACATGATTTTAGTTGGCAAGTCATGTTTTAGTTGGTAAGTCATGATGAATCATATGCTAAGTTTTTATTGGTATAAATTTTGGAGCATAGGTTAAGGGGGAGAGTATGAGTTGAGGGGGAGCGGCATACTATTTAAAAGTTGAAAACATAGTTGAAAACATTTGGTTAAACTTTTGGTTAGACATTTGGTTAAACTTTTGGTTATAAGTTGTGACATTAAAATCATGTTAGGTTATTTTGAAAATCATCCAAAAGGGGGAAAATGTTGAGAAATATGTTTGGATAATTTTCAAAGTCATGATTTTAAGTGATGAATACTTAAAAATGTCACACATGGTGTTATAATTGATTAAAAGTTGAAAAAGTTGAACAAGTTGACATCGATCTCTCAGGTTGTCTCACATCGATCGATCTATGTAAGGCAGAAAAGTTTAAGACCTTTTTGTGAGACATAGATCTCTAAACCAGAGACACATCGATCGATCAATGTACATCGAACTCTCACTTCGATCGATCGATGTAGGTCAGAGACAAAACCTGAACCTTTATGTGAGACATCGATCTATGAAGCTGAGACACTTCGATCGATCGATGTCTAGAGTTTTTAGAAAAAATTTTCTAAAATGTGATAAAATGGTTGTTTTCATTTGTACATGATTTATACATGCTCATTATGTGCTTATTATGTGTTTTTGGTGATTATTATTGTCTTGTTACTAACGTGCCTTGGAAGTTTCTACAACTTACCAAAAAGGGCAAAATTGGTATTTTAAGTTTTGTAGGAACATCATATGGTGAAAAATATTTCAAGTGCATATTATTATCTTGGTTATCATGACAAAGGTGGTATTGTGATTATTTCTGACCATCGGAGGCATTTCTGGAGTTTTCTCACACCAAGGGTATTTTGGTCATTTTATCCCTAAGGGTATTTTTGGTATTTTCACTCAAGGAATCTCTTGAGCATATTATTATCTTCATTCTGGAGTTGTGTTATTATTATTTTGAAGATTATATGGTGATCTTATATCTTATTCTCTCAACCGATGATATTATTGACTATAGCTGGATATGTGACGATTTGAGATATCACATTCTATTTTTTCTTGAAGACCCTCTTATATATGTTATAAGAGGATATTAATCATCATCTTTTAGAGATTACAAGGTGTCCTTGGTGCAAGATTCATCACAATATGTAAAGGAGAAGAAAGTATGAATTTTGGTGTTATATGTTGACATAATCTTGTCAACACTTATTCATTATTTTTTATTCACAAAATTTGAGTTGTTATACATACATACAACATCAAAAACGTCCATAAACAGGTGGAGAAGGTGGTGTACTCATTTTTTGACTTTTGGACAAGTGGAAAATTCAAAAACAAGCTAGTTGGCAAAAGTTGCCAACTTGAAATTTCAAATTTGAATGTAATGGAGACAAGGTTGTTGGAGATGATTATGGAGGTGCTTTAATTCAAAATTTTCAGCCATATCATGGTCTAAAATTTGGAGAGAATATGCCATCAATTCACTCTATAAATAGAAGGCAAGGTGAAGAAGAGACGACACACACTTGAAAGCAAAATTGAAGATTGTTGTCTTGCTATTCTCTTCTCATATTTTCGTTCATACTTTGTGTAGCTAAGGTGTTCCAATTTTCTTTGTTGTCCAGCTACACTATACACACCTTCTTGAGTTGAATTTGTATGATTGATTAGCCAAATTTATAAGGCTACATCAATAGGTGGTAGAGGTGTTCTAACCAAGAGTTGCATAGAAGTGATTATCCAAGTCTTGAATAGGGTTGGTGTATAACCCAAGGATCAAACTTGGCTCTTGTTGTAAGGTGTTCATTTGATAGTGAAATCTAAGGAAAGGTGTTTCTTGGGACTGGAGTAGGTCACATTGACCGAACCAGGATAAATTCTCGATGTTCTTCTCTTGTTTCTTTATTTCTGTTTTCTGCCCGTTTTTGACTGTAGTTTTCACACAATTTCTCACAATTTGAAAAAATAGCTAAACATTTTCAAAATTCGTGATTTTTGGTGGAGTTATATTTCAGACTGTTAGCTTTCATTTTCAATAAGAATCACTTGATTTGAGCAAGGAAAAGTTAGTCTTTCAGTCTTTGCAAGATAACTGCTCCAATCTGACTGCAATCTGACCAGTTTTGAGAACACTTAAATTCTGTATTTTTCAAAAATTGTTTAAGGTCAGGGCCTTTTGGAAACTTCATCTACACATCCTAAGGAGTATTTTGATATAAAGATCAACCTTTTTGGTTGAGTATTCAAAGAGAAACACGTTTTGCAAAATCAGCAACATTATGTCCAATTCTGTCCAGATTGACCATTTGAATCTTTTTATTTGTTTGAAGGGCCAAACGATCTTATTTTTGTCTGATTTTTAGATAGAGTCTTGTTAACTCATTGAAGTTAAATTCTGGAAAGTTTCATAATTTTTGGAGTGTTGTACAATTATTGGTGAATTTTGAAAAACGGGTTCTAAATCTGAGGTGGTTTCAGATTCTGTTTTCAAAGGGGATTTTAACAAAGGGTTGTAGTGTAATTTCCGCAAACCACTATTCACCCCCCTCTAGTGGTATTTATTGCAGGTGCACGGTCCAACAAGTATTAGCTAACTACTACTCATTCATAAATTGTACTTATACACATATATATATACATATGTATGTATATATATGTACATACATTTGTTTGTGTGTGTATGTGTCTCTCTATATATATATGCACCCGACTTTTGGAACCAAAACTGCATGATCAAATATACAACAATAGAGATAGAATTTCGATGGTCCCTACATCATTTCTTAATTTTCACTTCTATAGACATGGTTTGATTTGAATTTTAAATACATATTTAAGTGGTTATAAAGTTTAAAAAAAGTGGTTATAAAGTTTTAAATCTGAATTATAAAGATAATGGACCCCATATATATGTGTGTACATGCATACACATATAAATGTGTATGTTTACATATATGTATGCACATATGTCGCTATTAAATTCCAGTTCGTGGATAGCTAGAAGGGTTCCTAGAAAGTGTAATAGGGTGGTTTATATTTTGGCAAAGAAAAAAAAAAAAAAGGGGGGGGGGGGCGGGGGGGGGGGGACCAGATAAATAGATGAAGATTTGGAATATGTGACTTCTGCTTCCAGTGTAATTGATAATTCTCCTTCCAGTGTAATTGATACTGCCTTGATGGCAGACTTTTGTACAATTCATAAAATGTTCTTTCTTTTACTATCAAAATAGTTTTTTTTTATATAGGTATGTATTATACATTTGTATATCCTTTCCTAGTACCTTAACGAATATTCGTGCATATAAGCTCCTTTCTTTGTAGACCCAGTTTGCAATGGTCATTTTATATGGATTGTTTAGTAAAAAGCTTCACGAATCTAAGAGGTCGTTGAGTTTTTAATTTACATAATCAATGAATCTTCTTGGAGCCGAAGCCGTGGTAGCCTCCAAGGTCAGGGCATAGCATGTTGCAACTAGATAAGTTGCATTCTCTATCCTCCTCAGAAAGAAAAAGAGAAGGAAAACGTATGATATGATATACTCCTATTTTTGTGATGTTTCAGAAGTAACTAGTACACAATGAGATGATGTCCCATAATTTTTATCAACATATAGAATAAGGACCGATTTGACAAACAGAGAATTATATACATCTTATATATTTGATTAATGAAGCAGCAACTTATTATAGTTACTTTAACAATATAGTAAAATTTGACGCTTTCTTTTGACTTTTTTGTAGTTGACTACATAAATGCACCGTTGACCTTGTCTACCGTGGAAAGCATATGCATGATTGCCTGATTGGATTTTTCTTTTTTTTTTTTCTTTTGGCTTTGGCATAACCTAACCATGGTAGGTTAATTCTCAAGTTAGGTTTCTAATTATTGCATGCATCTAATCAATGATTGTTTGGTCAGCTTACCGATAATCAGTAGCTCTATCATTAGAAATAGGGCTGTAAACGAGCCGAACGAGCCGAGCATTGCATTGTTCAAGCTCGGTTCATTTAACTTAGCGAACGGGTCGAGCTTGTTTGTTTATTTAAACGAACATATTTAATTGTTCAAGCTTGGTTCGTTTAACTCACGAACAATATTAACGAGCCGAACACCTTAAACGAACGGTGTCACTTACCGAGTTCGAACAGAAAAAGGGTGTTCAAGCTCTGTTCATTAACCTTTTATCCGACCGAGCTCGAGCTCGAGCTCGAGTCAAACGAACCGAAAAAACGAACGGCTTGGTTCATTTACAGCCCTAATTAGAAAGAATAGTTGTAGACTGTATCATTTTCATTTTTAATACAGTCAAAGACACACTCTTTTTTGACTTTACAATATAATGGAATAAAACAAACTGACTCACTAAATTGGCTGCGCTTCTTATATTATGGAGTATCAGTTGATTATTACATCTTGACGTAATTTTTATTATGAGTCATCGGAAAGTAACCTTTGTGTATTTCTAACACATGAGTATGATTGCGTATATCCGACCTTCTATATACTGTCATAGACGAGAACTTCTAGGCAATAGAATAATGATGTTGTTGTAGTTGTAGCATGTGCTATGTATTCGGCCGAGCTAGCTTTAGTTTGGACTTTAGGGTATATAATTTCTTCTCCGTACATATATTTTATTATTTTTTGATGAGGGAGTGAGTTCTCCCCCACCTGTACCAGAGGCTCCTTAGCTAGGTGGGACGTAAATCGAGGGATGTGCTCCACTGGCAGCCCTGCAAAGAGAGAGGACACACGAGACTCAGCCAGCCCAGAGACAACCCTTGTAATATTTCAACAAAGATTATCTCCACGCGGACTCAAACTCGGGACGTCGGAGTTCTAGCCCAATCACCTTTGTCACTTAACACTGGACTATGCCCCTGAGTCATATATTTTATTATTTAGTTACATGATAAGTGGTAAGATGATGGGACAATAATCTTATATTCGTATGCCTTCGCTTCCAGAAGAAGGGCCTTTATAATATAGACAATAGTGGATGCTCATTTGGTTCAGTAAAACCACTAAATTACCAAAAAAACAAAAACAAAAAAAAAAGGGTTCAGTAAAGCCACTAAATGCAAAGAAACAAAAACATCAACATCCCTCTATTTTTTTTTAGTAAAAGGTTGACGAGGTCGGATTGTCTCGCCAAGGTAAAAGTCGAAATATCCGGGGTCTAAAGCCGTCACCCCTTCGTCACTTGTCTTCTTAGGAAGCCTGAGAAAGGAAAGAGAGCGTTAAGGGTCCCAGGACACTGTCCCGGGGAAACCCTCCGATGCTCAAGTCAGTTGTGGGCATTTTAGCGTAGAGCTTTAATTGAAATAGTGGTTTGATGGAACCTGTTTGAGGTCGGCCACAGTGCAGGCCGAGCTGAGATAAGAACAGCGGGGTGTTTTTGACTTGTCTATTTTACTTCTGATTTTGACTTGGAGCTTCTTACTGTTGGAGAAGCTCTTTTATACTTGGTGTGGTTGAGGGCTGAGTGTCCCAATGGGTTGAAGTGACGACACCTGGCTGACTTGCATGTTCGCCAACTATTTTATAGTTGGCGAGGCTGAGAGTTGCGTGTCTCGGATAGTTGAGATGAAGACGTATGGCCAACTTGCATGGCAGCCGTGCAGCTGCTTAGGATTGCTGTGCTGACAACTTCTCCCCGTATGATTGACATCTGGAGAATCGAGAATGCATGTATGCCACGTAGCACATAGCTTCGTGACTGCTGTAGTTTGGCCGAGGTCATTAGTCTGGGATCCCCGTGGCTGTAATAAACCGTCGAGAGCTTTAGGAATCGAATGCTGGTTCCTTTTGTTCGAGCTAGGGGCATAACCGACATCCTCTGGATGCCCGAGATGACCACTTGATGATCCAAGACGATTGATAATGTGAGGTCATCATGCCGAGATGAAAATGACCAGCTCCGTGGAACATTGGAGAGCCTTTCTGAGTTCGGTAGACAAGTTAGATCCGAGGCCGAGCACTATTCATTGGCCGAGGTGAAATTGTAGCCCGAGTTGAGGATGTGGGCCGAGATGGGACCCTTAGGCCGAGGTGAGATTCTTAGCCCTCAGAGGGCGCTGGAACTCTATGATCAAGATGACTGAAGGGCCCGACAAACGAAATGGCGGTGTGGCCCTGTAGCCGGGACGGACTATTTGTCTGCCTGTGGTCTGGTCTTCCTCCGGGCCAACCCGCCATACTTGGCCATTCTTTCACCTTACTTCAACGTTGACCGTTTATTGACTAACGAGGGGTATTTTTTGGCTCATCACTTGCCCCCCAGATTGGGCTGGCCGAGCTGACCTGAGAGGGCAGGTTAATCTGTTCAAATTTTTCTCGAGTTGTGTTCCAAAATGACGATGTGTCAAGATCTGACTAGACCGCTTAACGTATTTAATAGGAGCACAATGTACGATGTGCCAATGGCAACTTTTGGCCGAGCTGATCAGTTGTCTCTGACCTGATTCATTCAACGCGCTATCTGTTCTGGCACGCGTCCAATTTTGATTGGCTAAGTCTGCACATTTACTGTTTACGCAGAACACGAAGCGTTGTCTGCGCAGCTTTCGGGGCTTCGCCGTTTCGCGAATCGAGAGCCATTTATTCCTGACGACTCTTGGGCTACCGAGGTAAAACCCTATAAATAGGTCTTGGTCGGATCACTCTTTCTCTTTATTTGCCTGTTTTCTTATCTCAACAATTTAGCTTCTTCTCCGGCGAGCTTCTTCAATTCCGGTGTCTTCAAGCTTTTTTCAGCCTTTGCCTCCCTCTTCGTTCAGTCGTCTTCATCTTTTAATCTCTGTAAGTCTTCTTCTCACCTTCATAATGTCTTCTTCTTCTCATGACTCGCAGAACCTTTCGGAAGGAGGTTCTTATGCTGCCGGAGGCGGAGAAGCCGTTGCTTCTCCGTCACTATCTGGTGGTTCTGCTTTTGCCGATGATCTTCCCATCGGCAATTTGCTCCCAACCATCGGGGACTCTGTTCAGTCTAGCAGAGCTCTAACCGTAATTGATTCCTCACCGGAGCAAGTGAGGGTTCCTTCTGCTCCGGTGTCCGTCAACCCTCCAGCCCTATTGAGGGATCCTTCTCAGTTTTCTGGAGTTATTGAGAGAGGTCGGCCTTCTCCTACTGTTCAAGAGACTTCTACTTCTCTTTCTGAGGCCGACCTGGATAGGATTTGTAAATATTACAAAGTTGATAAGAACCGTTTTGGCCCAGTTTTACCTTTGCCGGGTCAAACTGCCTACGATCCTCCCCGAGATTATGAAGCAGTCTATGAAGACTACTTCAAGTCCGGGTTCAACCTTCCTGTTCCCGAACCCCTTCTCCGCATCTTGCGAGCTTACGGGCTCAGGCTTCCGCAAATTCAACCCAACGGCCTTAAACTCATCCTTTGTTATATTCTTTTCTTAAGACTTGCTGAGCTCCCCTTCAATACTAGTATTTTCCGAGCACTTTTTGCATGCCGGTCTTCGCAGAGCTGGTACTATTTCAGTAAGCGAACGTCTGGCATTGACTTCCCCTTTGCTACCAATATTCCTACCTCCAATAAGAGATGGAAGGGGAAATTCTTTTATGTCAAAAGGTCCGAACTGCCGAGCAGAAGTATCTGGAAGGCTGGCAAGACTGATAACACGAGGCCGAGCCGAGATCACTGCAATGAAGCAGACAGACTTCGAGCCCTTCCCATAATCATTGACTGGCAGAAGGTGGACTCGGAGATCTGGTTAGCGGCCGACCTGGAGCATTCGGCTGTTGGCCACCTCTATCTGCCACTCTCCCCAGATCAATTAACCATTGTCCGAGGTGGATATTATTCTTTTTCTTTCTTGCTATTTTTTCCCTCTTTTAATACTTTAACTCTTCAACTCTGAATGCAGGTGCAATGGCCGGTCCTTCTACCCGCTTGGACATGATGGCTGAGACTCAAGCCAGAAAAAGACTTAGGAGAGAGAGAAGGTTAGCCACACTTGGCTCTGGGGGAGCTTCCGCTTCAACGGTGCCCCCAGTTTCTAGTGTTGTCCCTGCTCAACCCGAGCTGGCGGAGCCTGAGCCAGGTAAACCTTTTCTTCATAAAAATTTTTCAAGCGTGTTATACTTGGGCTCTATTTCATTTTTATTTCTGCACAGCTCTGCCCATTACCATTATGGACGATGAGCCTGAGGCTGAGGTCCAACCCCAGGCTCCAACTGAATCTGAAATCCCAGCTGACGCTGGTGAGCGTTCTAACCTTCTCCCTCGGAAGAGGCAACGGGGTGAAGGTTCTAGCAGAGGTGATCCGGGGCCATCTCATAGTCCGGAGATGTTCACTGCTGACCCAGTTGAGGAGATCTTGCCTCAGTCGGGTAATGTTCAAGACCCAATTTTGATTGGGTTTTCCGAGGGGGATTCTGCTGAGAATCCTACTGTTGCTGAAAGGCTAAATAGAGCTGCAATCTTGCCTCGGGATCTTCAGAGATTCAGGGCAACTGATTTTGCAGCCCTGACTAATGCTTATATGTCCAACCTTGCTCTGGTAAGCAAATCTCCTGTTGAGTACTTTGCTTATTTTGTTATTGGACTTCTTTTTCATGCTATCTTGTTAAATAGATCCGAGGTCAGGGGATGGAGCTGGTTACTCGCAGTAGAGACTTCCTTGGGGAGCTGGCAACTTCTAAGGAACGGTTTGAAGTATCAGAGAAGAGAAGAGCCGAGCTGACCCAGAAAGTTACTGACCTGGAAGCTGGAACCGCCCATCTCCAAAAGAAGACTGAAGATGCTGAGATGAGGTTGGCCACCTCCAACTCTAAGGTGGATGAGTTGGAAAATAAAGTGGCTGACCTTGAGCTGGCTTCCACTCAATCTCTAAATGAGGTTGAGTGTTTGAAGAAACAAAATGCTGAGCTGACGCAGAAAAGCCAAGATGACGCAGACATGATCAACCTTCTGCGTGAAAAACTGATAGAAGCTGAGATCAGAACTATTCAAGATTTCAGAAAATCCAAGTTCTTTGAAGAAAATATGATCCATCTGCAAGGCTCAGCCATGGAGGCCGGCCAGACGAAAGCCATTGATGTCTGTTCTGCTGTCTATCCCGATCTGAACAAAAGTGATCCCCGCCTAGCTGAGCTGTACAACCCTCTTGCTGCCCATGACTTTGAAGAAATGTTCCAAAAGTTTGTGGATGGAGCTGACTTGAGGGACGAAGATCAGGATGATTAGGTTTAGGATTCCTTTTGTTTATCTTTATCAGGGCAGACATCATCTTGTAATTCAGCTTTTCATCTATGAAAACCTTTTTCTGACTTAATTGATTCTTTTGCCCTCAGCACTTTTGTTGTTACTGCTAACTTTTCATGTCAGTCTTGGTAAACTTAATTAACTCTATTGAACATAAACCAACTTCACGTCGGAGTGAACCCATTGCCAAGCCAAATTAACCTTTCAAACTTGTTGTTGCCAAGTTCTTACGTCGGCTCTAGTCTACCTGAACAGTTCTAACGTAATAGGGCAATTTCTGAATGTAAAACGAACCTGGAACGTTACCGAGCTGAACCAAGAATCAATCTAGTGAAACTTGCGCAATCTTTGCCGAGATCCAATCTGGGTGACACTTGGGAAAGAACGGTTTTTTGTCAAGCCTACTCGGAGTATGTTCGCTAAGGTGATATGCTGAGAAGTTCGCCCTTGTAAATCTTACTTCGGCTATTCGGACTTGCTGAGCTACATGCAGGTCCATCTTTTACTGGGCCTTTGCCTCGGTTTAACCAAGTTTTTCGTTTCGCCTTCTTATAAGCTTTGACCTTGGGCTTGCCAAAGTTTTGTTCTATCCTGCAACGGGCTTTTTACCCCTGACTTGCCGAGGTGCAACTTCAACCCTCTGACGGGTTTTTGCCTTGGGCATATCAAGGACTTGTTCCAGGTTTCTGGTTGCCGAGATTGAGTGTCGGTCTTGTTAAACCTGCTCAGTCTTAATAAAAGATTGACAAAACAAAAGTTACCTTGTCTTGCTGAGTTTGAATAAGAGACTCTCGTGAAGCCTTGGCCGAGATCTCATTTATAATCACTCGAGCATATCCGTTGTACACTAGCCGAGGTGAGATATAGAGATCTGCCCCGACCTTATCCAGATCTGCCAAGGTCATACGAGTCCTGTGCAAGTTAGCGTCCCGAGTTAGCCGAGACGCAACTTCAGCTCTTGATCTTTCCCAAACCTGCTGAGAAGAAATCTTTAACCCTCTGGCGGGCTCTTTCCCCAGATCCTGCCGAGGAGAAATTTAACCCTCTGGCGGGCTCTTTCCCCAGATCCTGCTGAGGAGAAATTTAACCCTCTGACGGGCTCTTTCCCCAGATCCTGCTGAGGAGAAATTTTTTACCCTTTAGCGGGCAAGTGCCTGGAACTTTAGCCGAGGTCTTTTTTTCACCCTTTAGCGGGCAGGTGCCTGGAACTTAGCCAAGGTCTTTTTTCACCCTTTAGCGGGCAGGTGCCTGGAACTTAGCCGAGGTCTTTCTGGTAAGAAACTTCAACTTTGCAGAACTGTTCACAACACAGTTGAATAAACACTTTTTATTGCTGAGAAGTTTCGTACATCGAGAGGTGATTTGTACAGGCCAACTATAAGGCTGAGCTGGGGGTTTTCAGATGTATTCGAAGATTGGTCCCCACTTTGAACTCTATTATTGAACTAGATAGCCCAACTTTCCAACTTAGAGCTACCACTCGGGTTGATGTTCACCTCAAGGAACATCTAATTTGGCTCCCCTGCATAAGTTTCATCTCGGATTGTGAAACTGGTGCAGATGGCCGAGCTCAATTTGACGGGCTATCTCTTTTCCGAGCTGCCTACAGTCTTCTGTATCGTGCCCTATATCATGATGATATAAGCAGTAGAGTTGTGGATCCCTCTTATGGAGTGGTCCTGCAAGAGGTTTAGGTTCCTTTACCAGGCTTTTCTTCCTCATATAGGAAAGAATACGAGCTTTGGAAGCGAGCAAGGAACTTCTTTCTCTGCCCTGGCCCCCCATCCGGACCTTAACGGATGCTCTTTCTCGCCGTGAGGCCTGGATATGTCTTTCAAGACTTCGAGGCCGAGGTGAAGTCGAGGGGCTCTGTATGGTCTGATCATCAGACCTTCGAAATGGGTACTCAGCTTCAGTTATAACCTCAGTTTGACATTCAGAATGATATCCTGGCCGAGATGGAGAATATTCCAACTGCTGAACGCTGGTACCACTGGAAGAAGGATTACTTGTTCCTTCTCTGAACGCTTCCCTTCTCAATTCCAGTACAGCCTGGAAAGCTGCTGGATTTTGTGCCACATAGTGTATGGCTCGCATATGTTCCTCATATGAGAAGGTAATGGGAGTTAACTCAAACTCCTGGAAACGTGATGCAGTTGATTGCAAAGAGAGCCTTTGATTGCCTTCTCTGCTCATCTTTCTCTCAATGGCTTCCTAAGCTAAGAATTTTTAGAAATAACTTGATATTTCGAAAGTCAAGGGACCCGAAGGTTCAGGGCCCTCCTTCTAGCGCCAAAATGACGAGGTCGGATTGTCTCGCCAAGGTAAAAGTCGAAATATCCGGGGTCTAAAGCCGTCACCCCTTCGTCACTTGTCTTCTTAGGAAGCCTGAGAAAGGAAAGAGAGCGTTAAGGGTCCCAGGACACTGTCCCGGGGAAACCCTCCGATGCTCAAGTCAGTTGTGGGCATTTTAGCGTAGAGCTTTAATTGAAATAGTGGTTTGATGGAACCTGTTTGAGGTCGGCCACAGTGCAGGCCGAGCTGAGATAAGAACAGCGGGGTGTTTTTGACTTGTCTATTTTACTTCTGATTTTGACTTGGAGCTTCTTACTGTTGGAGAAGCTCTTTTATACTTGGTGTGGTTGAGGGCTGAGTGTCCCAATGGGTTGAAGTGACGACACCTGGCTGACTTGCATGTTCGCCAACTATTTTATAGTTGGCGAGGCTGAGAGTTGCGTGTCTCGGATAGTTGAGATGAAGACGTATGGCCAACTTGCATGGCAGCCGTGCAGCTGCTTAGGATTGCTGTGCTGACAACTTCTCCCCGTATGATTGACATCTGGAGAATCGAGAATGCATGTATGCCACGTAGCACATAGCTTCGTGACTGCTGTAGTTTGGCCGAGGTCATTAGTCTGGGATCCCCGTGGCTGTAATAAACCGTCGAGAGCTTTAGGAATCGAATGCTGGTTCCTTTTGTTCGAGCTAGGGGCATAACCGACATCCTCTGGATGCCCGAGATGACCACTTGATGATCCAAGACGATTGATAATGTGAGGTCATCATGCCGAGATGAAAATGACCAGCTCCGTGGAACATTGGAGAGCCTTTCTGAGTTCGGTAGACAAGTTAGATCCGAGGCCGAGCACTATTCATTGGCCGAGGTGAAATTGTAGCCCGAGTTGAGGATGTGGGCCGAGATGGGACCCTTAGGCCGAGGTGAGATTCTTAGCCCTCAGAGGGCGCTGGAACTCTATGATCAAGATGACTGAAGGGCCCGACAAACGAAATGGCGGTGTGGCCCTGTAGCCGGGACGGACTATTTGTCTGCCTGTGGTCTGGTCTTCCTCCGGGCCAACCCGCCATACTTGGCCATTCTTTCACCTTACTTCAACGTTGACCGTTTATTGACTAACGAGGGGTATTTTTTGGCTCATCAAAGGTGAAATCAGGGTCTTTATCGTTCCAACCTCAAAAAACATTTGTAGATGATGCAATTTAGGAGCCAAAAGGCTTTTTAGGTTGGATGAAATATTACGTAGTGACTTAGACAAGATATTCTCTACAAACAGACATTCGTTCTAGCAGTAGAAGAACACCAAGCATTCGCTCTAACAGTAGAAGAACATCACACTATGTGTGTCTCTAGAATCGGATTATTGACATCTTGAAATAAATTTTAATTCAAATAACAACTGGATGGATTGTGACACGGACCTCCAATTATTTTCTTGGATAACAGTATAAATATTTGGTGGCTCGGTTGGCGCTTCGCATTTCTTTAAGGTAAAAGGCCCTTTTTTCTGAGTGAAAGCCAGCTACATACTTCTTAAACTAAAGGGAACACTGTTTTCACCTTTTTAAGTTAGTCATAGGAGAAACAAGAAAAAAGAGGGATGAAAGCAAGGACCCAAATGGAAGAAAATCAGTTAGAAAGCGGGTTTTGGTTTTCTCTTGGAGCTTTTAGGATTTGGCAATTGGTTTTCTTGTTTTGAAGGAAGTAAGAAAGTTGAAAAATGTTCGCGTTTGAGAGTCCACGTGGAGGCTTGCTTTCTACGGTTGCTTCTTGCAATTCCTTACTTCTATAGCTTGAGGTATTTAAAGTTCTTTCTTTGTGTGCAGAGTCTTGGGGAGCAGCTCCTTTGTCTTTTTTTTCTATCTTTCTTCTTCCTCTCTTTTTCTTGCCGTTGGTTTAATGATTTATCTGGCCCTCTTGCTGTGATCCATTTTTCCCCCTTTTTAATCATGTCATATGTGGGGATTTTCCGTGAACTAGTGCTCAACCGTGGGATCATTATTTAAAAAAATTCAACAACAAAAAAAATATTACCTTATTGTGTTACAGTATCCCGCTTATATCAAGGTAGAGGGGGTCAAATATGCGTGTTATAAACACACAGATCTAGTTTATCGATGACCCATAATGAAAATTGCATGAAGCTGTATTGATCAACTGTTAGTGTAACCAATTTAGTGAGTCATTTTGCTTTATTCTATCGTATCATTCAAGAAGAGTGTAAATGTAATTTAAACATCATGTAGATTTTCCTGCTAGAGATATAGGTCGGGACAAGGTTGATGGTCCCGAGGAGGGACTGTAGAATTCCTCGTTCAAAGTCCTGTCTTCTTGTTGCATTAGAAAACGTTGATGCCACATGTTATAATCGGTATAAGTATATGATGATTATCTGGACTACACTAGTATAGTCCTTTCTCATGGTCATGGAAAACTAGCAATTTTCGTGACACCCAAATTTTTTTGTTTTTTTTACACGGGGATTGAAAATGGTCATGGTGTATATGTTCTTGGACTAGTGGTAGAGTTAATCACTCGAGCATATCAGTCGTTAAACCTCTGGTAATTATGCTGCTTTTCTTATCAACCTGTTTCTCTTTTTGTTTCTGCTTTTGCTTCTTTATATTGTTTCATCTATTTTTTTTTTTCACTTTCAATGTAGTCAAGGACACACTGTTTCTTGACTTTGGAATATGAGTGAATAAATTAAAATGACTCAGCTTCTTATTTGGTGAAGTAGCAGTTAATCAACATAGCATGACACAATTTTCATTATGGGTAATCAGAAAATAACCTATGTGTGTTTCTAACGCATATGTATGGTTGTGTACATCCGACTCTCCCATACCCTGCCATTGACAGGAGCTTCTAAGGCAATGGGATAATGTGGTTGTTGATGTATATTGTTTCATCTATGTCAATAACAAAAATGGAGAAAAGCAAAAAAGAAGGGAAAGGGAAAATAACTGATCTACTTGTGTGTCTTCTTCCTAGTTATTGAAGTGTACACAAATTTTCACTGAAAAGACTGCAAAGCATCGGCTGTTGTGAAGGTCTGGATTTGTAGTAGTCAAATTTTTGTCTGAATTGACTGATCACAAGTTGCATAACAATGATTACAAGCAATGAAAAATATGATTGGTGTTGTACTGTCGTGCCAAACAACACACTGAAAAAATGCTAACAGGTAGGGGTGACAAACATATCGGGTTAGGTTTGCCGGCTTAAAGAGGCAAACCCGAACATAAATTAGTCAGGTTAGCGGGTTGTATAACATGCTGACCTGAATTTTAAGTTTAGTGGGTCGGATTTGCAGGTTTGTCTGTCCGGATTTGACAAGGTGACGTGTGACATGTCACTTTTGGGTCTAATGGATCAGGTTCATGTCATATTTGACAAGTTGATGCGCCAGTTTTGAGTTTGAAGGGTCGGATTTGTGTCGGGTTTGGCAGATTGGCGCATCATTTTTCAGTTGGCGTGTCGTGTTAGAAATTGCGATCTTGCTAACGGGAGATAATAGTATGCAACACTTGGTTATTATTTTTGATTTTACATTTTGGATTGTTTAGGAGTGAGATAGGTGCTTACTCTGCCATATTAATCATTCATGTGCTTACCACTGAAAGAACAAAATCATATTGATTTGTTTCCTCATATTTAACTTTACTTTTTAAGCTGTCCTCTAATTGTTACAGATCCCGTTGGGTAAAAAATCATCTTCTTTCAAAGACCCGTTTGGTTACATCACACTGCTAGTTGAGGATCTAAAACTAAAGAAAGATGAGCGGATGAAGCAATTTGCAGATGTGAAGTCCCAAATTGAGAAAATAATGTGTGAGCTATCAGGTTATGGTCATCTTAGAAGTTCATTTTGCTCCATGAACTTAGAAGATGAAGACTTTTCTGCAAGAAACCTCTCTGAATATCAGTCCTATCTTCATAAACTCCAAAAGAAGGTATTGCATTCTTTACCCTTTTAGTTATTATTTGATTCTGCACAGAAGCATCTAAAATATATACTCCCTTTGTCCCAAAAGTATTATTACAGTTGGCTTTTCAACATTGTTATTTATACTACGTTGAAAAACAAAAATGCTCAAATATTTTATCATATAATAAGGAGATTATTTCAAATCAGGATAACATCGATCAATCTATGTCTAATTTTCGAGACTGATGTATATACCGATTGATTTACGTCTTTTAGATTGAGAGATTAATGTTATATAATGTGGTTCTAATTTTGATTCTTCTAACATTGATTGATCTAAGTAGGATATGAAATGTACATCGATCGATATATGATATATTGGTTGAGATCTCGATGTTTAACAGCGTGGTTTCAGTTTTAATATTTGCATACATCAATCGATCTATGTTTCTTTTGAAAGGTTGATGTATACATCGACTAGTCCGTGTATTGAAATCTGAGAGATCAATGTTACTTCTTTATTTCAACAACTTTGTTATAAGTTATTATTGTTATTTATACTACGTTGAAAAGCCAACTGTTTATAGAGGCACCTTAGAGCATACTTAGAGGCTTAGATAGTATCTACACTTTAGGTTGCTTTGCACATTTTTGTTTCGGTATTTGTCTTTCAACTATTTGTGCATATCCATTGGTATGACTACTTTACTATCTGAAGATTTCTGTTTATGTTTAATAAAATCCATTCACTAGTATATATTCCTACTATTGTACTATCTATGCAGGTACATATAGAGTCGGGGTCTCACTAGAAGCATACTCTTTATCCTTTGGGATGGAGGTATTGTTTGACTGCCTCTCACCCTCCCCAGACCCTAGCGATTGCTTTTGATGTCGTTGGAATATACTGGGTATGATTATTGTTGTTGTTGTTAAAAAGCCAACTGTGAGAATATTTTTGGGACGGAGGAAGTAATTGTTTCATAAATATTACTGCCTTCATGAAATCTGATGCTTTTTGATTCTGGAGTCTGAACGTCTTGCAAGGATTTTGGAGTTTGTAAATGAAGTCCACTCTTTATGTGGGGTGCTTAGCTTGGACTTCAACAAGACAGTGAGTGAAATACACCCAAGTCTGGATGGTTTCAGTCTTGAAAACACGACTAATATCAGTGATATCACAATAGAAGGTCTGCAAGAAACCATCATTCGATTAAAAACAGAGAAAAATGTTCGACTACAGAAGGTGCTTTTCACTTCTCAAATGATTAGCATAAATATTTATGGTCAGTATATTGATCCCGAACGCTCACGCAGTGGGTATGAACTGGCCTTTTTTATATGGATCCCAATAACTATAACATCTGAAAGACGCCGCTGCATGCGTATTTGGTCTATGGAAGTTGATGGACACTGACAAAGAAGAGAGAAGAAACTTCTCAGGGATTTATTCAACTCTTGCTTTAGCAGAATCAGAGATAGTGGATCAAGGTGCTTTGTCCTGGGAGATTATTCAACAGGTCTAAGAACAGAACAAATCTTTGTTTCTTATTCTTTAATATATTATAAGAATTAGTCACTAAGCATCCAAAACTTCTGAAATTACAGTTTTTCTCCAAAACGGTTTGACTACGAAAATGGACATTTAGTGCAACAAATTCACAAGATCTGGAAATGCAATTTCTAAAGTTTTGTGCAAAATATTTACATAGAAAATGTGATTAACTCTTTGTTTTAATGACTGACAGAGATGAGTTTTCTGTTCAACAGATATCTGCTGAAGCTGATCGTCTCACTAAACTGAAAGCAAATCGGATGAAAGAATTAGTTTTGAAGAGGAGGCAAGAGTTGGAGAATATATGCTGCAAAGCTCACGTTCAACCTGATCCTAGTACTGCTGCTGATAAAGCTAATGCAACGATTGATTCTGGTACAGAAAACTGCATTACACAATATGGATTTACTTTCTTATGAAAAGCATTACTCTTGAGTAAATTTCTCAAGCAGGTCTAGTGGATCCTTGTGAACTCTTGTTAAACATTGAAAATCAGATCAACAAAGCTAAAGTTGAAGTCTCAAGCAGACGTGACTATGGACAGGATCGAACGCTGGCTTTTTGCTTGTGATGAGGAGAACTGGCTTGAGTGTTATAATCTGGTAATTTTTGAAATATTTTCTCTGTTTGCCTTACTGAATGGAACCTTTACGTTTCCAATAGAGTCAAGGACACACACTTCGTTGATTTTGGAATATGACGGAATAAAGCAAAACAACTCACTAAATTGGCTGCGCTTCTTATATTGTGAAGTAGCAGCTGATCGGCACAACCTGACGCAATTTTCATTATGGGTCATCGGGAAACAACCTCTGTGTGTTTCTAACACATGTGTATGATTGCATACATCTGACCCCTCATACCGCGTCATAGGCGGGAGACTCTAAGGCAATGGAGTAATGTTATTGTTCTTGTTGTTGCCTTACTGGATGGAACCTTGTACGCTGGAAATGGAGTTGAATTCTTATAATGAACTTAAATTTGTAACACATTTTTCCCATGCAAATGACAATGAATGATGGTGATTATCAGGATGGAAACAGATATACTGCAGGAAGAGGTGGTCATGAGAATCTCAAGCGCGCCGAAAGAGCCAGGATTTTGGTGAACAAGATTCCCTGTATATATCCTTTCTTATTTAAGACACGATTCAAGCAGCCTTTGGCAGTTCAGATTTCTGGAAGTGATCATCTTTTTGTTCAGCTGTGGTTGACAATCTAATTAGCAAAACAGTTGCCTGGGAGGATGAGAAGAGGAAAGTTGTTTCTTTATGATGGAGTGAGTTCCTAAGACCTTAATTTCTTTGCAGTAGTTTTTGAAAGTGAAGATTGTAGTCTTGTAGTATTCCTTTGTTTACGTTGTCATCATGTTTTCGCTTTAGGTGAGGTTGGTTTCAATGTTGGAAGACTTCAAAATAAGCAGGCAACAGAAGGAAGAGGACAAGAAGCGAGTTTTGATGTGATACATTCCTCTCTGTTACTTAATTGGATGCCTTCTTGTTCACGTAATATAATTTGCCTGCTACTCTTCCGTTCCGAATATATTGTCATACATGGTCAAACAAGCAGTTGTTCAAACATAGTTTAAAACTATAATGTTAGAGTACTTCACAAACCGTTCATTAGAATTTGTTCATAAACGATGAGAAAGCTATTTTGGAAATTAGTTGTTAAATACTTTGAAATTTTGGTCTTAGTTTGATGTATGAGGTGTAGCAATATTTTTGGGACGTAAGAAGTAAGATAACTCTCCATCACAAACCTTACTAATATATAAATTGGAGATGTTTCTTTGTGTAGGGCCAAAAGAAACTCCAGGACATGTTACTTGCTGAAAAGGAAGCTCTTTTTGGTTCTAAACCAAGCCCGAGAAGAAGCATCAGCTTCAGAAAAGGGAATGGTTATTATCCACATGGAAATGGCTCGGGACTCCTTCGCCGCTGAGAAATTCAGTGGGCTGTACAACTCCAGAGCTTCTAACGCCGTGTTCATATTCCGGGTGCCAAAATGGATACTTCAAGGAGATGAGAAAGCTCCCTATTCCACTAAATTTTCTAGCAAAGGAGGATACAATTTCTTTTTCATCTGTTTGTGGTTCTGAGCCAGAGTAACCCCCTCAGTGAGAGGACTGACTTCACATGGTATGTCTTGTAATAATTACTTTGCGTTTATGCTGAATGCAGAAGATAGCCAGAGTACATCCGACCTCCCATACTTCGTCATAGCGGGCTCCTCTAAAACAATAAGATAATGTTGTTGTTGTATTATCAGAGCTATGCCCTAGATTGTTCTCGCGTGCCAACTACATCGTGACTTGCAAATTCAGCAGCTAAGTAATCTGCTTGGATATCTTTTTTTAAGGAAAAAAGTTATAATTTTGCAAATAGTAGAAAATATATAGTAACATAGAAGATGGGGGTGTTCAAGAGGCTTGGAATGAAAGCAAAATGCAGTTTCTTGTGGGCATAATTAATGTGAGAACAGGGTGCTTTTTGGCATGGATTCCCAGGAACTTATTATTTGAAAAAAAAGAAAAAGATTCTTAGGAATAAGGTGAAGCAAGCTAAACATTTGATGGGATTTAAGCCCTTTGCGAGGGAATCTGTTTTCTTTTATCTTTGTTTTCATCTAATTTAGGTGATCAGGTCAAATTTCTTCTTCTTGGACAATATTGCACTTGAAAGTCAAGAAAATCTTATGTTCCCTTCACTGATTGCAACTCTAAAATTAAGAACAGTCCTTTTATTCTGATTCATTGATATTATTATTTTTATTCCCTTTCTGCTTAATCTATCATAGGTTTGAAGTATCCAGACAAATGAGAAAAAAATGGAAGACTTCTTTGTTAAGTTTTTCTTTGGTTGGTGGCATACTAACTTTGACAAACACAAAGTAGCCACAATATAAATAGTAAAACACATGTTTTCTTCATCTTTACTTACCTAGTTACCTATAAATAGACATATTTTAGTAGAAGAAAAACACACTGACACCAAAGCAAGAAGCAATTCAAGAGTTTCTTGATGAAGAAGCGAGTGAAAGAAAATAGAGAGAGAAAAAGAGAGTCGTGAGATTATACCAATTCGGTATAAGAAAACATTGAGTGTTTCAATTCTCCTGTATTTCTCAAGCTTAAGTCTAAACTTGAGTTACCTCTTGTATTCCCGTTATTTCGAATAGCGGAAGTTGTTCTCACTGTGCGTGTTTTTTCCCTCCATAGAGAGAGAGTTTCCACATAAATCTCGGTGTCGCTATTTTATATGGCATTTGCGGTGAATTGTGATAAATACACAGTGTACATAATTTCTGTATAAGGAAGTTGGACTTTAATAGAGACCGTGTGTGACCCATCCGGTTAAACTTGGGATTTTACGTGGAATGGTAATATTGTCTAGGAGGTCATTGTGATCTTTCCTGGGTATTACTGAATTGGTTCACTTCACTTTTACTGCTATTTCTCTCGGTGTCATACTTGACTATTTTACGAGTAGTAAATTACTATCTACGGTTTTATTTCGCTTAGAACCAAGTTGTTATTCCCAACAAGTGGTATCAGAGCTTGGTCATCCGGTTCTTGATTTTCTCAAGTATGGCAGAGATGAAATTCAATGTGATAAAATTCAACGGAGGTGATGGATTTTCCACATGGCAAAAAAAGATGAAGGATTACCTTATACAACAAGGTGTTCATAAAGCTCTTTATGGCAAAGAGAAAAAGTCAAAAGCCATGAAAGATGATGATTTGCAAGACATGGATGGCAAGGCCACAAGTGCAATCTGCTTACACTTGTCCAACAAAGTCCTGAACAACGTAGATGGAAATGACTCAGCCATGTAGATTTGGACAAAGCTAGAAAGCTTGTACATGTCCAGAACGATGGCAAATAAATTGTATCTAAAGAAGCATCTCTACACACTCCAAATGAACGAGGGTACAAATTTTTTTATCTCATCTAAATGATTTCAAATATCTCAAATGGCGAGTCTTGGTGTTACTATGGAGGGCGAGGATAAGACAATCGTGTTCTTGAGTTCACTTCCACCCTCCTTCAATGGTTTGACAACCACTTTACTTCATGGTAAAGATACAATTACATTGAAAGAGGTCATATCATCATTGTTGTTGCATATTAATATGATACAACTAGAGAAGCAAGGTCATGCTCTTCATACTCAAGAAAGAGAAAGGAGCCGAAATAGAAACTTAAACAATCATGATAAATCAAATGATTATGACAAGTCCATATGTCGCTTCAAATCGAAAAGCGAAGTGAAGTGCTGGAATTGTGGAAAGAATGACCACCTTAAAAAGAATTGCAGGTCTTTGAAGCAAGACAAAGATTGAGATCAGAAGTAGGTAGGAGATGACAACACAGCAGCAATAGCGTCAAGCAGTGATAGAGAGACAACATTACTTTGTCACCAAAATGAATGTTGTCGTGTCTCAGGCATAGACCTTGAATGGATCATGGATGAGGGTGCTTCGTATCATTGTGCTACTAACAAGGAATACTTCTCCACATACAAAGCTGAAGACTTTGGTGTGTTGAAGATGGAAAAAAAGCACCTCATCGATCATGGGAATGTGTGCAATCACAATGGAAACTTCACTTGGTTCCATATTCACATTACGAAATGCACGCCATGTTTCAGATATAAGATTCAATCTTTTATCTGCAAACGCACTGGACAAGGAAGGTTATGAGCATTTCTTTGGTAATGCGACATGGAAACTTACCAAATATTCTCTGGTGGTAGCGAAATAGAAGTTATGTTGTAATTTGTACGAGACACACTTTTAGGTGTGTGAAAGTCAAATAAATGCAGTAGAAGACGGTGATTCGCCAAATGTGTGGCACAGATGTGTGACACATTGGCCAGAAAATACCGTTAGACAAAGGTAAATCACTAGACCCATGTGATTACTGCTTATTTGGAAAACAACACCATGTTTCTTTTCAGAAGAACTCCACGATAAAAGAAAAAAATTGGAGTTGGTTCACTCTAACGTATGTGGTTTTATTGAGGTGGAATCTCTAGGTGGAAACAAAGTATTCTTCTAAAAAAACATGGACGTACTTGATAAGAAATAAAAGTCAAGTATTTCAATGTTTTCAAAAGTTTCATGCAATAGTGGAAAGAGAATCTGGAGAAAAGTTGAAACGATTCGCGCTGACAATGGCGGCGAGTACATATTAATAGAATTTAAAGAGTACTGCACAAAACATGGCATAAGACTTGAGAAGACAGTTCTTGGTACTCCACAGCATAACGAAGTTGCAGAACAGATGAATAGAACCATTGTAAAAAAAGTGCGATGCATGCTCAAAATGGCTAAATTGTCTAAGTCATTTGGGGGGAGGCTGTTGGTATAGATGTCTACTTGATCAATCAATCACTTTCGGTTCCATTAAACTTTGATGAGAACTAAGCTATACTCACCTAAAAGTATTTTGACATAAAGCTTCATACATGTTCCAAGGGACCAGAGGTCAAAGTTGGATGACAAAACTATTCTTTATATCTTTGTGGGATACAAAAATGAAGAATATGGCTTTATGCTATGGGATCCAAAAAAGAAAAAAGTCGTCAAAAGTAGAGATGTCTTCCATGAACATGAAATGTTCAACAATGCAGAAAAGAGGTCTACTACAGAAAATGTGACAGAGGTAATATTTATTCCTTCATTAGACAATGACAGAAATAGAGGAAATGTAGAAGAAACTGAAACATGTGATGATATTGGTGGCGTTGAGCAGTGGGAGCAAACCCTTGCTTCTCTTGAATTGCAAGATGTGGATCCTCAACCAAGAAGGTTTGTCAGAGAACATGCAGCTTCTAAGATGTATCCTAATTCTCAGTAC
This sequence comes from Eustoma russellianum, assembly GCA_036186865.1. NCBI lineage: Eukaryota > Viridiplantae > Streptophyta > Magnoliopsida > Gentianales > Gentianaceae > Eustoma > Eustoma russellianum. Next base: position 13,117,838 of record AP025068.1, read on the forward strand.
ATTCTTATAACAGATGATGGACAACCCGAGAATTTTCAAGAAATACAATCTCACAGAGATAAAGACTATTTGACAACAGCCATGCAAGAATAGATAGATCCATTGAAAAAGAATCTCAATTATGATCTATTTCAACTTTCAAAAGGAAAGAAAGCTCTGAAAAATAAATGGGTCTTCAAGTTAAAGAAAGACGGGGATAAGCTGCTAAAGTACAAAGCTCGATTGGTGGTGAAAGGTTTTGGTCAAAGGAAAGGTATCGACTTTGATGAAATCTTCTCACCATTTGTTAAAATGAGTTCTATTCAACTTGTAATTGGTTTGACAGCTAGCTTGAATTTACAGCTAGAACAACTAGATGGAAAGACATCTTTCTTGCATGGAGATCTGGATGCGGAAATCTACATGGAACAACTAGAAGGCTTCACAGTCTGCCATGGTCCGCAAGTTGAAAAAGAGTCTGTATAGATTGAAGCAAGCATCGCGGCAATGGTATAAGAAGTTGGACTCATTCATTTCTGGATCCCATAGGCTAAAACCATATTCCTCATTTTCGTATTCCACAAAGATACAAAGAATATTTTTGCCATCCAACTTTGACCTCTTGTCTCTTGGAATACGCATAAAGGCTTTATATCCAAATACTTTTAGGTGACTGTAGCTTAGTTCTCTTTCAATCCATACTGCTTCTGGAACATCAAATTTTAGTGGAACCGAATGTGATCGATTGATCAAGTAGACATCTGATTGACAGTCTCCCCCCAAAATGACACAGACTATTTAACCATTTTGAGCATTCATGCACTTTTTTATAATGGTTCTATTCATCCGTTCTGCAACTCCGTTAAACTATGGAGTACCAAGAATTGTCTTCTCATGTCTTATGCCATATTTTGTGCAGCACTTTTCAAATTCTACTGATATGTACCCGCCGCCATTGTCAGTGCGAAGACATTTCCACTTTTCTCGAGTCTCTCTTTCCACCATTGCATGAAACTTTTGAAAACATTGAAATACTTAACTTTTATTTCTTATCAAGTAGATCCATGTTTTTCTAGAAGAATCGTCAATGAAGTAACAAAGTATTTGTTTCCACCTAGAGATTCCACCTCAGTAAGACCACACGTCAGAGTGAACCAACTCCAATTTTTTTCTTTTATCCTAGATTTCTTCTGAAAAGAAACACGATGTTGTTTTTCAAATAAGCAATAATCACATGGTTCTAGTGATTTACCTTTATCGAACGCTATCAAGGGTTACTCTGCCAGTAACCGCGACCCTTTCTGGCCAATGTGTCTCAAACGTCTATGCCACACATTTGGAGAATCACTGTCTTCTACTGCATTTATTTGACCTTCACATACATTAAAATATGTCTTGTACAAATTGCAACATAACTTTTCTTTTCCTACCATCAGAGAACGTTGGGTAAGTTTCCATGTCGCATTACCAAAGAGATGCTCATAACCTTTCTTGTCCAATGCGTTTGTAGATAAAAGATTGAATCTTATATCTGGAACATGCCGCACATTTCGTAATTTTAATGTGCAACCAAGTGATGTTTTCGCAGTGATATCACCATTTCCATGATCGATGAGGTGCTTTTGTTTCCCATCTTCAACACACCAAAGTCTCCAGCTTTGTATGTGTAGAATTATTCCTTGCTAGTAACACAATGATACGAAGCACCTGTATCCCGGATCCATTCAAGGTCTATGTCTGAGACATGACAATATTCATTTTGGTGACAAACTAATGTTGTCTCTCCGTCACTATTTGACACTATTGTTACTGTGTTGTTATCTCCCACCTACTGTTGACCTCGATCTTTGTCTTGCTTCAAAGACCTGCAATTCTTTTTAAGATAGCCATTCTTACCACAGTTTCAGCACTTCACTCTGTTTTTCGATTTGGAACAACCTCTGGACTTGTCATAATCATTTAATTTACCATGACTATTGAAGTTTCTATTTTGCAACAAAAATGATGATGTGATCTCTTTCAATACGATTGTATCCTTACCATGAAGTAAAATAATCGTCAAACCATTGAAGGAGGGTGAAAATGAACTCAAGAGCATTATCGTCTTATCCTCGTCCTCTATTGTAACACCAATACTTGCCATTTGAAATATGATGCCATTGAAATCATTCAGATGAGATAAAAAATTTGTACCTTCGCTTATTTATAGTGTGTAGAGCTGCTTCTTAATATACAATTTTTTCGTCATCGTTTTGGACATGTACAAGCTTGCTAGCTTTGTCCAAATCTCCATGGCTGAGTTGTTTCCATCTACGTTGTTCAGGACTTCGTCGGACAAGTGCAAGCGGATTGCACTTGCGGGCTTGCCATCCATTTCTTGCCAATCATCATCTTTCATGGCTTCTGCCTTTTTCTTTTGCCATAAAGAGCTTTGTGAACACCTTGTTGTATAAGGTAATCCTGCATCATTTTCTGCCGTATAGAAAGTCCATCATCTATGTTGAATTTTGCCACATTGAATTTCATCTCTGCCATAGTTGAGAAAATCAAGAACCGAATGACCAAACTCTGATACCACTTGTTGGGAATAACGACCTAGTTCTAAGCGGAATAAACTCGTGAATAGTAATTTACTACTCACTAGAATAGTCGAGTATGACATCGAGAGAAATATCAGTAAAAGTGAAGTGAACCGATTCGATAATACACAGGAAAGATCACAATGACCTCCTAGACAGTATTACCATTCCACATAAAATTCCAGGTTTAGCCAGAGGGGTCACACACAGGCCCTCTTAAAATTCGACTTCCTTAGATATAAATTATGTACACGGTGTATTTATCACAATTCACCGTAGATGCCATATAAAATAAAAACACCGAGATTTACATGAAAACCCTCTCTCTATGGAGGAAAAAAAAACCACGGACAGTGAGAACAACTTCCACTATTCGAAATAATGGGAATACAAGAGAAAACTCAAGTTTAGACTTAAAATTGAGAAATAGAAGAGAATTGAAACACTCAATATTTTCTTATACCGGATTGATATAATCTCACAACTCTCTTTCTATCTCTCTATTTTCTTTCACTCACTCCTTTCTTAAGAAGCTCTTGAATTGCTTCTTGCTTTGGTGTTGATGTGTTTTTCTTCTACCAAAACATGCTTATTTATAGATAAGTAAAGATCAATAAAACATGTGCTTTACTATTTATATTATGACTACTTTGTATTTGTCAAAATTTGTGTGCCACCTGCCAAAAAAATAATTAACAAAGTAGTGTTCCATTTTTTTTCCTTTCTCATCTTTCTGGATACTTCACTATTTATATACACGGTCAAATTGTTGCAAAAGCATTCTTGCAAGTTGAAAACTTGCAGTTTTGACAGATATGTGCATGCAGGACATTGTAGGACTGCAGGAAGCAGGGAGCCACTGGAAGCTTGTGAATATAGGTGCTATGTACATAGGTTATGGTTCTCTTTAGCCTACAAACATAGCTAAGTTAACACACCTTTCGTCTACGCCATTTTGATGAATATGAGATAATAAATAACTAGGCGCGTGCAATGCTGATTGATTTTTGTGGATAAACAAGGAAAGTTGCAGTTTTCTGTTGTGTATTTCATGTCTTGGAGGTTATCTTGTTTTATCGTCATTTGTCTGCAGATCGTTTTCTGATCACAGTGGGTGATCATAAGAACCTTCATGTACAGTTTGTGCAATTCTTGCCTTTATTTGTGTATTTTTAGTTTCAGGTGGAAGGAGTTCTGTTTTGATAAGAGATTTGAATTTGGTCAAGAGGTAAATGTCATTGAATTTCTAGTATCGACCAGGATTCTAATTCCTATTTTACTTTCCCATGTGAAGTCTCTCTCTTTTTTAATACTCAATTTAGTATTTGTTGAAGATGTTGAAACAGCTTCAAGGAAAAGGAAGGTGCAAGAAGAGCAGTTGCTCAGCATGAAAGCTGAAGCATCAATCAAGTGAAGTGCAAACTGGCCTCAGGTTACTGAGTTGAGCTGAAGGAGAAAGTGTAATGTGATCCACATGTGCTGTAAATGAGCTGCGTGAAGTATATTGGAGCTGAACTAAATGGGACACGTCACATCAAGTGAAGGAACCAGCAAGAAGGCAGCTACACCGATTTTGCATCAGTAGTCATTAGTTGCACGTGCCAAGCAGTTTTCTAATTCATGTAAACGTTTGTATATATACTTAGAGTAGGTGTTGTGTAAACAATGCTAAAAGCAGCTTCTTCTCCTTCAAGACTTCGTCATCTTTGCCTTTATGCTCCGTAAAGCGCCATTGTATCAAATTCAAAATTCTTTGATTTCTTTGATTCAGTCTATTAGATGGTATGTTGTAGTGTTTGAATTGTGTTTATGAGTTGATTTTTGATATGGTAGTAGAGCTCTGGTAATTCACTATCGATTCTCTTATTGAATTGTATCATTTTTCTTCGATTTGTGATCGCATTGTTTGATCATGGCGAATTCTACTGGTGTTGCTTCTAGTTCTCATAATAATCATGTTCATGCTGATAATCCTTCAAATAATCCATATTATTTGCATTCAAATGATAGTCCAGTAATAGTGTTGGTGCAACCACCACTTAATCCGCATAATTTTCACTCGTGGAGTCGTACCTTTCAAATGGCGTTGCTCGTGAAGAATAAAACATGTTTTATCGATGGATATGTCCTTAAACCTGCTGATAATGATCCTTAGCTTCAAGCTTGGAGACAGGTAAACACGATGATTCAATCGTGGATTATGAACTGTGTTTCACCTGCTATTGCTCAAAGTATTATGTGGTATGACAATGCTTTAGACGTATGGAATGACTTAACTATGAGATATGGAAGTGGTGATCCGTTCAGATTGTCTGATCTCTTGTTTGATTTTTATGGAGTTAAGCAAGAGACTTTGCCTGTAAATGACTACTTCACTAAATTGAAAGTATTAAGAGAGGAATTGATGGCATTAAGACCAATACCTAGAAGTGCTTGTATGAGATGTACATGTGATATCAGTAAGAAGGTTACTGAATTTGTTTAGAATGATTATGTTATCAAATTTGTAAAAGGCTTAAATGAAGAGTTTGATCCTGTTAGATCTTAAGTTTTTGTTGTGACTCCCTTGCCTGATATTAAGACAGCTTTTGCCATGGCATTGAAGTTTGAAAGGAAGATGATGGGGAATGCTATGTCTTCTAGTTTTAGTAATGCTCCTACAGCCTTGATGTCTAGTAATGATGAACATGAGAGTATGGTGGCTTACACAAATAGAGGTTCTGGACCTATGTATTGAAGCGGTAATGGAAGGTTCTATCAGGAAGGATGCAAACACATGCAGTGTAATCACTTTGGCATGATAGGCCACACAACAGATAAATGTTACATAAAACATGGATTTTCCCCTGGATTCAAATTTAAGAATCAAGTAAATGCGGTTGAGACTCAAGGACAATCTGAACTTAATTACGATGAACAAGGATTACATGCCTACTCTTCACAATCTTCCCCATTCAGCAAACACCCTTTCTTATGTTGAGAAAAAGAGTTTGAGTGATTCACAAAATGCATGATTTAAATAACGCGTGTTTAAGAAATGCATGACACAATTTATTACTTGACACGTTTTTACAACAAACTTGCCTTATATACTTTATATATAATGTTGCCGTACTAACAAGCCATGAATCTTTAAAGCTTACATCAAATGGCAAACTTTTGTTGTGTTTGAACTATTTTCAGGTGCCACCATTAATGAACTAAACTAGTTCATTAAGTGAAGTACTTAGTTAAATGAACTAAGTAGTTCATTAAATGGAGATATATTTGGAGAAGGCATGACGGCAACAAACTTGGAAATGAAAAGTCTCCTTCTACATCCATTCAAACGTTTATATATATATATATATATATATATTCAGATTTTTTTATAAAAAGACACAATACACATATATTCTGACGTACTACCGACATGTTACATATATTACGAACGTACGTCAACGTCACACCACTATACTTAACTCATATTTATGAGTACATTCAGGTCTTATATCATATGATATAAGTCATGGTGGGTTATAAACCGAACATTGTCGTATCGGGTGACTACCGAAACCTCACCAACGTGTCACGTACTTGCCATATATAGATGGCCATCCCATATGCTTCAAAAATGGCCACAAATTTCGTGGCTCACATGGTATATTCAGCCATAAAATCATTCCATGTTGGCATACACAAATCACCCCCAATTAAGGACAAATTGTGAAGATTTCAAATTCAACCTATTTTGTCACATGTGGGCGCCCTTGTCTCAGCCGTTAAGATCTGAATATTCAATTTATTTTATGTATATTATGTGTGACATAATATATATAACATGTGCAAAAAGTTTGAATTTAATCGGAGAAAAATCGCGTAATCGACAAAATTCGAAAATTTGGTTTTCTACGAACACGACACATGGAACGTTTTTGGAATGACATGTAACATGTATCTAGACACATTTTACATATTCAAAACATATTAAGTGTTCCAGAATATTCAAATTATGACTGATTGGAATATACCATATATGTGCAATTATTGTGCAATATTTGACAAAGTTTACAAATGTAAAATTCGGCACATGCTCAAGACATATCACACGCCTATCTCAGCCTGGTGGAGCTTATGTGGAGCTTAATTGGCATCTCAATTGGTGGAGAATAAGCCGCACAAGGTTAGTGACATAAAAGAGGGAGCTACACAAGGTGACATTTCAAAATCTTGAGAGTATAACACATGCTGAAAATTCAGCATGTGACAATCTAGAGAGGGCGATTTTATGGTCTTGATAATGACTAATTTGCTTCCAAATTTGTGAGGATTAATTATTGAATATTTGTAAATGTTTTAAACCTTATTTGTCACATGTTTTAGATTTTAATCTCAGATTTTTAAAGCTACTAAATGGTGATAAGGTTGGACCAATCATGAAGTGCCAAGTAAGCAAAGTCTAGACATTAATCCAACCAAGTTATGCCAAGTAAGCAAGATGGTGTCACATCTACACAAGCATTCTTCCAAGGACATAAAATAGAATTTTAAAGGTGAATAAAAGCCCTACGGGGGGTGGCCAAGACTTGATAAAAGGAAGAGAAGAGAGCCACACAAATGAAAGACAACTCTCATTGTCTCTCAAGTGCAAAAGGATCCACTATTCTCTTCTTCTACATTTCTTTTTTTCTCAAGCCTATTATTTTTATATTCATTATATTGAATAGGCTTTGATTAGACCACCATATACGTTTAAATTGTAAAAGGTTGATGAAGGTGTGATCAAACCTTCATCCGTTCGGTGGTGTTGTTCGTGATCGGTGTGATTGATTGTATTGTGTGTAAAGGGTTGAGTTGGTGTGTAAATCCAACAACCCTTGTGATAAGGTGTTTTTGTGATTAGTGATAACCGAGGAAGGTGTCCTCGAAGACTGGAGTAGGTTGTGTTAACCGAACCAGTATAAAATTCTCGGTATTATTACTTTCAGCACTTTACTTTCAGTTTCCATCACTTTACATCGTTTTCATTGTAATAGAAAAAATATCAAACAAATTTCAAAAATCGTAAAATTTTCTAGAAATATAGCCACACCTCTTAAGTTTCATTTGGCGCAAGTTTCAACCCATTTGGGCAAGTATAAGTCAATCAAACGGTAATAGTTCTGAGACTAGTGCAATCTGATTTTCAGACTTGCAAAGGTTGAGAACTTGAACGTATTTGACATACTTCCAAAAGGAATCTTTCAAAACTGTTCCAACTCATTAAAATAAATTTCTTAAGGGGGTTTTCATTAAAGTTTTAGACCATTTGGAGTTACGGATTAATCGAAATAAAATTTTCAAATCAGAGTACTGTTTCTGGCAGATTCGCACAATCTGACCACAAATGATTTTCGAAAGGGTTAGATGTTGAATTTTAATTTGAAATTTTTATGAAATACTCAAAACATCTGAGAGTAGAATTTCTCCGAATTGCAGAATTTTCGAATGTCTATAACCTAGTCTTCCAAACGTTTCAAGTCAGGGTTTGAAAACAGAAACTGTTTTCAGAAGTTGAGTTTTTGGTTAAAACGTTTTTAAAAACCAAATTTTATCCACCTACTATTCAACCCCCCTTCTAGTGGTGCCTTACTGGTCCTACAAGTGGTATCAGAGCCAAAGTTATGGGTTCGATTCCCAGTAGGAGCAATTGCTGAGGGGGAGATTGTTGGGTGCAACAATCGTCCCGTGACGCATAGGTCGTGTGGGTCAAGTCACAGTTGTAGGACCTAAAAGACACCACTAGAAGGGGGAGGGGGGTTGGATAGTGGGTGCAGAAAATTTGTTTTTTTTTTTAAAAAAATTGTATTAATTCGAAAACCCAACTTCTGAAAACAGTTTCTGTTTTCAAGACCTGTTTGCAATGTTTTAAAAACTAGGTTACATGTCTTCAAAAATTCTGAAATTTGGAGAGATCTTAGTCTTAGATGTTCTGAGTATCTCCTAAAAAGTTTAGATCAAAATTCAACCTTTAACCCTTTGAAAAATTGTTGGTGGCCAGATTGCGCAAATCTGTCAGAAACGGTAGTCTGACTTAAAAAATTTATTCCGATTAAACCGTAGCTCTAAATGGTCTGAAAATTTAATGATAAACCCCTTTTTATATGTATTTAATTAGGTTGGAACAGTTTTGAAAAATGTCTTTGGGAAGTAATTCAAATACACTCAAAGTCTCAACCTTTGTAAGTCTGAAAATCAGACTTCACTAGTCTCAGAACTATTGACGTTTGAATGACTTATACTTGTCCAAATGAGTTGAAAATTACGTTAAACTTAAAATGTGTGGATATGTTTTTGAAAAGTTTCGTAATTTTTGAAATTCGTTTGATATTTTTATGATCGTGATAAAGATAATGCACGGTGCAGGAAACTGAAAGTAAAGTGCTGAAAAGTAGAGAACACAAGGAATTTTATACTGGTTCGGTTAAGTCAACCTATCCAGTCTTCGAGGACACCTTCCTCGGTTATCACTAAACAAAACAACACCTTACCACATAGGGTTGATGGAGTTATACACCAACTCCAACCCTTTACAAACCTTACAAACAATCAGAATGATCACGAACACCACCACCGAGTGGATGAAGGATTGTCACACCTTGATCAAACTTTTACAACAATATAGCGTGTATGATGGTTTATATGAAGCCTATACAATATGTATGAATATGAATACAATAGGCTTTGAGAGAGAAGAAGAAAGAAGTGTAGAAGAAGAAGAGTATGAAAACGTTTTTCACTCTTGGATTTGTAAGACTTGTCTTGTATTTGATTTGCTCTTCTTCTCTCCTTTTTATCAAGTGTGGATGTCCCCTATGCCTTGTCTTCCCATTGGAAATTATCTTTTAAGTCCTTGAAAGAATACCTTGTATAATTGTGACATCAACTTGCTTACTTGACAACACTTCATTGGATGATCATCTTGGCTTTGCTTACTTGGCACTCATTGATTGGATGAGATTTGTCATCATTTGATGACTGTATAAATCTGAAAATTATACTTAAAACATGTGCCAAATTAGTGTTTAAAATATTGCCAAAAGTCACATAATCAATCCCATAAATTTGCAAGACAAATTGATCCCCATTAAGCTTAAAAAATCGGCCAACTCATTCACCACATACTGAAATTTTCAGCATGTGCACTATTCAAGACATATTCAAAATATTTCCATTTTATCATCAAATCAATCCATTTAAATTAAAGAGGTAAATATGTCACAATTAATCACTAAAAATCGGCCAACCTCATTTACACGTGCTGGATCTTCAGCATGTGTCATATATGTGACATAGCTTGAAATATTACCTTGTGTAGCTCCTTCCTTTAGGTCACCAACCTTGTATACTTTATTCTTGACCAATCAAGATGTCAACTAAGCTCCACATATGCTCCATCAAGGCTGAGCTAGGCGTGTGACTAGGCTTGAACATGTGCTGAATTTATTTTTGCAAACTTTGTAAAATAGTGCACAATAATTATACACATATGGTATATTTTAATCAGCCCTAAATTGAATATTCTAGAACACTTTAGTATGTATTGAATGTGTAAAAAGTGTCTAGATACATGCTACATGTCATGCCAAGAAAACGTTCCATGTGTCGTATTCGTAGAAAACCGAATTTTTGACTTTTGTCGGTTTTGCAATTTTTCTCCGATTGAATTCAAACTTTTTTCACATGTTATATATATATTATGTTACACATAATATACATAGAATAACTTGAGTATTCAGCTCTACAGGCTGAGTGTAAGTGGCGCCCATGTGCTAAAATGTTGAATTTGAAATCTCCACAATTTGGCCTTAATTGGGGGTGATTTGTGTGTGCCAACATGGAATGATTTTATGGTTGAATATACCATGTAAGCCACGAAATTTGTCGCCATTTTTGAAGTTTAGGGGCTGGCCATCTATATATGGCAAGTACGTGACACGTTGACCAAGTTTCGATTGTCACCCGATACGACAATTTTTGGTTTAGAACCTTGTAACGTGTAGTAATAATTTTGTCATCACCATGAATTATATCATATGATATAAGACCTGAATATACTCATAAATATGAGGTAAGTATAGTGATGTGACATTAACGTACGTTCGTAAAATATATAACGTGCCGTTAGTACGTTGGAATATATGTGTATACTGCCTTTTAAAAAAGATCTGAATATATATATATATATATATATATATATATATATATATATATATATATATATAAACGTGTGATAAGAGGTGGGAGAAGACTTTTCATTCTTCAATTTGTTGCCTTTATGCCTTTTTCTAAATATATCTCTATTTAATGAACTTCTTAGTTCATTTAACTAATTACTTCACTTAATGAACTATTTTAGTTCATTAATGGTGGCACTTGAAAATAGTTCAAACACTACAAATGTTTGCCATTTGATGTAAGCTTTAAAGCTTCATAGATTGTTAGTATGACAACATTATATATAAACTATATAAGGCAGGTTTCATGCAAAAACATGTCAAGTCATAAAACGTGTCATATATTTCTTTATTACACGTTATTTAAATCATGCATTTTGTGAATCACTCAAATCCCTTTTTCTCAACAATCTCTCCCTTTTGATGATTTACAAAATAATCATAGTACATGATTTAAATTTGATTGCTCCCCCTCCAATCGTGCACAAATTCAAATTTTGAATTTCAAATTTCGAATTTTCTCCCCCTTGATTTGTGCAATCAATCTCTCTCCCCCCTGAAATCATGCACTCTCTCCCTCTTTATTTTGGAAAGACAATCAAAAGTTCATGTAAATATGGAAAAAAAATCAAATCAAAAGCAGAAATCATGCCTAATTTAGAACGAAGATTTTCATAAGTGGCTTGATTTAGTGCCTTAGTGAAGATGTCGGCTACTTGTGCCTCAGTGCGTACGTGATCTATGATAATATCACCATTATTTACGTGATCACGAAGGAAGTGATATAGTACTTCTATATGCTTGGCTTAGAGTGTAGCACGGTTTTCTTAGATAGGTTTATGACACTCATACTATCACAATAGATTGGGATACGATTTACTGTGATTCCAAAATCAGAAAGTTGTTGTTTTAACCATAGTAGTTGTGTACAACAAAGACTAAGTGCCATGTATTTAGCTTCGGTAATGGATAAGGCTACACTTGCATGTTTTTTTAGAAAACTATGAAATTAGCGAATTTTCTATAAATTGACAAGTGCCACTTGTGCTTTTTCTATCTATTTTACATCCATCATAATCCGCGTCGGTATAAGCATGCAATACAAATTCACAATCTTTATCATACCAAAGGCCTAAAGTAGGAGTGTGCTTAATATATCGAAATATTCTTTTCACAGCATTATAATGAGACACTTTAGGTTGACTTTGAAAACATGCACACATAAATACACTGAACATGATATCAGGTCTACTAGCAGTAAGATAGAGCAAATAACCAATCATAGACCTATATAAAGTATTATCAAAGTCCTTTCCATGTTCATCTCTATCTAGTTTAGTGGTGACGCTCATAGGGGTGGGGGACTGTTTCAGATTCTCAAAATTGAACTTTTTAATCATGTCATTTACATATTTAACTTGGCTTATATAACTACCTTTACTCGTTTGTTTAATTTTCAAGCGAAGAAAGTAATTCAATTCACCAACCATAGACATTTCAAATTCGGATTTCATTCAATTTTCGAAATCTTCAACATGTTTATGAGATGTAGATCCAAAAATGATGTCATCAACATAAATTTGAATTATTAGTAAATCCGATTTATCTTGTTTCAAGAATAGGGTACTATCTATCGTGCCTCTTTTAAAACCATTTTCTAAAAGAAAATTAGCAAAATGATCATACCATGCCCTAGGTGCTTCCTTTAAACCATATAGTGCCTTCTATAATTTGTACACGTGATCGGGGTATTTCAAATCTTCAAAACCGGGTGGTTGTTTCACGTATACTTCTTCTTGTATAAAGCCATTTAAAAATGTACTTTTCACGTCCATTTGATAAAGTTTAAAACCTTTCATGCAAGCAATAGCAAGTAAAAGTTGTATGGCTTCTAAACGTGCTACGGGTGCAAATGTTTCGTCATAGTCTATTCCTTCTTCTTGATTATATCCTTGTGCTACAAGTCTAGCCTTGTTTCTAACAAATTTTCCTTCTTCATTCATTTTATTTCTAAACACCCACTTTGTGCCTATTATAGTCTTATCTTGTGGTCGTGGCACTAAATCCCATACATCATTTCTTACGAACTGATTAAGTTCATCATGCATAGCATCAATCCAAGAAGAATCACTCAAAGCATCAAACACATTTTTAGGTTCAATTTCGGATATCATGGCATGAAATTAGTTTATTTCATCCGGATTTATTCTTTTACGTGGTCGCACACCGTAAGTAATGTCGCCTATAATGAGATCGTGTGGGTGATCCCTATGCCATCTTGGTTGATCATTCTCTACGTTCTCATGCATTTCTAGTGTGTTTACTTCATCATGCGTGCCATCATCATCATCTAACACGGGTTTTAATTCAAAATCATCGTCTTATTCTTTATCTTTTTCAACCTTACCAAATTCATTAAACTTCACATGAATGGATTCTAAAATTTGTCTAGTGATGGGATCATAACATCTATATTCTTTTGAATTCATAGAATCTCCAACAAAAATGTATTCAATTGATTTAGATTCAAACTTGTCTAAATTATCTTTTGTATTTAAAACAAAGCATTTGCAACCAAACACACGAAAGTAATCAATTTTAGACATACGATCATTTACTATCTCATATGGCGTTTTATTTATTTTCTTTCTAATAGACAAACGATTAACTATATAGCATGTACAATTTACGGCTTCCGCCCACAAAAACCTAGGCAATTTATTTTCACACAACATGGTTCTAGCGATTCCTTGTAGTGTCATATTCTTTCTTTCTACTACCCCATTTAGTTATGGAGTTCTAGGTGGCAAAAACTCGTATTTGATTCCTTTTTATTCGCAAAATGCAATCATGTCCTTGTTTTTAAATTCACCGCCTCTATCGCTTCTAAACTTTTTCACATTTAAACCATATTCATTTTCAAGTTGTTTAATTAGTTTCACAATCTCAATGGTACTATCATCTTTATTTGCAAGAAATAAAGTCCAAGTATAGCGAGAAAAATCATCAACGATAATGCATGCATAATGATGTCCATCGAGACTCTTAGTGTGACTAGGACCAAACAAATCAATGTGTAATAGTTCTAAAACTCTAGACGTGCTAATTTCATTTTTAGGTTTAAGCGACTCGCGTGTTTGTTTGTCTTTAATACAAGATTCACACAACTGAAAGTTGTCTAAATCAAGTTTAGGCAATCCTCGTATTAGGTTCTTTCTTTGAAGTTTTTCAAGTTTAGAAATGCCGATGTGTCCTAAACGTCTATGCCACAAATTAACTGGGACGGAGTACGCTATACGGAAGCAGCCAACAAATGGATTTTTGATAAAATAGTTATTATGTTTCTAACTGGTGATTTAATATATACACACCATATGGAAAGTTTAAAAGTTGTACACCCAATAATTAAGGATGTACCATATTGGTCAATTATCTTTCTATATTTTAAGAATACTGGTTGACTTATTCCATATTAACTAATAACTTAAGGATGTAACGCATTGACCAATTATTCGTCTATATTTTAAGAGTACTATTGACTCTTGACTTTTTCTATATTTTTAGTTAATCATATCTTCTACAGGTTTAATTCCTTCACAAGAAAAAGAAAGGGAAATCATAGGAAAGTCCTGCGATTAGAACTTTTATTAACATTATTATCAATTTCTATCATTCAATAATAGCATACACACATAGGCCTATACTTTCCCATACTTATAATTTCTTATACAATTTCTCATACTTTTTTTTTTTTTCATTTCCGTCAGTGGAAGCAGGCTAGTCCCCGTTTTCCGATGTCATACCTGCAAAACTTTTTATTCTTTGTTTCATATTTTGCAATTATTTGTTTATTTTTATTTCAGATTTATTTTTTCGTTATTTAGTTTTTTCTAAATTATATTTTATTTAATCTTTAATTAGAAATTGTATGTTACATAGGAAAACTCAATGCCACATAGAGCGAGAATGTAATTCATTACAAGGCCGATGTCAAGGGGGCGGGGGGGGGGGGGAACTTGGCCGTGTAACATTATGAAATATATGATTTTAATTTATGCAACAAAGTCTTTTTAAATAACTCATTTGCAAATCATATATTTATGTTATGATGAGAAACGTATGCATATAATGAGTAACGAAACTACGCAACTGCATTTAAAATAAATAAAATTATCACACAAGAGAAATAGTTTATTCACAAAAATCCTATCTAGTAAAATGTTTATAAATGACATAACTTTATTGTAACTCAAAAACTTTTTTTCTTTTTTATAGATATCGTTCTCCGTTACAAGTTTTTTATTGAGATGTTTCGCACCACTTCGAAAGTATGAAAGACCCAAAAGTCCAAGGTCATGATATTATTTACTACCTAATACCGAAGATATGGATAAAATTTACAACAACACTAAAAAATAGAGATATTAAATGTGATTGACTCATTGTGTTATTTGTTTTAAGTGTGTAATTAGAAATCCAAAACAAAGCTATGTTGTGTTTAAATTCATGCGCCATTGCTCTTTTCCATGTTTATTGATCCAAACTTTGATCTTTCTGGGAGGGTTTAACGTTTGAAGCAAGGGGCTATCATTGGTTGTTTGATCTGTTAAAATCACTTCATAAGATGAATTAAAACATTACAGCAAAGAAATCATGAAGCAAAACAAACGAAATTCAATAGAATTTTTGAATGTCAAAGAAATGGCGACAAGGAGCGCAACTCTATGAACAAGAACGGTTTTAGAAGATATTTTATGTCTGCTTATTCTCATTTGATATTTACAATCATATTAAGTATTTATACAAGCTATAGAAAGAACTAGAACGTAAATGACACGTGTAAATGGAGCCTTGGTCCGCTACAATGTCTACGTGCCAACTTCCTTCACCCGCCAGTGTGCCAAGTCTGTTGAGCGTGCCAAACGTGCCAAGTGCGCCAAACCTTTCATGCCATCTAGTTAACTTCTGCATCAAGCCATCTGTGCCAAGCTAATGCATCTCTTCTTTCCTTTCTTCTGCTCTGCTTGCCCATCATCTTCAACACCCCCCTCAATTCTGACTTCTTATAGATGTTGCACACCACCAGAGCTGAAGTCAAGAATTATAGTCTGTGTGAGCTCAATGCTTTAGTGAATAAATCTGTCACTTGATAATCTGTCTTGACAGACACAGGCTTAATCACACCCTCCTGAAATTTATCTCTAATAATATGACAATCCACCTCTATATGCTTTATCATCTCATGGAACACAAGATTCTCCACTATATAAGTTGCATTCTTGTTGTCACAGAACAATTCCACAGGTTGATCCTGTTTTACCCCCATATCTTTCAACAGATAGAGTAACCATTGTATCTCACATGTTGCTGCAGCAAGTGATCTATATTCTGCCTTTGAAGATGGCCTAGACACAGTGGTCTGCATTTTAGCTTTCCAGGACACTAATGCATTGCCAAAAGACATGCAATATCATGTAATAGATCTTCTGGTCTCTGAACAACCACCCCAGTCTGAATCTGCATAAGCCTTGAGCAATGTTGATCTCGTCATAGGAAACAACAATCCTTGACCTGGATTTCCTTTCAAGTATCTCAACAATCTATTAACAGCTTTCATATGCAATTCTGTATAAGTGTCTAAAAACTGACTCAACTATGGAACACTATAAGATATATCAGACATAGTAATAGTAAGGTACAACAGTTTTTCAATTATTCTTATGTAACAAGATACATCAGGGAACAATGGTGAATCATTATGTTACAGTTTCAAATTTTTCTCCATAGGAGTCAGTGCAGGTTTAGCACCCAAGAATTGTTGTACTGAATAATGTACTTCCTGGCGATTCTCTAACCATGCAGAACCGTATCTCTTTTTTTCGGAATAACCTTACAGTTGATCTTTTATGTAGAGTCGCTCTTTCCTGTGTCTCTTTTTCTAAGCGTGTCAAAAACAGTAATGGTTAAAAGGTGGAAGAAGTTCATAACCCGAAGTGCAATCCGTGGTGAATGAAGTTAGCACCATTGGATGATTGATGCAATCAATGATTAAGAGGTCTAGGTAGCACCTAAAATGGCAAGAAACACAAGAAGTGGAGATTACGCCAGGATCTCGTAAATTATGGATGCAGTTGAGGACGATGCAGAGGAAGAAGAAGGAACCAGCACACGAAGAGTTTAAATAAGGCGAATAGACTATTTTGACCCTGGTTGTCATATTGTATGGGTGGTTAACTAAGGGACAATATAGTCAATTCAATGTATTCTTCTGTTTAAATTGCTGAAACTGCATCGTGTAATCATTCTTCCTCTTCCTGGAAATTCAGAATCTTCTTGATAACTGTTTCCTCTCCAGCTCCATTCGTTTGCAGTTGGTTTCAATCACTGATTTGTTTGACACATTGATTGTTTTACTCAAATTATGTGTTCATTGAGTTTGAATAGTTGAATATTTGAATTTGTTCAATCATATTCGATGAAATTTCACATGGTATCAGAGCCTTGTAAATGAATTTTGGAACATTCATGGCTTCCAATAACGATTTTCACTTCAATAATTCGCCCTCTGTTTCTCATCAACATCCTGCAGTTGTTGGTCCTTCTGAAGATCCATACAATATTCACCCCAGCAACAACCCAACTATGATCTTGGTGCAGCCATTATTGGATGGAAACAACTATCACGGATGGAGTAGGTCCATCAGACGTGCCTTGGAGTCCAATAACAAAATAGAATTCATAGATTGAACAATCACGAAACTAACAGAGAAAACAAGAAGATTCAATGCTTGGATCAAAGCAAATAATATGGTGGAGTCCTAGTTAGTGAATTCCTTGTCCCCTTGCACTGCACAAAGTGTGGTATGATTGGATAGTGCAATGGAAATTTGGGGTGATCTGAAGTTTAGATACGGTAACATTGATTCTTTCAGACTTTCTGATTTGCAAGAGGAGTTTTATGTATTAAGGCAAGAAAATTGTTCTGTAACTGAGTATTACACAAAACTGAAAGATATTTGGGAAGAATTATCTGTTTTAGGGGCAATTCCTAACTGCACTAACAATAGATGTATTAACAGATTTGTGCAAGATGACTGTATGATTAAGTTTTTTAAATGTCTTAATGAAGATTTTGAGGTGGCTAAGTCACATATCCTTCTCTCAACTCCACTTCCTGACCTTAAGACAGCATTTGCAATGGCAGTTAAGTTTGAAAGGAAGCTTAACTATAATGGACATCAAAATCAGTTTGTGAACAATTCATCTTATGTGATGAATGTGTATACAAACAACCAATCAAGGTTTGGTTCATTTTGTCCTAGATCGTATGCTAGGGGAGCTACATCCGCTAGAGTATTCCCAAGGACAGTTGACTGAGGTTTTGGAAAAGGAAACTCAAAGTTCAATCAGAATGGTGTTAGAGTGCCTTACTGTACTCATTGCATATGGCAGGACATATTGTACCTAAATGTTATAAAAGCATGGTTATCCACAAGAGTATAAGCAAAAAGGGCAGGTGAAACTTGTGTATAATGATACAGGAGCGCGTTAAGAAGGAGATGGGAGGAACATGGTAGGTCTTGGTACACTTGGTGTACATGAAGAAAGTGGTACAACAAACAATCAGTCAGCGGTGCCAGGGCTGACACCAACACAGTTCACTCAATTACTGAGTATACTACATGATCATCAAGAAAAGGGAAGAGAAGGGACAGCTGAAGGCTCAGGTAACATCAGTACCCATCATGCTATCATGTCAGCACAGCAGGCTGGAGATTCTGGTAAGTATTCAGGTAAAATGCTATGAGAAAACTAAAACATATGGATTTTGGACTCTAGGCTAGTGATCATGTCTCTTCTTATTTAGATCTCTTAAACTCTTATCACGTCACTTCTGTATTTGTTAAATTTCCCGAAAAATCTCTTACAAAGGTAACACATGTGGGCACTGTGAGAATCAATTTTGACCTGTTACTCACAGATGTTTTCTTTGTCACCACATTTGCCTTTTACTTGCCCTCCCTCAGCAAGTTAACTCAGGATAAAAATATCATTAACTCTTTTCCTCATAATCTTTGCCTGACTCAGGACCTAAACAACAAGAAGATTACTTGTTCAAGTAAGGTGAATCATGGATTATATTACTTTCATGGTACTTCTAAAGCCTCATCAACTATGTCATCCTTGTCAATTCTAAATGCCAATGCAATCTTATCTGCAGATCCTTTGCTGTGGCATGCTGGACTTGGACATATGTCTTCTGCCAGGATGCAGATAGTGCACAACACAGATCCAGTAGTAGTGGTGGCTAATGATTGTTTGAAAAATTACACAAGATGTGCCCTTTCTAGACAGAAAAGATCCCCTTTCCCAGTTTCTTCAATTGTAACTTCTAAACCCTTTGATATTGTACATATTGACATCTGAGGACCATACAAATATCCTACAATGTATAAACAATACTATTTTTTCATGATTATTGATGACTATAGCAGATTTTGTTGGGTGTACTTAATCAAAACAAAACAGAGGCCAGATCTATTGTTCTCAGTTTCTTTCAATATGCACTTGTTCAGTTTGATTCCTATATCAAGGTTATAAGAATAGATAATAGACAGGAGTTTAACATGCCTTCTTTCTATGCATCCAAATGCATAATACACCAAACAAGTTGTCTACATAGCCCAAAGCAAAATAGAATTGTTGAAAGAAATTATCCACACATTCTTTCAGTTGCAAGAGCTCTTAGATTTCAATCTCATGTACCCTCATCTTATTGAGGTTTCTGTATTCAACACTCAGTATATCTAACCAATATCACACCATCCCCTCCACTTAGTCACCAAAATCCATACCAAAAACTCTATAACAAAACTCCTACCTATAACCATCTCATAATTTTTGGATGTCTAGCCTTTGGTGTTAGCACACAGTTACATAAAGAAAAATTTGCTGCAAAAAGCTGAAAGAGCATTTTTTGGGTCTTTCATACACTACTAAAGGATATATTCTTCAGGACTTGAGTACAAAGGACATCTATGTGTCAAGAGATGTTTTTTATGAAGCCAGTTTTCCTTTTGCCACCTTGATGCCAAATACTCCTCCAATACCTTCAGAACCAAACTACACGTATCAATCAAATTTCCTTGTGCATCACACCACAGAATGTCTTCTATTATCCCTTAAAGATTTTCCTTTGCCTATTTCCTCACAACCTTCTTCAAATACATCTAGACCTTCACCAGACTCTTCATATTCCCTTCAACATAATAATGAACCACAAACTCATACTTCTCATCGGTCTAATACCTCTGATTCCTATGCTGCTTCTACTTCATCTGATCAGTTGCCTAGGTCAGCTAATAATTCCCCTCCAAGAAACATTGTCATTAAATTACCTATCCTGGAAGAATCAAATATTGATGTCCATGATCACAATACTGGGTCTCATTTGGATACAAGGCCTAAACGTACCAGACATGCCCCAAGAAACATACAAGATTATTATTGCAATCTGATTTCTACTCCCTCTTCATCTATACAAGTCTTTATTCTTCCCCTCACTCTTTGCATAAGTACAAGACTTTTGCATCTCTAGGTCTGAAATACAAGGCATATGCATTAAGTTTGAGCATACATAGAGAGCCTAATTCTTATCTAGAAGCTGTTAGTTATCTTGTATGGCAGGAATCAATGGCTACTAAAGTTACAGCGCTAGAAGCTAACAATACCTGGACTGTAGTGGCATTACCTCATGGAAAAATACCAATTGGATGCAAATGAGTTTATAAGGTGAAACTGAACTTAGCCGGGACAGTGTAGAGGTACAAAGCTAGATTGGTTGGAAAAGGGTATAATCAACAATTTGGGATTGATAATCAGAACACTTTCTCTCTTGTGACAAAAATGACTACGGTAAGACTTATTCTTGCATTGGAAGCTAGATATCTGTGGCCCATTCATCAACTAGATGTCATCAATGCCTTTCTTCATGGATATCTCCATAAAGACATTTACATGCCGCCTCCACCAGGAGTTACATTGCCTTGTTCTCATTTGGTTTGCAAGTCGAAGAAATCTTTATATGTCTTGAAACAAGCCAGCATGGAGTGGAATGCCACCCTAACCAAATATTAGCAGGCTCAGGGGTTTCAATAATCCAAGTCTGATTACACTCTTTTTACAAAGTCAGTAGTAAGTTTTCTACTTATCCTCTTAGTGTACATTAATGATATCATTATCACTTGTGCCAATGAAGGGGCCATTGAGGAAGTCAAGCAAGCCCTTCATCACAAGTTCAGAATAAGAATCTTTGAGAGTTGATGTATTTTCTTGACATAGAAGTTGCCAAGGCTCAAGGGGGTATCCATATAAACCAAAGGAAATAAACACTTGAGTTGTTGGAGCCGGCAGGATTCTTTGAATCCAAACCTGCCAAAAGTCCCATGGAAAGCCACATAAGTTTGACGCACCAGGATTCACCATTGATAGAAGATGTTTCTCAATATAGGAAATTGATTGGTAAGCTTATCTACCTAACTATAACAAGACCTGATATAGCTTTTCCTGTGCAGTAATTAAGTCAATTCCTAGATTGTCCCACTGAAAATCACCTGAAAGCAGCTCACAGGATCTTGATATATCTAAAAGGAACGATAGGGCAAGGATTACAGTTTCCTAGCAAAGGCAACTTGCAACTAAAGGCTTTTGTAGATGTAGACTGGGTTGGCTGTAATAAAACTAGAAGGAACATTACAGGTTATTATGTGTTCCTTGGAGATGCTTTGATCTTTTGGAAAGCTAAAAAGCAGTCAACATTATCAAGATCATCTGCTGAGGCAGAGTATCGAGCCATGTCTACAGTTACATGTGAAATTCAATGGTTCATCTACTTTATGAGAGATCTGGACTTGCTGGATCAAAATCATAAGCCAGTAGAGGTCTTTTGTGATTGCAAAAGTGTCATTTATATTGCTGAGAATCCAGTGTTTCATGAAAGGACTAAACATATAGAAATAGATTGCCATGTTGTAAGAGACAAGGTACAAGATGGGGTGATGAAGTTGATGCCCACACGTACATATTTACAAATAGCTGATTTGTTCATAAATGCTCTTGATGCAAAAAGGTTGGGGAGTATGACACCAGCTCTAGGATTACATATTTTTTATACGAAGCTTTGTTTGAGGGGGATGTCAAAAACAGTAATAGTTGAAAGGTGGATGAAGTTCATAATTTGAGGTGCAATCTGTGGTGAATGAAGTCAGCACCATTAGATGATTGATGCAATCAACGATTAAGAGGTCTAGGTAGCTCCTAAAGTGGCAAGAAACTCAAGGAAGTGAAGATTACATTGGCACCCCGCAAATGACAGATGCAATTGAGGACGATGCAGAGGAAAAAGGAACCAGAACGTGAAGAGTTTAAACAAGGAGAAACAACTATTTTTCCCCTAGTAGTTATATTGTATAGGCGGTTAACTAAGGGACAATATAGTCAATTCAATGAAATCTTCTATTTAAATTGTTGAAACTGCACCGTGTAATCATTCTTCCTCTTCCTAGAAATTCAGAATCTTCTTGATAACCGTTTCCTCTCCAACTCCATTCGTTTGTAGCTAATTTCAACCACCGATTATTTAACACATTGATTGTTTTACTCAAATTATTTGTTCATTCAGTTTGAATAGTTGAATATTTGAATTTATTCAATCATATTCGACGAAATTTCACAAGACGTTCGGAGGCTCTCTCAGGAAGCATTTAAGTGCAGAAGTTAGTACAGAAGGATGTACCATCACATCACTTATGACTATTCTCATGGTGACATGAGATCCATAATAAAGAACATGATGATATATGAGAAATGATCAAAATTGCTAAGCTTTTTAATATGTACTTCCATTTGTGTAGGTTTGTCACTAGAGACTGCGGTTGATGATATATGAGGAATGATCAAAATTGCTAAGCCCAAAGTTGAACTTCCCATATTGAATTAGGATTCTAGCTGCCTTGTTTCATTTAACACTGAGGTTTGAAGTCAGCATTTAATAATAAATAGATATGAAATACAAAGAGAAGGTTTAAGAGGGAATTGGAAATGCATCTCGAAGTTAAATGGGAAAGAAAAAAACGCAACATTTCATTGATCAGAAAATGAAAATACATATGAAGTATCAGGAGGAGTAATCTATGTGACAAAGCTGTATACCATTTAACTACCGCAAAAGATCATCTCCATGGAATACAACAAAACTCAAGGAAACTAAAACAAAAATTGATGTGTAGAAATATAGAAAAGGGAGATTTAAAGTGTTTTCTCTCTTTAATATTGCCCAAATTTCTTGTAGGCTTTTCGCTGATTTTTTTAATGCTTCCTTAACTTTTGCAAACATGTTTAAGACTTTTTAGGGTGGCCATGGAGCACTAATTTCAAATCTAGAGTGACTAAAGACTATTCTGGGCATTGTTAAAACTTTTGATTGGTTTGAAGACGTGATGGAGGCTGCAAAAACATGGCTCACATCTTCTATATATTGAAGAAACTCCGACGAGGAACATATACACTTTTATCTTCTTCAAGCTTCATTTTTTTCATTGTTGTAAAAAGCTTTAAGTTGTGCAGAAATGCCTAATGCTTGTTAAGCTCTTGTTGCTTGTCCTTCATTGTTGTAAATTATGAGCTTTTAATTCTAACACCAGAAGAACCATACGTATTTGATCTTTTGCTTGTGTTTAGACTAGTTAGAAAGTATAAACCCGCACTACTTCCCAAAGTACACTGTGTGAAAGTTCCTTGATAGTACTTTGTTAAAGTTGTGAAGAAGCAAGAACTTATTCTTGCTTATAGCTGCTGTTGTTGTTGCACAAAGTTGTTTTGTTGAAGAAGTTGTTGTTGTTTTTGCTTACACTAAGCTGTTAGTGTAGCTATTGCTGTTGTTGTTCTTGTTAAGAGTAATAAGAAGAGTTGTTGTTGAAAATCCACTTTGGAAACAAAGTGGTAGTAGAGTCGAATCATTTAAGATTCGAACCAATCTTTATCATGTGTATTCATTTATTATCTCTCACCTTATTTCTTTATTTGTTTTGAAAGAGCATTTGAGTTGGAGTGAGCCAAAAACGAGAAAAATTTCCCAAAATCACCCAACACTCTATTCACCCTCCTCTAGATTGATTGTCACAGACCTTACAATTGGTATCAGTGCCTAACCTTCATTGCTTGACCAATTTTTGCAAGTAGCAAGGTTAAAGATCATGACAATGACAACCTCTTCATCTTACAGTTCAACCTCCAAACCAACCGTATTATTCTCAGCTTCAAATACCAAAGCACCTATGTTCGATGCTCAATACTATTCTTTGTGAAAATTTTGAATGATAAATCATTTGAAATATTGAGGATTTGATATATAGAGAGCTGTTTTCAAAGGAATTTAAGTTCCTCTGGTTACCAACTCAAACAGAGAATCGATGTTCAAAGATGAGGATGATTCACTTATGAAAAGAAGATAAATTTTGCTAAAATGGAAAGGCATTTTATATTCTCTCAAGTGCTCTAAACCATTACCCAATTTATAAGACTTCAAGATCTTGAAACAGCCTATTAAGGATGGAAAAGGCTAGAGATGATACATAAAGGGACTGAGCAAGTAAAAATCACCAAAAGACATATGCTTATGAAGGACTATTAAATGTTCGGAATGAAGAGGGAGAAAAAGTTTGAGGAGACCATTGATCGATTGACCCGAATAGTGAATCAACTCTCCGTGGTTGACAAGAAAATATCAAATGAAGATCTTGTCTCGAAACTTCTCAACTCCTTGACAAGAGAATAGACATCAAAAGTGACTGCTATCACCGAATCCAAAAATTTCAAGACTCTTACTCTTGATGAGTTGTCTGGTAATCTACTCACTTATGAAATATTAATTGATGAGCAAAATATGATGAATCCTAAAGTCCACTGATGCATTACACAGAGGATTAGTGGTAGAGTCCGATGAGTCGGATGAGGAAATTGCTTTTTTAGTTAGAAAATTTACAAGAGTAGCCACAATAAACAAGGCCTAAGCAAGAAATGTAGGATTTGAAAGGCACCACTAGAAAGGGGGGTTCAATATTAGGTGCGGAAAATATGGTTTTTAAAATCGTTTTAGACCAAAAACCCAACTTCTGAAAACAATTTCTTTTTTCGAAAACTGTTTTGAAACGTTTTGAAAACTAGGTTACAGGTCTTCAAAAATTCTGAAATTTGGAAAGATCTTAATCTCAGATGTTCTGAGTATCTCCTAAAAATTTCAGATAAAAATTCAACCTTTAACACCTATAAAAATTGTTGGTGGTCAGATTGCGCAAATCTGCCAGAAACGGTAGTCTGATTTGAAAAATTAATTCCAATTAAACCGTGACTCCAAATGCTTTGAAAATTTGATGACTAACCCTTATTAGGTGTATTTAATTTGGTTGAAACATTTTTGAAAAAAATTCTTTTGGGAAGTTAGTCAAATACGTTCAAAGTCTCAACCTTTGCAAGCCTGAAAATCAGACTGCACTAGTCTCAGAACGTTTGATGTTTGGATGACTTATACTTGTCCAAAATGGTTGAAACTTGCGCCAAAAGAACCTTAAGACGTGTGGCTATGTTTTTTGAAAGTTTCATGATTTTTGAAGTTCGTTTACTATTTTTAAGAACGTGATAAAGATGATACACTGTGCTGGAAACTGAAAGTAAGTGCTGAAAAGTAAAGAACACAAGGAATTTTATACTAGTTCGGTTAAATCAACCTACTCCAGTCTTTGAGGACACCTTCCTCGGTTATCACTAATCACAAAACACAAACAACACCTTAACACATAGGGTTGATGAAGTTACACACCAACTCCAACCCTTTACAAACCTTGTAAGTGATTACAACGATCACGAACACCACCACCTAGCGGATGCAAGATTGATCACACCTTGATCAATATTTTACAAAAATATTGAATATATGGTGGTATAGATGAACCCTATTCAAGATGTATGAATATGAATACAATAGGCTTTAAGAGAGAAGAAAGAAAGAAGTGTAGAAAGAAGAAGAAGGCATGTTTTTGATCTTGGAAACTTGTAAGACTTGTTTTGTATTTTGTTTGTTCACCTTCTTCTCTTTTTTTCAACATTGGTGCCACCCCCTATGCCTTTTCTTCCTCTTGAAAGTTATCTTTTAAGTCCTTGGAAGACTACCTTGCATCATTGTGACATTCACGTGCTTACTTGGAAACTCCTCATTGGATGATCATTAAGCCTTTGCTTACTTGGCACTCATTGATTGGATGAAAGTTGTCATCACTTGATGACTAGATAAATCTGAAAAATATCACTTAAAACATGTGCCAATTAGACAAAAAAATGTTACCATAAGTCTCATATTAATTCCACATAATTTGCAGGACACAATATCTCCATTATCATCCCAAAAATTGGCCAACATTATTCTCCACATACTGCAATTTCAGCATGTGTGATATCCAAGACAAGTTCAAATTATTGCCATGTATGTAGTAGATTTATCCCTTGAAAATAAAGAAGAAATCAATCATCATTTAGTATATAAAAATCTAAACTAATTTGGGAATCAAATTGGTCATCATGGAGACCATAAAGCCGCCCATATACATTCCACACATGCTGAAATTTTCAGCATGTGTGATATTTTAAATATCACCATATTATTTCCATAACATATTTAGAACATTGCCATTTTATCTTTCATTTAATCCATTTAATTCAAAGAAATAAATATAGCACAATCAATAGTGAAAATTCCGCCAGCCTTAATGCACACATGCTGAAATTTTCAGCATGTGTTACAAATGTGACATAGTTTGAAATGTTACCTTGTGTATCTTCTTTCTTTATGTCACCAACCTTGTATACTTCATTCTTAGCCAATCAAGATTCCAACAAAGCTCCACATATGCTCCAACAAGGCTGAAGTAGGCGTGTGCTATAGCTTGCACATGTGATGAATTTTATTTTTGCAAATAGTGCACAATAAATATACACACATGGTATGTACCAATCAGCGCTTAATTGATTTTTCTAGAACACTTTAAAATGTATAGAGTATGTAAAAAATGTCTAGATACATGTTATATGTCATGCCAAAAATGTTCCATGTGTCGTGTTCGTAGAAAACCGAATTTTCGACGTTTGTTGATTACCCGATTTTTCTCCGATTAAATTCCGAATTTTTGCACATGTTATATATATTATGTTACACATAATACACATAAATTAAACTTTAATATTCAGTACTCATTGATGATTAAAGTGGCGCCTAGCATGTGCTAAAATGTTAAATTTGAAATCTCCACAATTTGGCCTTAATTGGGGGTGATTTGTGTGTGCCAACATGGAATGATTTTATGGCTGTATATACCATGTAAGCCACAAAATTTGTGGCCATTTGTGAAGTGTAGTGGCTGGACATCTATATATGGCAAGTACGTGACACGTTGGCGAAGTTTCGGTATTCACCCGATACGACAATTTTTGGTTTAGAACCTTTTAACGTGTCGTAATAATTTTTTCATCACCATAACTTATATCATATGATATAAGACCTGAATATACTCATAAATATTAGATAAATATAGTGGTGTGACGTTAACGTACGTTCGTAGAATATATAATGTGTCGGTAGTACGTTGGAATATATGTATATAGTGCCTTTTTAAAAAACAATCTGAATATATATATATGTGTATATATATATACAGGCGCGTATAATGAGAGGGAAGGAGACTTTCCATCTTTAATTTGTTGCCTTTGTGCCTTCTCCAAATATATCACCATTTAAAGAACTACTTACTTCATTTAAATAAGTACTTCACTTAGTGAATTAGTTTAGTTCATTAATGGTGGCACCTGAAAATAGTTCAAACACAATAAATGTTCTCTGTTTGATGTAATCTTTAACGCTTCATGGCTCGTTAGTACGACAACATTATATATGAACTATATAAGGCAGGTTTCATGCAAAAACATGTCAAGTCATAAAACATGTAATGCATTTCTTTATTACACGTTATTTAAATCATGTATTTTGTAATCACTCAAACCCCTTTTTCTCTACAATCTCCCCCTTTTGATGATTTACAAAATAATCTATGTTCATGATTTAAATTTCATCGCTCCCCCTCCAATCATGCAAAAATTCAAATTTTGAATTTCGAATTTTCTAACCCTTGATTTGTGCAATCAATCTCTCTCTCTCCCCCTTAAATCATGCATTCTCTCCCCTTTTATTTTAGAAAGACAATCAAAAATGATGTAAATATGGAAAGACAATCAAATCAAATCAAATCAAATCAGCAGAAATCTTGCCTAATTTAGATCGAAGATTTTCATACGTTGCGTGATTTAGTGCTTTTGTGAAGATGTCAGCTAGTTGTGCCTCAGTGCGTACGTGATCTATAACAATATCACCATTATTTATGTGATCACGAAGGAAGTGATAGCGGACTTCTATATGCTTTGCCTTAAAATGTAGAACGGAGTTCTTAGATAAGTTGATGACGCTCATACTATCACAATATATAGGAATCTTATTTACCGTAATCCCAAAGTCAGAAAGTTGTTGTTTTAGCCATAGTAATTGTGTGCAATAAAGACTAAGTGTCATGTATTCAACTTCAGTGGTGGATAAGGCTACGGTTTCTTGCTTTTTAGAAAACCATGAAATAAGTGAATTTCCTATAAATTGACAAGTGCCACTCGTGTTTTTCCTATCTATTTTACATCCACCATAATCTGCGTCAGTATAGGCATGCAAGTTAAATTCAAAATCTTTATCATACCAAATGCCTAAGGTGGGTGTGTGCTTAATATATCGAAATATTCTTTTCATGGCATTGTAATGAGACACTTTAGGTTGAATTTTAAAACGTGCACACATACATCACTGAACATGATATCAGGTCTACTAGCAGTAAGATAGAGCAAATAGCCAATCATAGACCTATATAAAGCATTATCAAAATCCTTACCATGTTCATCTTTATCTAATTTAGTGGTGACACTCATAGGGGTGGGGGATGGTTTTAAATTCTCAAAATTAAACTTTTTAATCATATCATTTATATATTTAACTTGGCTTATCTGTATACCTTTACTCGTTTGTTTAATCTACAAGCCAAGAAAGTAATTTAATTAACCAACCATAGACATTTCAAATTCGGATTTCATGCAAGTCTCAAAATCTTCAACACGTTTATGAGAGGTGGAGCTAAAAATGATGTCATCAACATAGATTTGAATGATTAGTAAATCCAATCTATCTTGTTTTAAAAATAGAGTACTATCTATAGTGCTATTTTTAAAACCATTTTAGCAAAACAATCATACCATGCTCTAGGCACTTGCTTTAAACCATATAGTGCCTTCTTTAGTTTGTACACGTGATTGGGATGTTTCAAATCTTCAAAACTGGGTGGTTGTTTCACGTATACTTCTTCTTGTATAAATCCATTTAAGAATGCACTTTTCATGTCCATTTGATAAAGTTTAAAACCTTTTATGCAAGCAATAGCAAGTAAAAGTCGTATGGCTTCTAAGCGTGCTACGGTTGCAAATGTTTCATCATAATCTATTCCTTCTTCTTGGTTATATCCTTGTGCTACAAGTCTAGCTTTGTTTCTAACAACTTTTCCTTCTTCATTCATTTTATTTCTAAACACCCACTTTGTGCCTATTATAGTCTTATCTTGTGGTCGTGGCACTAAATCTCATACATCATTTCTTACAAATCGATTAAGTTCATCATGCATAACACCAATCCAAGAAGAATCACTCAAAGCATCAAACACATTTTTAGGTTCAATTTCGGATATCATGGCATGAAATTGATTTATTTCATCCACATTTATTCTTCTACGTGGTCGCACACCGTGAGTGATATCGCCTATAATGAGATCATATGGGTGATCTCTATGCCATCTTGGTTGATTATTTTCTACGTTCTCATACATTTCTAAGTGATCATGCATTTCTAATGTATCATGCGTTTCTATTGTATCATGCGTGCCATCATCATCATTCAACACGGGTTTTAATTCAAAATCATCGTCATATTCTTTATCTTTATCAATCTCACCAAATTTATTAAACTTCACATGAATGGATTCTAGAATTTGCCTAGTGATGGGATCATAACATCTATATGCTTTTGATTTCACAGAATACCCAACAAAGATGCATTCAATTGATTTAGATTCAAACTTATCTAAATTATCTTTCGTATTTAAAGCAAAGCATTTGCAACCAAACAAACGAAAATAATCAATTTTAGGCATGCGATCATTTAATATCTCATAAGGCGTTTTATTTATTTTCTTTCTAATAGACAACCGATTAACTATATAGCATGCACAATTTACGGCTTCCGCTCACAAAAATCTAGAAAATTTATTTTCACATAACATGGTTCTAGCTATTTCTTGTAGCGTCCTATTTTTTCTTTCTACTACTCCATTTAATTGTGGAGTTCTAGATGGCGAAAACTCGTGTTTGATTCCTTTTTCTTCGCAAAATGCAAACCATGTCCTTGTTTTTAAATTCACCGCCTCTATCGCTTCAAATCTTTTTTTACATTGAAACCATATTGATTTTCAAGTTATTTCATTAGTTTCACAATCTCAATGGTGCTATCATCTTTATGCGCAAGAAACAAAGTCCAAGTATAACGAGAAAAATCATCAACAATCGCACATGCATAATGACGTCCACCGAGACTCGTAGTGCGACTAGGACTAAACAAATCAATGTGTAATAATTCTAAAACTCTAGTCGTGCTTATTTCATTTTTAGGTTTATGTGACTCGCGTGTTTGTTTGCTTTTTATGTAAGATTCATACAACTGAAAGTTGTCTAAATCAAGTGTAGGCAATCCTCATATTAGGTTCTTTCGTTGGAGTTTTTCAAGTGTAGAAATGCCAATGTGTCCTAAACGTCTATGCCACAAATTTATGTTAGGTTCATTTGACATGAAACACTTAACCTTAGCGTCTAACATGTCATCCATAGAAAGTGTAAAGATGTTTCCTTCCCATTTTACTTTTAAAACTGTTTCTCCATTTTTTTTATTATATTGCAATATGGATGAGTAAAACACACATCAAAACCATTGTCAATAAGTTGTGAGATGCTAAGAAGATTATAGGATAAGTTGCTTACCAAAAAAGCGTTAGAAATTTGAAGGGTGCTTGGGCTTCTGATTGTACCTTTTCCGATTATCCTTCCATCATTGTTGTCTCCAAAAGTCACGAATCTGCCTTTTGTGACCTTTTTCAACTTTGTGAACAAGCTCGGGTCACCCGTCATGTGCCTCGAGCAACCACTATCAAGGAACCATTTGATAGATGTATCTTTTGATGTGTGGGTTCTCTGCAATGTACAAAAATGATTTAGGTACCCTTTTAATTTTGGGTCCTTACGAGTTAGTTATACACGTCTTAGTAAAAGTACCTTTCGGTACCCATACTTGGGTGATCCTTCTCGATCTAGCAAATGGTAAGAATATAGATGAAGGAGCGATGTAGTAGACATGTGGTGAGTGGACTTTAGGCCTTTGGCCGAGAACTCCTCTATGCGCACCGTATGGTGTTCGTTTTTGATATGTCCTCGTGTTGGTGTGCATAGTGCGTGATCTAGATGGATGGAATGAATGTCGTGTATGTATCACTTGTTTCTTCTTATATCTATATGACACATAATTATATTTTGCATGATATGAGGAAGGAGTATGACGAGATGAAGGGAGAGGGGGTCTTTGCGTCATCTTAGACGCCGTGTTTACTTTCGGTGTGTCTACATTCTTAGACAAGACAAATTTGGTTGGTTTAATGGATACTTCATTTGTCTCAATGTATCCTAATCCGGTTTTATCACTATCAAGTTTTTGTGATAAAATAATGCGATCTAGCATGTTAGATCCCGTATCAAACTGTTTCATCATTTTCTCTAAGTCTGTATTCCTTGATTTCAAATTTGAAATCTTGGATTTTATTTCATTGTTATGTGTTGTCAATGATGTGGTCTCTGATTTTAATGCATTTATGATGCATGATGACTCTTCTTTTGAATCGTTTCATTGAGCAACAAGATTCGTGTTAGAAGATTCTAACAACTTCTTGTCTTCAATTAATCGCTTCTTTTCTTTTACAAGAGTCTTAGTGAATTTATGCAATTCTAAATACTGACTAAAAAGATCATCATATGAAGGCTCAGAGTCAGAATTAGAGTAAGAAGATACCTCGTTTGATGCTTTGGATACAAAGCATACTTGTGCAGTTTCCTCTTCTGTATCAGTCTCAGAATCCGATGTGTCGCTCCAAGTGGAGGCCTTGAGAGCTCTTTTCCTTTGCTTAGGTTATGAGACGAGTCTATTTTTGTTCCGATCCTTATCAAGGTGTTTATATGTTTGCTTGTCCTTATTAGGGCAGTCATATGATAGATGTCCAAGTTTACCGCATTCGTAGCATTTAACATCCTTGTCATTTGTTTTACTCTTATTTCTTTTAGTGGAAGTAGCCTTAGGTTTGTTCTTAAATGATTTTCTCATGAATTTTCTCAAGCATTTAGCCAATAGAATTAAGTCATCATTGTCTGATTCAGAATCACTATCATCTACGTGATCGGAAGAAGTAGAGACGTATTCATTTGATTTAAAGGCAATAGTCTTGTATTGATGATGATTCTGACTTCCTTATAGTGAGTTTATTCTCATATACCTTAAGTGATCCAATTAGTTCTTCCATTTTAATTGATTTGGTTTCTTTGCTCTCCTCTATAGCCGTCACTTTAGGGTCCCATTCGGATAATAGGCTTCGTAATACCTTTTGGACCTTTTCCTGCATAGAGAAGGCTTTGCCAAGAGACTCAAGAGAATTGTAAATGTTTGTCAAGTGTAGATCCATATCAACAATAGACTCGTTTGGCAATAATTTAAATGACTCAACTGTGGACATAAACATGTTAATTTTGGACTCTTTTACTTGACTAGTCCCTTTGCGTTTCATCTCAAGAATTCTCCACATTTCTTGAGCACTAGAGCAATTAGACACATAGCTAGATTCACTTTTACTTATCCCATTTAGAAGTAATTGCATAGCCCTAGCGTTCATGCTCAGTCTCTTTGTATCATCACTGGTATACTCTTGTTTAGGCTTAACAACCTCTAGTGTGACTCCATCTACAGTGGATAATTTTGACGGAACAAATGGACCATCTTCTATAATGGACCATAGATCAATATCAATGGCCATAAGGAAAAGTTTCATTCTTAACTTCCATTGAATAAAAGACTCACCGTCGAAAAGATAAGGCCTTTGACTAGACATACCTTCTTGCTCGGTTTTGAAGTTTGTGGTTGCCATTTCACTTAGATGATTGGATCCTTTTCTTGTGAGTGTTCCTGCTCTCTGATACCACTTGTAGGATCTGCAAGGCATAAATAGAAGGGGGGGGGGGTTTAATAGTGGATGCGGAAAATATGGTTTTTAAAATTGTTTTAGACCAAAAACTAAACTTCTTAAAACAATTTCAGTTTTCAGGACCGGTTTTGAAACATTTTGAAAACTATGTTACAGATCTTTAAAAATTCTGAAATTTGATGAGATCTTAGTCTCAAATGTTCTGAGTATCTCTTAAACATTTCAGATTAAAATTCAATCTTTAGCCCTTTTAAAAATCGTTGGGGTCAGATTGCAAATCTGCCAGAAACGGTAGTCAGATTTGAAAAATTAATTCCAATTAAACCATAACTCCAAATGCTTTGAAAATTTAATGACTAACCCCTTATTAGGTTTATTTTAAATGGGTTGAAACAGTTCTGAAAAATTCTTTTGGGTAGTTAGTCAAATACGTTCAAAGTCTCAACCTTTGCAAGCCTGAAAATCAGATTGCACTAGTCTCAGAAAATTTGACGTCTGGATGACTTATACTTGTCCAAAAGGGTTGAAACTTGTGCCATAAGAACCTTAAGATGTGTGGCTATGTTTTTTTGAAATTTTCGTGACTTTTGAAGTTCGCTTACTATTTTTAAGAATGTGATAAAAATGATGCACTGTGCTGGAAATTGAAAGTAAGTGCTGAAAAGTAAAGAACACAAGGAATTTCATACTAGTTCGGTTAAATCAACCTACTCCAGTCTTTGAGGACACCTTACTCGGTTATCACTAATCACAAAACAAAAACAACACCTTACCACACAGGGTTGATGGAGTTACACACCAAGTTCAACCCTTTACAAACCTTGTAAGTGATTACAACGATCACGAACACCACCACCTAGCGGATGCAAGATTGATCACACCTTGATCAATATTTTACAACAATATTGAATATATGGTGGTATAGATGAAGCCTATTCAATATGTATGAATATGAATACAGTAGGCTTTAAGAGAGAAGAAAGAAAGAAGTGTAGAAAGAAGAAGTAGGCACATTTTTGATCTTGGAAACTTGTAAGACTTGTCTTGTATTTTGTTTGTTCTCCTTCTTCTCTTTTTATCAACATTGGTGCCGCCCCCTATGCATTTTCTTCCTCTTGAAAATTATCTTTTAAGTCTTTGGAAGAATATCTTGCATCATTGTGACATTCACTTGCTTACTTGGCAACTCCTTATTGGATGATCATTAAGCATTTGCTTACTTGGCACTCATTGATTGGATGAAAGTTGTCATCACTTGATGACTAGATAAATCTGAAAAATATCACTTAAAACATGTGTCAATTAGCCATAAAAATGTTGCCATAAGTCTCATATTAATTTCACATAATTTGCAAGACACAATATCTCCATTATCATCCCTAAAATCGGCCAACATTATTCTCCACATGCTGCAATTTTCAGCATGTGTGATATCCAAGATAAGTTCAAATTATTGCCATGTATGTAGTAGATTTATCCCTTGAAAATAAAGAAGAAATCGATCATCATTTAGTACATAAAAATCTCTACTTATTTGGGAATCAAATTGGTCATCATGGAGACCATAAAGCCGCCCATATACGTTCCACACATGCTGAAATTTTCAGCATGTGTGATATTTTAAATATCACCATATTATTTCCAGAACATCTTTAGAACATTGCCATTTTATATTTCATTTAATCCATTCAATTCAAAGAAGTAAATATAGCACAATCAATTTAAAATTCGGCTAGTCTTAATGCACACATGCTGAAATTTTTACCATGTGTTACAAATGTGACATAGTTTGAAATGTTACCTTGTGTATCTTATTTCTTTATGTCACCAAACTTGTATACTTCATTCTTGGCCAATCAAGATGCCAACAAAGCTCCACATATGCTCCAACAAGGCTGAAGTAGGCGTGTGCTATAGCTTGCACATATACTGAATTTTATTTTTGCAAATAGTGCACAATAATTATACACACATGGTATATTCCAATCAGCCCTTAATTGAGTTTTCTAAAAACTTTAAAATGTTTAGAGTATGTAAAAAGTGTCTAAATACATGTTATATGTCATGCCAAAAATGTTCCATGTGCCATATTCGTAGAAAACTGAATTTTCGACGTTTGTCGATTACCCAATTTTTCTCCGATTAAATTACAACTTTTTGCACATGTTATATATATATATATATATTATGTTACACATAATATACATAAATTAAAATTTAATATTCAGCACTCATGGATGATTAAAGTGGCGCCTAACATGTGCTAAAATGTTAAATTTGAAATCTCCACAATTTGGCCTTAATTGGGGTGATTTGTGTGTGCCAATATGGAATGATTTTATGGCTGTATATACCATGTAATCCACAAAATTTGTGGCCATTTTTGAAGTGTAGGGGCTGGCCATCTATATATGGCAAGTACGTGACACGTTGGCAAAGTTTCGGTATTCACCTGATACGACAATTTTTGGTTTAGAACCTTTTAACGTGTCGTAATAATTTTGTCATCACCACGACTTATATCATATGATATAAGACCTGAATATACTCATAAATATGAGATAAATATAGTGGTGTGACGTTAACATACGTTCGTAGAATATATAATGTGTCGGTAGTACGTTGGAATATATATATAAAGGCGCGTATAATGAGAGGGAAGAAGACTTTCCATTCTTTAATTTGTTGCCTTTGTGCCTTCTCCAAATATATCACCATTTAAAGAACTTCTTAGTTCATTTAAATAAGTACTTCACTTAGTGAACTAGTTTAGTTCATTAATGGTGGCACCTGAAAATAGTTCAAACACAACAAATGTTTGTCATTTGATGTAAGCTTTAAATCTTCATGGCTTGTTAGTACGACAACATTATATATGAACTATATAAGGCAGGTTCCATCCAAAAACGTGTCAAGTCATAAAATGTGTCATGCATTTCTTTATTACACGTTATTTAAATCATGTATTTTGTAATCATTCAAACCCCTTTTTCTATTCAAGAAAGTCCTTCAAGAAATCATCTAAGGACAAAGAATCAAATGATAATTGCTATAGGTGTGGTCGACCCAGTAGATTCATTGCCGATTGTCATGTCAAGAAACCACAGAAGCAAGACAAAAAGTCTTTCCTCAAAAGAAGAAAGCTTTAAATGCGAATGTAACCACATGAGATGATCTTCTTTCTGAATCAGAAGGAGAAGATAATTAAGACAAGGATGTTAGACTCATTACATTAATTGAAAATCAAAAGAAACAACACACTTCTCTCATAGGAATCGAAAATGATCTTCAGGTAAACTCTACATCTTCTAATGTTAATTTACAAGATGAAATAGTAGATTGATAATTTGATTTCGAAACACTTAACTTCAAATGCAAACACTTGAAGAAAGAATGTGAAGAATGAATATTAGAAAACAAGAACTTGCATAGTAAGAATATTTTAATTTACCAAGAGCATGATATCATACATACCATGCATAAGACCGTATCGCAAAAGTATGGAAATTCGGAAGGAATGCAAAAAATTAAGATTAGATTTACAAAGATTAACAAATGGTAATATTAATCTAGATAAACTACTTGAAAATCAAAGGATAGGAAATGATAAATTCGGTATAGGATTTAATACCTCGTACCCCACTGTTAAACCTATGCCACTAAGTCAAAAGAAAAAGGAGAATATGAAAAAGACTCAAAAAGCCTGAGGGTCGACAAGCTAACCCGAAAGGACCCAACCATTAAAGAGTACCAACATATAAACCTCTTGGTTTTGTAGGCATTCAAAATAAATGGAGTGGCCAAAGAAGAAGGAACCAAATGGCTTATAGACAACGGATGCTAAGCTTTTTAATCTGTACTTCTATTTGAATAGGTTTTAACTATAGACTGCTGATGATATATGAAGAATGATTAAAATTGATGAGCCCAAAGTTTCATTCACTTCTGAGGTTTGAAGTCAGCATTTAATAATAAACAGATATGAAGTACAAAGAGAAGATTAAAGAAGGAATTGGAAATGCATATCCAAGTTAAATGGGAAAGTAAAAACACAACATGCCTTATGGATGCATCACATGGGCATATCCATTTTAGATAGACTAAGTGAGAATTAGTCCTAGACTAAGTGAGAATTAGTCCTAGAAACATCCATGGGATGGACAATTCCAATCAAGTGGGATTCTCTATAATATTCAAGTGGGATTCTCTATAACAACCATAACGTAAAAGATTGTTTGAGAGTCACAGCTGAATCCCATACAATCTTGGCCCAATTAACTTTCCTACATTTCTCCCTGAAGTGATCTATGCCAGATGAGGTTTGATGTACCTTCCACCGTCTAGGAAGTAAGAACATCTACAACCAAGCTGCAAGAGCCTGAGCAGGCCAGCAATTTATCTCGATCTTCAAAAGCTTCTTCAGGAGGGGAGAGTCAGTGCTGTGGCCTGCCTTTGTCCAAAGAGAGGTGTATAGCTTGTACTTATGGTTCATCCACTGCACCCAGAGTATGTCCTTCTTATGATGGAGGTCACATATGTGCTTGGCTAACAGAGCTAGATACCATGCCTTCAGCTGAAGAGCACCCAAACCCCCTTCTTCTTTAGGCTTGCTAATCTGAGACCAGGATACCCAAGCCTTTCTGGCCCCAAGTGAGAAGTTCTCCCATAAGAAGTGTAGGAAAATTCTGTTCACGAGGGACCTAAATGTTGTTGGTATAGGTAGAGCACTTAATCAAAAACAGGTTACGCCTTGCAGTACTGATTTGATCAACTGTAGTCTGCCGGCGTTTGAAAGACTATTCGAATTCCATAGGCCCACCTTGTCCATCAGTTTCTTGATGAAAGGAGTGTAGTGGGTGCACCGGAGTTTGTGTTCATCAATGGGTATGCCTATATATCTAAAAGGCATAGTTCCAGCTGAGAAACCCATGCTCACCTGCATACATATGGTGTCCTGACCAATTCCCGCATGGAAGAACTAAGACCTGGTCAGGTTGGCCCTGAGCATTCACCAAAGGTATTCAGTGCCTTCATGATTTTTTGCACAGAGAAGACATCACCTCGGGAGAAGAGGACGAGGTCATCTACGAAGCTGAGGTGAGTGATGTTCTGCTCAGCACTGCCAGCATAAAAGTGGAATTCTTTGTCATGGTGTAGCTGTCTTAAGAGTTTTGAGAGGTAGTCCATGCTATTACAAACAGGAAGGAAGATATAAGGCCCCCTTGTCTGAGCCCACGTTTGCCCTGGAAGTGCCCATAAGGTCTGCCATTGAGCAAGATAATGTAGCATGTCCTCCATAATCTGTCTAGTTAAGACGACAGGGAAGCCAAGGCCGAGTAGCATGTCCTTAGGAAAGACCAGCTGATGGAGTCAAAAGCTTTCCTAAGGTTAATTTGAGCATGATTCCATCATGGACTTGCCCTTAAGGAAGCCGGCCTAAGCGGGGTCCATGATGGAAGACATGACTGATGTCATTCTGGTGGCAAGTATCTTAGATATAATCTTGTATATGACATTGTAGCAGGATATAAGCATGTAGTCCTCAACTCCGTTGGAATGGTCAGTCTTTGGAATCAGAGCAATGATAGCATAATTTAACTGCTTCAGCAATACCTCATTCTTAAAGAATTCCTGAATCGCAATAACAAGGTTTGGCCCCACTATCTCCTAGGTGCTGATGAAGAACTAAAATGTAGAACCATCAGGACCCAGAGATTTGTCTTTACAAATACAAAGCATAACTACTTTGATCTTAGCCTCCAAGATAGGGACAATAAGCGAGTCAGTGTGCTGAGCTGATAGTAGTGGGCCCCTATTCAAAACTTGTGCACTGATGCCTACACAAGCTGAGCCGATCAGGTCAGGAAAGAACCGAACGAAAAGCAGGCTGCTTGCTTAATAGATGATGACATAGTATTGCCAACCAGTTGAACTCCCATAATGTTGTTTCTTGACATGTTCCTTTTAATTATAAAGTAAAAGAATTTTGTGTTCATGTCTCTCGAAATTAAAAGTTACCTTTGGTGATCTGAGCAAAGTATTTTATTCCTGCATCCTTTAGATTGCAGCTTGCCCTTCCATTCAGGGGCCCCAATTGTTGTCTGGAAACTCCCACATGATCTTCGGCTCTTCCCTAGCATGTTCAGTGTGGCTAGAGATGTGCGAGAAGGATTTCCTGTTCTGGCCCCTCAGGAGGCGTTTTAGGGACTTCAGCTTCTTACAGATCTAGAACATTGTTGAGCCATGTACTCTTTGTCTCCAGTGCGAACTGACCAGAGGAAGGAAGTCCTCATAGTCAGCTCACATGTTGAAGAACTTGAAATAACTTCTTACTGCTGACCTGAATTGATCAATTGCGGGAAAGAAGTCTACCTTTGCCGTGGGGAATGTCCCTAGAAAGACAGCATTGGCGATGACTCTATCCAGCCTAGATTTGACAGAGCCATTATCCCAAATATAGAAGCAGCCTAAGGAGGTGATCTCTATCAGTCCACTCTGGAGGTAGCAGCTGAGCTGGTCCTGCAGTTCGTAGTTAGTAGCTGACCTGCCTCCAATTCTCTCTTTTTCACCTATGATGCAGTTGAAATCACCTAGAACTATCCAAGGGTTATTCAGTGCTTGGCTTTGATTGAAAAGAAAGCTCCATAATGGATGTCTGTCTACAATCCTATTGAACCATAGACAAGGGTGGCTGACAAGCTCAGCCCGATCACCTTAGATACAATTGTGTTGTGTATGGCCTGTGGGTATGCTGAGCTGACTTAGACATCAACGGAGGACGAGTTCCATCCTGACAAAATTTGCTTGCCTTCATGAGAGCCAAAATTATTTACAAACTCCCAGCCTGCAAACTTTTGCGCAAGATTAGATACATTTTGGTGTTTAAGTTCGTTTCTAATAATCCGAGGACATCTATACTATGTTTTTCTAACAAAAACTCCATTTTTCTTTAGGGACATTTTACATTCCTTAATAATACAAAAACTAATAATCATGGAGCTTAGACGATCAAGCGTACCTTGGCCTTACTATGAGCAGATTTTAAGTTTTTTACTCAAGGCCTGTGCCTTCGATTTGGACATAACCTCTGCGAAAACATCCTAGAGCATAGAGTTAATTATTTCAATATGGTGCTCTAGGTAAACATTCGTCTATGCTCTTAGATCTGAGTTGGCCATGCTGACCTTATTCTCGGCTGAGATGCCTTCCCTTGACTATACAAAACCTGGTTGAGGTATAGCAAGGACCATTTCTGGGTCGACCGAGCTGACATCAGGCTGGGGTGCTTGCTAGGCCAAGGTGGTGGGTGGCCGAGGTGGGTTGTGGGTTGGATGAGGTGGGATAGAGGGTGGTGCTGAGCTAGCAGTAGGCTGAGCTAAGTTGGTGGAAGCCCAGGCGGTGTCTGGTTGGCCTTTGTGCGTTGCTGTGGCCTTTTGTGGCTGAGCTGAGCTGGGTTGTTGAGGCCGGACTGAGCGGGGCCTAGGTTTATTGGGGTTTTCTGAAGGGAGGGGGTAGAGGGAACATGTTACACCCCGTGACTTTTAAGCACGATTTTCAATACTTAGAGGTCAACCTTAAATACAACTTAATTAATTTTGTAGGTTATGAGACTTAGTCACCTAAAACATAGAAGAATAAGAAAGAAGGGTTCAAAGTAGAATTAAAGGTAATTAATAGAAATTACCTAAAAGGTCCCTACTAGAAGATAGGGGGAGTTATAGAAATTTAGTATAACTCCCCATCTCAGCATAAGGGGACGTTTTCCACACCAAAGAGGAGAGGGAAAACCGCAGGAAAAAGAGAGAGAAGAGAAAAGGAAAGGAAGAAGAAGAAGAGAAGAAGGAAAGGAAGGAAAAGGCCATTCTAGGTTCAATTCTTATCAAGGTTCTGCAGTAAATCCGTAAGGTTAACTAGAAACCAAGGCAAGTAATCTTTCTATACGCTTTACGCAAATTTTGATACTTTAGGCCCTATGTTCTTACAAAGAGAAAACATGAATCACACATTAGTATTCTTGTCTTGTCTATCTTAAATGCTTTGTTATATGTAAGTCTTGTTGCTAATTGTGTAAAGTCTTGTTCTTTGGGCCATAGTTCTGAAAATAGTTGTGTGGTGCTTTGTTGTTGTCAAGCATGCCCATAAAAGTGTATATTTTGGCGTGCTTATTGTCTTGCTCTACTCTTATGTTGATTGTCTACACTTAGACGTTGAGAGTAAGTGCAGGAAATTGAGAGATGAGTGAAGACATTGTTGTAGTCTTGTTGTGTTGGGAAAGTTGATGAGATCTTTTGAAGGTTGTGAATGATTGAAGGCTAGAGTGGATATTGTTAGGCATGGCTAGGCATCAATTCATGTTTAGATGTGTGTTAGGTAAGATGAATCTAGAGGTTAAGATGGATCTTTACGTGTTGAAAATGAAAGGGTTGAAGAAGGAGGGTATGGGAGAGGAAGTTACTGCAGAAAAAACTGCAGTTTGGCATCGTCAGAACACTTCGAACGCCTACATTAGGCGCTCTATGTCACATTAGGCACCTAATGTAGCGTTCAATGTGTCCTGAAGCTTTCCCGTACAGAAAAACTGCAATCTAGAACCGTCAGAACACTTCGAACGCCTACATTAGGCGCTCTATGTCACATTAGGCGCCTAATGTAGCGTTCAATGCGTCCTGAATCATCCCCGGACACTTCGAACACCTACATAAAGCGCTCTATGTCACATTAGGCGCTTCATGTAGGCGTTCAATGTCTACGGAACATCCCCGAACACTTCGAACGCCTAGTATAGGCGCTCTAAGTCACTATAGGCGCTTCATGTAGCGTTCCAACTATACTGGAAGTCTCTTTGACCCTTTAGGTGCCCTATGTACGTGTTGTAACCTTATACACTTCCTTTGAGCATAAAATGGAAAGGTGTTTGAGTTGTAATTGAGGTGTAGATGGTAAGTTTGATCAAGTTAGAATAAGATTGAATCTTGAGTGAATTCGTAAGAAGAATGGACTTGGAAAGATACGACCACAGAGTGTTTGAGGTGCAAGACTGTATACTTGATAAGTACGATATATGAATGTGTGTGATACATGTTTGATACGAAGTTGCATGTGCATCCTGCATCATGACATGGGCATTTGCATTTGATTTGTGATTTGCTTTGCAAAAGAACATCTGGTTACAAGAAAGGTTTAAAGTTTTCGAAAGACAAAATGGCTGCTGGTTGATCGCAGGGTATAAAAGTCACGTCTGCGAAAGCAGGGTATAAAAGCGTGATCTGTGAATCAACAGCAGGGTATAAAGTATTTTATGGGGCCGTGGACCTATCAGCACGGAAAACAAAGTTATTTTATGGGGCCATGGACCTTTCAGCACGGATATATGATATATGTAATGGGGGCCGTGGACCTTTCAGCACGGATATATGATATATGTAATGGGGCCGTGGACCTTTCAGCACAGGGTATAAAGTTATATGTTATGGGGCCGTGGACCTTTCAGCACGGGATATAAAGTTATGTTTGCTGTGGACTGATCACCCACAGGGTATAAAGTTCTGCTACGCGAAGAATATGATATGTAAAGTGATGAAATGTTTTGTGAAATGACATGCATGACATGTTTATGAAAGAAGACATATGCATGGGTGTTGTGTGTGATTTTAAAGAAGTACATGCATCATGATACATGAAGCATAAGACTTGACATGCAAGAAACGTGGTTAGTCTATGATGTGCTTATGTGATACGTCGTTTTAATACATGTTGGTTCCCGTATCTGTGTACATATATGTGCTTTATCGGTTTTGAGGAATTCTTATTAAGATGCTATTTGCTAACCCGAGCACCCTATTTTTGGGCAATGTTTTATACACTGGTGACTCGACGTGTGTGATTCCGTAAGGTGTATAGACGGGTTACTTGCTGGCGATAATTTCGCTAAGAACAGTTACTCTATTCCTTTTTCAGGTGAGCCTGAATATGAGTTGATATTCATCAAGGACGATGGCGAGTGGGCTCAATGGGATGACGGACAGGGGAATAGATAGATACTGGACTACTTTCTTTAAATTTGGAAACTCGTTGTTATTATGTTGATCTAGAACTTATGTTGGTTAGATGAACAAACACCTTTTATTTCCGCTACAGTTTCTGGTTGTATGATTTACGATGAAGGTTTAAATTTTATGACGTTTCCGCTGGTTCTTTTATCTTACATTATGAAGGATGTACGTTTGATCTGCTTGACGCTTCGTAGTTCTCCTATTAGGCTACAGCGGGTGCACTAGTTCCGATGACGGTATCGGGCCGGGGCACTACAGGTGGTATCAGAGACTAGGCTTCAGATCTATCTCAGAAACTTAGGTTCATGATCTTATAGCAAATTAAGATATGATTTTCCCTTAAGTTTGTTCATTAGGTATAAGTGATGATTTTCTAGAGTCTAAGTATGATCTTGGTTGGGTGTGTGCGAGCGCGTATATCATTTAACGTTCTGAATAATAATTTTAATTTAAGACCCCATCGATCTCTTGGACACAACTCTGTAATGGCTTTCTAAAGTATTACATGCCCAAGACGGCAATCTTAGACAAGACAAGGGCATTCGACAGGCTGAAACAGAGTCGGATGACAGTGTCGGAGTATGCCGACCGTTTTCATGCTTTGGATAAAATTCGCTCCTGCGATTATGTAGGATAATCACTGAAATATGACAAGGTTCGGGCGAGGTTTGGATTCAAGAATTTAGTCAACAATTGTAAATGCGGGGATGAGAACCTACGAGGACATGTGGACATGTGCTTTTGCGTCGAGAGTGATTTTCGCAGGATAGCGGTGGGAGAGACCGGTGCAGGATACTCTGACAGAGGTAAGAGGCCAAGAGAGGAGATTGGAGTTGGTGGCAGCACTGGACATTAGGTAAAGATTCACAAAAGAGACCTGGTCGGAAAATTTTCAGAGACCCCCACCCCAGAATCCGGTAATTCAACAGGCTGTAGGAGTTTGTCCACATTGCAACAGGAACCACGTTGGAGAGTGTAGGAAGGTGGCTGGAGCATGCTTTCGATGCGGTCAAGTGGGCCATATGATTAGAGACTGTCCGGAGATGAAGAAGAATAATCCTGGAGAGGCGGCTCAGCAGCCGAGATTGAAGCCTCGAGCAAATGCTCGTGTACATCTTATGACGGACACGGATGTGCAGGAGGCTACCGATGTAGTAGCAGGTATCATTTAAACTAAGTTTGAATTCATATTGAATTAAGTGTTTTCGTGCTTAACTTCTGTGTAAAACTTTATATGGTCTTAGGTGCGGTTTTAGTAAATAAGATGCCTGCCAATGTACTTTTCGATAGTGGCGCAAGCCACTCCTTTGTAGCAAAGAGATTCACTAAGCACCTTGGCAGTTTGCCTGAGTGGTTAGAAACTCCGTATCACGTTCAAGCGGCCGGAGATCAAATTATGGTTTCGTATCATCGGTACCGGGATTGTGAATTGGAGTTTGAAGGACAAACATTCCCCGCCACACAGATCCCTATTCAGATGTACGACTTTGACGTCATATTAGGAATGGACTGGTTAGCCAAGAATCACGCTAATA
Organism: Eustoma russellianum; assembly: GCA_036186865.1. Lineage (NCBI taxonomy): Eukaryota > Viridiplantae > Streptophyta > Magnoliopsida > Gentianales > Gentianaceae > Eustoma > Eustoma russellianum. The sequence goes on from AP025068.1 coordinate 13,162,653, forward strand.
TTGATTGTCGGTTGAAGCAAGTGACAATCAAGAATGCTAAGATGGAGGAGGTAATATTTTAAGGAGATGCGGAACGAAAGAAGGTACCCAAAAAGGTGTACGTGTCGGTTGCACAAGCGCGCAAGGCATTAAGGAAAGGTGCTGAGGGATTTCTAGTGTATGCCATGGATGTTACCAAGGAGGTATCGCCTATTGAGCAAATTCCAGTAGTCAACGAATTTCCTGATGTGTTTCCGGAAGATTTACCAGGAGTACCACCCCCGAGAGAAGTCGAATTTGAGATCAACTTGATTCCAGGGACAGAACCTATTTCTAAAGCTCCTTATAGAATGGCTCCGGCAGAATTGAGAGAGTTGAAGGAACAACTGCAGGAGTTATTGGACAAGAAGTTTATCCGCCCTAGTGTATCGCCCTGGGGAGCACCTGTTTTGTTTGTAAAGAAGAAAGATGGTAGCATGAGGCTTTGTATCGATTATAGAGAGTTGAATAAAGTTACCATCAAGAATAAGTATCCCCTTCCACGAATTGAGGATTTGTTTGATCAACTCAAGGGCGCCAAGATTTTTTCTAAAATTGATCTCTGATCAGGGTATCATCAGTTGCGAGTGAAGGCCGAAGACATCGCGAAGACAGCCTTCCGCACAAGATATGGCCACTATGAGTTTTTGGTGATGCCGTTTGGACTAACAAATGCCCCCGCAGCTTTTATGGATCTTATGAATACCGTCTTTCGAGAACAGTTGGATAAGTTTGTAGTGGTATTCATAGATGATATTCTTGTGTACTCTCCTGACGAGAAAACTCACACTGAGCATTTGAGAACCGTACTAGGCATTTTGAGGCAGAAACAACTTTATGCAAAGTTTAGCAAGTGTGAGTTTTGGTTAAGAAGTGTGGCTTTCCTGGGTCATGTGATATCAGAAGAGGGGATTGCTGTTGACCCGAAGAAGGTGGAAGCCATAACTGAATGGCCTAGACCTACCAACGTCACCGAAGTGCGAATTTTCTTGGGTCTAGCGGGTTATTACAGAAAATTTGTTGAGGGATTCTCGAGGATTGCCGTACCTCTCAGTCGCCTTACTCAAAAGAAGTCCAAGTTTGAGTGGACGGCGGAATGCGAGCAAAGTTTCACGGAGCTTAAGAAGAGATTATTGACAGCTCCAGTATTGGCTCAACCCTCTGGAACGGATGAATTTGTGATTTATAGTGATGCGTCAAAGAACGGGTTAGGTACGTATATTATAGTATAAGGTTATGATCTTGTATACCCATTAAGTTTAGACTAACACCTTGTTTGTAGGTTGTGTTTTAATGCAAAACGAACGAGTCATCGCGTATGCCTCAAGACAGCTAAAGCCTTATGAACAAAACTATCCCACACATGATCTGGAACTTGCCGCGGTTGTGTTCGCCTTGAAGATTTGGAGGCATTATTTGTATGGAGAGAAGTGCGCGATATTCACGGATCATAAGTCTAAAGTATTTGTTCTCACAGAAGGAATTGAATTTGAGGCAGCGGAGATGGTTGGAATTGCTAAAAGACTATGACCTAACTATTCATTATCACCCGGGAAAGGCTAATAAGGTAGCCGACGCCTTAAGTAGGAAGTCCAGCCATGCGCGGCAATCACCATTGGAAAGAGAGATGGAGGAGTTTGGTTTGGATTTGATTGACTCTACAGTGAACGTTTTGACAACATTGACTATCACACCGAGTTTGATTGATCGGATAAAGGAGGCTCAGAAGGAAGACAAGGCTCTAAGTGAGATAATGGAAAGGGTGAAACATAGTCAAGTTGAAGGATTTCGGACCAAGGAGGATGTGAGCTTATGGTTTAGGGAAAGATTATGCGTGCCAGATGTTGACGAACTTAGGAAGGAAGTTTTACAGGAAGCTCATAATTCGAGATTATCAATACATCCTGGTAGCACCAAGATGTATAGAGATCTCAAGCGATACTATTGGTGGTCTGGGATGAAAAGACATATTGCGGAATTCATAGAGAGGTGTTTGGTGTGTCAACAAGTCAAAGCGGAACACCGACGACCCGGTGGATTGTTGATGCCGTTGGAAATCCTGGAATGGAAATGAGAACATGTCACAATGGATTTTGTAGCGGGTTTACCAAAGACAAGAAGTGGATGTGACATGATTTGGGTCATCGTGGATCGTTTAACAAAGTCTGCCCATTTCCTACCCGTTTCAAGTAAAGCACCTCTTGACAAATTAGTGAGTTTATATATGGACAGTATTGTTAGTTTGCATGGAGTCCCGGTAAGTATAGTGTCCGACCGAGATGCACGGTTCACTTCTAAGTTTTGGACAGCATTCCAAGAAGCCATGGGTACAGAGTTAAGGTTGAGTACGGCGTATCATCCCCAAACCGATGGACAGTCCGAGCAGACTATTCAAACCTTGGAAGATATGCTAAGGGCTTGCGTGTTGGATTTCAAAGGGAGTTGGGACGGAATGGTGAAACTGATGGAGTTTTCTTATAACAATAGTTACCACAGTGCAATTGACATGGCTCCTTTTGAAGCGTTGTACAGAAGGAAATGTAGGTCCCCGGTTTATTGGGACGAAGTGGGCATGAGGACCATCACAGGACCTGAGCTATTGGAGAAAACGCTAGATAAGGTGAAAATCATCCGGGAAAGACTCAAGACAGCTCAGGATCGCAGCAAGAGTTGGGCAGATTCCAAACGACGACCATTGGATTTTGACGTGGGTGAAAAAGTTTATTTGAAGGTATCACCTACCAAGGGTGTCATGCGGTTCGGAGTAAAAAGCAAGCTAAGCCCTCGCTTTATTGGTCCTTATGAAGTACTTGAGAAAGTGGGAGCCTTGGCTTATATGTTGGCATTGCCTCCAGTGTTGGCGCAAGTTCACGATGTATTCCACGTGTCACAATTAAGAAAGTACGTGGCGGATCCAAGTCATGTACTTGAAGCTCAACCTTTGGAACTCAAGGACGATGTTACATATGAGGAGGTACCCGTGAAAATTGTGGACCGAAAGGATCAAGTGTTGAGGAAGCGAGTGATCCCTTATGTAAAGGTCCAGTGGAGCAATCACACGGAACATGAAGCCACTTGGGAGCTCGAAGAACAAATGCGGGAGAAGTATCCTCAGCTCTTCGACTAAGGTATGTAAGTTTCGAGGACGAAACTTTTTGTAAGGAGGGAACATGTTACACCCCGTGACTTTTAAGCACGATTTTCAATACTTAGAGGTCAACCTTAAATACAACTTAATTAATTTTGTAGGTTATGAGACTTAGTCACCTAAAACATAGAAGAATAAGAAAGAAGGGTTCAAAGTAGAATTAAAGGTAATTAATAGAAATTACCTAAAAGGTCCCTACTAGAAGATAGGGGGAGTTATAGAAATTTAGTATAACTCCCCATCTCAGCATAAGGGGACGTTTTCCACACCAAAGAGGAGAGGGAAAACCGCAGGAAAAAGAGAGAGAAGAGAAAAGGAAAGGAAGAAGAAGAAGAGAAGAAGGAAAGGAAGGAAAAGGCCATTCTAGGTTCAATTCTTATCAAGGTTCTGCAGTAAATCCGTAAGGTTAACTAGAAACCAAGGCAAGTAATCTTTCTATACGCTTTACGCAAATTTTGATACTTTAGGCCCTATGTTCTTACAAAGAGAAAACATGAATCACACATTAGTATTCTTGTCTTGTCTATCTTAAATGCTTTGTTATATGTAAGTCTTGTTGCTAATTGTGTAAAGTCTTGTTCTTTGGGCCATAGTTCTGAAAATAGTTGTGTGGTGCTTTGTTGTTGTCAAGCATGCCCATAAAAGTGTATATTTTGACGTGCTTATTGTCTTGCTCTACTCTTATGTTGATTGTCTACACTTAGACGTTGAGAGTAAGTGCAGGAAATTGAGAGATGAGTGAAGACATTGTTGTAGTCTTGTTGTGTTGGGAAAGTTGATGAGATCTTTTGAAGGTTGTGAATGATTGAAGGCTAGAGTGGATATTGTTAGGCATGGCTAGGCATCAATTCATGTTTAGATGTGTGTTAGGTAAGATGAATCTAGAGGTTAAGATGGATCTTTACGTGTTGAAAATGAAAGGGTTGAAGAAGGAGGGTATGGGAGAGGAAGTTACTGCAGAAAAACTGCAGTTTGGCATCGTCAGAACACTTCGAACGCCTACATTAGGCGCTCTATGTCACATTAGGCACTTAATGTAGCGTTCAATGTGTCCTGAAGCTTTCCCGTACAGAAAAACTGCAATCTAGAACCGTCAGAACACTTCGAACGCCTACATTAGGCGCTCTATGTCACATTAGGCGCCTAATGTAGCGTTCAATGCGTCCTGAATCATCCCCGGACACTTCGAACACTTACATAAAGCGCTCTATGTCACATTAGGCGCTTCATGTAGGCGTTCAATGTCTACGGAACATCCCCGAACACTTCGAACGCCTAGTATAGGCGCTCTAAGTCACTATAGGCGCTTCATGTGGAGTTGAATGACGAATTCACGGATCAAATAACCAACAAAGACTACTACATAAAAGCAAACATTCAACAAATCCACAAGTCCCGGAAAGAGGCACAAAAGCGGGGTGGCTAACAAGAACAAGAAGAGGACGAACCCGAATATCCCATTCCTCCACCATCAGCCACTGAACCTCCCGCGGCACCCTCTTCTCATCCTTCACCACAACCGCATCCACAACCAAGCTCCACTTCCAAAAAGGACAAAGGAAAAGCGCCTATAGAAGAAGGTAGTGGGTCAGATGAGGAGTTCGATGCGGAGGCCGAAATTGACGACATCCGTCATACACTTGGTCAATGGGGGGAGGACTTGACCACGGAAGCAGTCTGTATTGATGATCTCTAAAAAGTGTATAAGAACCTTCAGAACCGTGTCAACACAATTAAAATGAAGGTTAACACTCAAGTCACAACACTGCAAACGGAGCTGGATGTTCAGAAGACGAACTATCAAAAGTTGAAGACAAAGCTCAAGGTAGCCCTCTTCGGATTGTGTTTTTCTTCCGATGAAAAGTAGTTCTTTATGGTTCCCCATTCTCTCGTAGCTATAGAGTATTTTTGCAAGTTTGAGTTTACCTATGTATCTCAAAACTTGATATTTCTTAATGATATTTATCCTTTATTCTCATTTTTTGATGTTTTCAAAAAGTGGGAGAAGTTGTTATCTTGATAAATTGTTATCTTGATATGCATGGTTTATGTTCTTGATATATTGTTTTGGTTTGGTTGGGCATTGGCATGATTTGGTGACATGTTTCGGTATATTTGGTTGGGCATTGGCATGATTTGGTGACATGTTTCGGTATAGTTGGTTGGGCATTGCATGATTTGGTTTTTGGCATGTTTTGGCATGGTATAATTGTGGTATGGTTTGGTTTAGCATGAGTCTCTTAAGTTGGCTTTATTGTCCTATCTTGATATGATATTTGTGTTTTGCATAACATAGCTTAGTTTGCGAAGTTGAATTTGGTATAGCATGACATGAAGTTTCTTGATATGCTTGTCATGATATCTGACATATTGAAAGGATGAAAGTATGAAATTTGATGCTTAAGTTGAGGGGGAGCATTTTGGTATTGATATCACATATTGGGTAGATTGCATGTTTAAAAGAAATTTTGATGTGTTTATATGATGAGGGAGTATGAACTAAGGGGGAGTTGTAAAATATCAAATTTAGTTGAAAATGTATCATGTAAAAACATCTTTTGAATCATGGTTTTGAAATCATCAAAAAGGGGGAGATTATTAAGTTATAAATTGTTTTGATGATGAAAAGATGTTTTAAATAAGTTAAATTAATGTTTGAGACTTGATGCAAGATGCGAAAATCACACTATGTCAAAAATGGTTGAGATTGGAACTCACTGTCCAACATCGATCTCTCAGGTTGGGGACATTGATCGATTGATGTACTTCAGCCTCTGACATCGATCGATCGATGTAGGTCAGAAAGCATTTTGTCCAACATCGATCTCTCAACCCAGGAACATCGATCGATCGATGTCACTTCAGTCTCTCCTCAGGGAGACTTCGATCGATCGATGTCAGTCAGAAGGTTTCTGTCCAAAATTGATCTCTCAGGCTGGGACATCGATCGATGTCACTTCAGCCTCTGACATCGAACGATCGATGTCAGACAGTTTCAAAAACTGCAAAGTTTATGGAGGACATCGATCTCTCCCCCAGGCAATTCGATCGATCGATGTCCCCCAGAATTCAAAATTTTCTGAACGTTGGAACAAAATCCAAAGGAGATTCATGGTATTTTTCTGTTTCCAATCTTGCTCAAATTTCTTGTGGACTTTAACCAACATATTACATGCTTCCTTGACTATCGTATCTATGTCTAAGCAATCCTAGGTTGGCTATTGAGGATCAAATAACTATATAGGGTGGCTCAAGAATATTTGAACATCATCTTGACATTTGGATACCTTGTGAAGACTTGGTGGAGCTTCAAAAACGTGGACAACTTCATCTATAAATAGAAGAGGCTTGGATGAGGCAAAGACACACTTTCATCATCATCTAGCTTCATCATCCATTGTTGTATAGTTCTCTCATACTTGTAAATTTGCTTAAAGCTTGTTAAGCTTTTCTTTGCTCTTCATTGTTGTATATTGAGAGATAGATAGTCAAGCACAAGAGGAACCATAAATATTTGATATCTTGCTTGTGCTTTGACTAGTGAGAAAGTGTGAACCTTACTATATTTCTTCATCCCACTGTGAGAAGTTCTTGAGGGAACTTTGTTGAAGTTGTGAGGTAGCAAGAAGTTGTTCTTGCTAAGAGCTTTAGTTGTTGTAGTTGCACAAGTGTGGTTTGTGCAAGAAGTTGCTGTTGTTGTTGCTTACACTAAGGTGTTAGTGTAAGTGTTACTGTGGTTGTTCTTATTACTTTAATAAGAAGAGTAGCTGTTGAAAATCAACTTTGGCAACAAAGTGGTAGTGGAATAGAATCATTTACGATTCGAATCACTCTATATCCGGTGTACACATTCATTGCATCTCATCTCCTATTCTTGCTCTGATTTTGAATTCCTTTTGAGTTGAGCCAAACAAGAAAAATTCTGCAAAAGTGCCAAACACTCTATTCACCTCCCCTCTAGAGTGTATTTTGGACCTAACAATACCCCGCCATAGGGGAGCCTCGAAGGCAGTGAAGTAATGTTGTTATTGTTTGTTATATAACGCTTTAATTCCTTCATAATAAAAAGAAAGGGAAATCAGGGAAAGTCCTGCAATTCGAACTTTTATTAGCATAATCGTCAATGTCTATCATTCAATAATAGCATAAACATATAGGCTTATACTTTCCCATACTTGTAATTTCTTATACAATTTCTCATACTATTCTTCATTTCCGTCAGTGGAAGCAGGCTAGTCCCCGTTTTCCGTTCTTATCATTGCAAAAAAAATTTCTTTGTTTGGTATTTTGCAATTATTTATTTATTTTTATTTCAGATTTTCTTTTTTCGTTATTTAGTTTTTTCTAGTTATGTTTTATTTAATCTTTAATTAGAAATTGTATGTTACTTAGGAAAAGGTAATGCTACACAGATCGAGAATTTCATTTATACAATGCCAATAAGCTTTCTTTTTCATTTTCAAAAAGAAAAAATTTGAAAAAAATAAAATTATTGCGGGGGAGGAGAATGTTTTATTGCGGGGTGTGTGTGGGGGGGTGTGTGTGTGTGTTGCACTTGGCTGTCTAACATAATCAAATGTATGATTTCAATGCATGGGACAAAGTCTTTTCATATAACTCATATGAAAATCATATATTTATGTTATGATGAGAAACTTATGCATATAATGAGTAACAAAACTGCACGACTGCATTTAAAATGAATGAAATAATCAAACAAGGGAAATAGTTTATTCACAAAAGTCTTGTCTTGTAGCAGTCCGTTCCGAACCTTAGTATTCGAAATGGTTCACCAGTCGTATTCTGCTAAGAGAAATACAAGACGTTGATACCAATCAAATATACGTCATCTGTGTGACGCAAAATGATGTCAGCGGAAGTTCTAAAATAAAAGAAACTTCAATAATCATTAAACAATAAACTCGGCAAATACAATTCAAATACAAAATTGTATCTCCGATCTAACTCTAAACCACTTGCAGACACGCCAAATTCACAAAATAAAGTCTCAAAATAAATATATAAGTAAATCTATTCAGCAAACTCTCGAGTCATCAATACCCCCACTTGGACTCATCCTCAATGTAGACTAGATCATAATCTTGCTTATCTGCAAAACCATAACAAGGTATAGTATGTATAACCAAACATCGATCAACAAGTAGCCTTTCTGTACTCATTATGGGATCATACACGGGGAAACAAGTGTAGTTACATAAATAACAACATAGAAAATATCAAGTATTTCATTCGCAAATAAAATTATAAACAAACAATCATCAAAGTCATACTAATCCCATCATCCACTCAATATCCAATCAGAAGTTAGTCATAATCCAAATCCAATGATGCAGTTTGACAAATTGATGAATGCAAGGTCAAAATCAAATTCTAAATTTTCAAAGTTTCTAATTCCAAAATCAAAGCCAAATCCGCTACCAAACCGGTACCAAATTCAAATATCCAAATTCGAGTCCAACTCATTACCAAATCCAAATTTCCAAAACCAAATTTTAATGCAATGGCCATAGCACCTTTCTCACAAGTGACTTATAGCGCAAGGCTTACAAATTGATCGCCTCAATAATCAATATGCCCAGACACTCTATCGAAATAGCCAATATGCCTAGGTACTCTAGTGACGGCCAACATGCCCTCACACCCTGTCTCGAAATTTGTAGCTACACTTGGATGTTCCGTTTGTTCGGGATCAATTCGACTTACCGATATAATTCCCTTGTAAGGGTGAATTTTGTAGAATGCAATGCACAATTTTTCAGAAAAATTTTTAAAATGTCCAAATAATTTCCCAAAACCAGATATTTTCCAAAACAAATACCAAATGTACAATCACAAATTACTTCAATTAACCAATCACAAACACACCAAATAATCAAACATACCAAACGACACCTATCACCCGTGTATATACACATATATACACACACATATACATATATATAAATATATATGTATGTATATTTATATATATATGTATGTATGTGTATATATGTGTATGTGTGTGTGTATATATACAAACATGCCTGCGTCCATACATATAAATATACATGTATATACATGCACATACTTCCCTCGACCCACTTTTTCCCTAATCGACTACCTAACTCACCTCACCTATGCCCCAACACACTCGTCTCCCCCACTGCCCCACCACTAGAACCGCCTTTCCACCTCACTCCCTCGACCAGCCTTTCCCTCTTCTACCCAAAACTCACACCACCCGTCTTTTCTCACATCTAATACCATAGGCAGCAAACACAGTTCACGCCTAACACACTGCACCTATGCACATGCTGCCACATGCCTCACACGTCACCACGAGCAGCCACTAGCGCTGCCGTGTTTCCACCAGAATTTATCTTATGCTATTTCCAACCGTATTCCACCACCAAATCATGCAAAAACTCAAATTTTACCAATATGAAATTCATCAAAAATCGATACAATTTCCCAAATTCAGACAAATTACAACCACACATATTTCATAACTCATAAATTATATGCTTATAAAAATTATGTTACCACTTATGACAAAAATCTATTTTGGCCAAAATCTCATAACCAAATAATCTGTTCGGCCTATCACATATCAAATTTATAAGACAATCAACTACAAAAATATATATGTTTTAGCCTAATACAAGGATGTTATATGTATATATCTACGTATCAGGCCTATAAAAAATTTCCAAAAATTCATCCTCCCAATAACTTTCGGTTCCTACATATATACTACATAAAAATTACATCTTTGTACCAATTCATACAAATTCGGCCATACACATACATATATATAGCCATTTATGCAATCAAATATAGACATGCATGATCCTAGAGTTTATACAAAAAGACACATATATGGTTTGCAAAATCATACCGAGTACGGATAGGATATTTACGTTCGCTCTGTATATACTATACCGAATGATGGCCAGGGTTTGTGTTGAATAAAATTTACCCTTTTTTCTTCTCCTTCTTTCTTCTCTTCTTTTTCCTTCCTTCCCCCTTCTTCCTTCTTTCTCTCGGCTCCTCCTCTCTTTTTCTCGCTTTTGGCCGGCTGTGAAATGGGGAAGGGTAGATGAATCATACATATTTGATCTTTTGCTTGTGTTTAGACTAGCCAGAAAGGTAAGCCCCCACCACTTCTCAAAATCCACTGTTAAAGAGTTCCTTGATAGGACTTTGTTGAAGTGGTGATATGGCTGTTGTTGTTGCACAAAGTTATTTTGTGCAAGACGTTATTGTTGTTGTTTCTTACACTAAGTTGGTAGTATAAGTATTCTTGTTGTTGTTCTTATACAGAGTAATAAGAAGAGTTTCTGTTGAAAATCCATTTTGAAAACAGAGTGGTAGTGAATTAGAATCTTTTAAGATTCGAACCACTCTATGTCATATGTATTCATTTATTATCTCTCATCTTCTTTCTTTATTTGATTTGAAGAGAATTTGAGTTGGAGTGAGCCAAAAAATGAAAATTTTCACAAAATTACCCAACACTCTATTCACCCCCCTCTAGATTGATTGTAATGGACCTTACAATTGGTATCAGATCCTAACCTTGATTGCTTGGCCAATTTTTGCAAGTAGCAAGGTTAAAGATCAAGGAAATGACAACCTCTTCATCTTACAGTTCAACCTACAAACCAACCACATTATTCACAGCCTCAAACACCAAAGCTCCGATGTTTAACGCTCAAAACTATTCTCTGTAAAAATTGTGAATGATAAATCATTTGAAAGGTTGCGGATTTAATATATATATAGATCTATTATCAAAGAAATTGAAGTTCCTATGATTACCAACTCAAAAGGAGAATCAATGTTCAAAGATGAGGATGATTACACCAATGAAGAGAAGGCAAATTTTGTTATAAATGGAAAGACATTTGATATTCTCTCAAGTGCTCTAACCACTACCAAACCCATAAGACTTCAAGGTCTTGAAAACGCCCATGAAGCATGGAAAGTCTAGAGATGATACATGAAGGGATTGAGCAAGTAAGAATGGACAAAAGACTTATACTTATGAAGGAATATGAAATGTTCAGAATGAAGAGTGGCGAAAACATTAAGGAGACCATTGATTGATTCAACCGAATAGTGAATCAACTCTGCATGCTTGACAAAAAAAATATCAAATGAATATCTTGTCTCGAAACTTCTCAACACTTTGCCATAGAACGGACACCCAAAACGACTGTAGAAAAACTTCGCTGTGCTTGCTCTGCTTTTTGGAACTAGCAACAATCATGCGGATTCGCCACAAACAACTAACACAATATGTGAAAATGCAGAAGAATCAAACAAAAGAAACATACAAGGAGACAATAGAAGAGAGAATCACAAAATTTTATTAAGGCAAAATCAATTCGAGTTGCAGAATTGAACTTTTGTCGAACACTTATACACACAAAGGAGGTAAAAAATTAACTATGTATATGAAATTACAAGAATATCCCTGCAACTAACTTTCCTACTGTTTTAACTTCAGCAGTAAAATTGTCATTTCCTCGTGTTTAAATGATTCTCGCCTTTATTTCTTCTTCCTCAGCAACTCTTTCCCCTACCTATCTTTACTCCTTGATCCAGCCACTGTATCTCCTCCAATCTATGTTTCTTTTGCGTGTTATTCGATATCTTCCACTGATTAAACCTTCTATCCTATGGATACACACCATTCCCACCAGGATCATCACTTGGATCAAGGTGATCTCCACAGCTTCCCCTTGACCTCATACTAGCTATTCTTTTGGCACTCCCTCAAGCCTGGATTGGTGTAGAAGTTGTATGTTCCAAGAAGCTGTAACAGATCAGTGAGTCTTCTGCTATCCAATGGCTTTGTGAAAATATCAGCAAGTTGCTGCCGAGTATGTACATGCATAAGATTTACCACTCCTTTTAATGCCTTATCATTTACCACATGGCAATCTATCTTGATGTGTTTTGTTCTCTCATAGAACACAGGATCCTCAGCAATGTATAAGACACTTTTGCTATCATAAAACAATTCCACTAGTTCTGGTCCTTTAGTCCTAAATCTTTTGCCAAGTATAGAAGCCATTGTACCTTACAGATTACCAATGTCATGGCTCTGTATTCTGCTTCTGTAGAAGATCTTAAGGTAGTTGTTTGCTTCTTGGTCTTCCAAGAAACCAAAGCTCTTCCTAAAAATATGCAATACCTAGTGACAGACCTCCTTGTCCCTAGCAACCTACCTAATCAGAGTCCACAAATCCCTTTAACCTCAGGTCTCTTATGCTAGGAAATAAAATCCCCTGTCGAATAGTAGCTTTCAGATATCTCAGCAATCTGTGTGCTGCCCTCAATTTATTCAAGGTGGGACAATCCAAAAATAGATTCAACTGTTGAACAGTGAATGATATATATGGTGTGTTAATTGTTAACTAGATCAATTTGCCTACCAATTTTCTGTAATGTGTGATGTCAAGAGCTCTGGGTCATTGTGCATCAACTTGACATGGCTCTCCACTGGGCTCATAGCAAGTTTTGAGCCTAGAAATCCAATTTCCTCCAACAATTGCACAGTATAATTCCTTTAGCTTATGTGTAGTCCCTTTTGTGATCTAACAACTTCTATCCCTAAACAGTATTTTAGGTCCCCTAGAATTTTAATATGGAAATTTGAATGCAAAGGAGCTTTGATCTCCTATATTGCATCAACATTGTCACATACAATAATAACATCATCGACATATACCAACAACACACGTAAATATCTGCTTATCATCCTAGTGAATAGGGTATAATCATTCCTTGATTGTGTAAATCCTTGTGCAACCAGAAAATTAGTCAACTTGGCATTTCACTCTCTACTAGCTTGTTTCAACCTATATAATGATTTCTGCAACTTACACACTAAGTGAGGGTGTGGCAGTCTAATCCCTTGTGGGGGGAGGGTGTCATGTATATATCTTCATGAAGATCCTCGTGTAAAAACGCATTGTTCACATCTAACTGGTGCACATGCCAACCATATCTTGACACCATGGCCAACAACATCCTTACAGTAGCCATTAACCTTCATTGACTTGAGAGTTGAACCTATTAAAGGTACTCCTCCACCTTGTGTGCATGAACTTAGTGAGTCAAATAGAAATATTTCTCATACTCATGTTGATACACAGAATGTAGATAATGCATCACACATTCCGGAACATGGAAGTCATGTGAATGATGAAGGTTCATCACTTCCGAAACATGATCATGAGGAAGTTGGAGGAGATGTCTCAAATCTTCCTAGATCATTCAAGCACAAAAGTTCTCACCCTCAAGAGTTGGTCATAGGTGATCTAAATAGGGGTATAACCACACAAAGGCAATATAGAGAGAATGCATTTGTCTCTCTTATAGAGCCCAAAACTATTAAAGATGCACTTTTTGATGAAAATTGGATCTTTGCTATGCAAGAAAAGTTAAACCAATTTGAAATAAGTGATGTTTGGGAGTTAGTTCCCAAACCACACGATCATCCTATTATTGGTACGAAATGGGTTTTTCGTAACAAGATAGATGATCAAGGTAATGTCACTAGAAACAAGGCTAGGTTAGTTGCCCAAGGATACCGTCAAGAAGAAGGTATTGATTTTGATGAGACATTTGCATCCGTAGCACGGCTTGAGGCTATTAGAATATTGTTAGCATATGCTTGTTTTAGGGATTTTAAACTTTACCAAATGGATGTTAAATCCGCCTTCTTGAATGGCGTTATTCAAGAAGAAGTGTATGTTGCACAACCTCCCGGGTTTGAATGTCATGATTCACCACATCATGTCTTCAAACTTAAAAAGGCTCTTTATAGCCTCAAACAAGCTCCAAGAGCTTGGTACAAGAGGTTAAGTACTTTTATTCTTAATAATGGTTTTTCAAGAGGTAAAGTTGACACTACTTTGTTTATAAAGGAACAAGGTAAAAATCATTTAATTGTTCAAGTATATGTTGATGATATTATTTTTGGTGCTACCAACAATTGTCTTTGTGAGCAATTTGCTAGTCTTATGCAAGGTGAGTTCGAGATAAGCATGGTGGGCGAACTTAACTATTTCCTTGGATTACAAATCAAGCAAACCGAAGAAGGCGTGTACATTTCCCAAACCAAATACACAAAGGATTTGCTCAAAAAGTACAATTTTGGTGAAGGAAGAGAGGTAAACACTCCTATGAGCACAAGTGCCAAGCTTGACAATGATGAAAAAGGAAAGCATGTCGAGGTAACCTTGTATCATGGCATTATAGGTAGTCTACTTTATTTGACGGCTAGTAGACCCAATATTTTACATGCAGTATGTTTATGTGCTAGATTTCAAAGTGATCCTAGGGAGATGCATTTTATTGCGGTAAAACGCATTCTTAGATATCTTAGAAGTACTTTGAAATTTGGTTTATTTTATCCTAAGAATGCATGTTTTGATTTGAGAGGATATTGTGACTCCGACTATGCGGGGAGTCTAGTTGATAGAAAGAGCACATCCGGAACTTGTCAGTTTCTTGGAGATTGTCTCGTTTCTTGGTTTTCCAAGAAACAAAACAGTGTGTCTCTTTCTACGGCGGAATACGAATATGTGTCGACCGCCTCTTGTTGTGCACAGTTATTATGGATGACTAATACATTAAATGATTATAATATTCATTTTTCCAAGGTGCCAATTTTGTGTGATAACACGTCCGCTATAAATATTGCACAAAATCTCGTCCAACATAGTCGGACTAAGCACATTGAAGTGAGATATCATTTCATCCGCGATTGTGTACCAAAGAACTTGGTAAGTGTGGAATTCGTTCCTACACGAGACCAATTAGCGGACATTTTCACGAAACCCTTACCTAGTGATGTTTTTGCATCTATAAGAAGTAGGTTGGGGTTGCTCAATATGGGTTGATAAAACCCATCTTGAGTTTCGAGCAAGGAAATTTTGAGCATGTGTTACAAATGTGACATAGTTTGAAATGTTACCTTGTGTATCTTCTTTCTTTATGTCACCAACCTTGTATACTTCATTCTTTTCCAATCAAGATACCAACAAAGCTCCACATATGCTCTAACAAGGCTGAAGTAGGCGTGTGCTATAGCTTGCACATGTGCTGAATTTTATTTTTGCAAATAGTGCACAATAAATATACACACATGGTATGTACCAATCAGCGCTTAATTGATTTTTATAGAACACTTTAAAATGTACAGATTATGTAAAAAATGTCTAGATACATGTTATATGTCATGCCAAAAATGTTCCATGTGTCGTTTTTGTAGAAAACCGAATTTTCGACGTTTGTCGATTACCCGATTTTTCTCCGATTAAATTCCAACTTTTTGCACATGTTATATATATTATATTACACATAATACACATAAATTAAACTTTAATATTCAGCACTCATGGCTGATTAAAATGGCGCCTAGCATGTGCTAAAATGTTAAATTTGAAATCTCCACAATTTGGCCTTAATTGAGGGTGATTTGTGTGTGCCAACATGGAATGATTTTATGGCTGTATATATCATGTAAGCCACAAAATTTGTGGCCATTTTTGAAGTGTAGGGGCTGGCCATCTATATATGGCAAGTAGGTGACACGTTGGCGAAGTTTCGGTATTCACCCGATACGACAATTTTTAGTTTAGAACCTTTTAACGTGTCGTAATAATTTTGTCATCACCATGACTTATGTCATATGATATAAGACCTGAATATACTCATAAATATGAGATAAATATAGTGGTGTGACGTTAACGTACGTTCGTAGAATATAAAACGTGATGGTAGTACGATGGAATATATGTGTATAGTGCCTTTTTAAAAAACAATCTGAATATATATATATATATATATATATATATATATATATATATATATATATATATATATAAAGGCGCGTATAATGAGAGGAAAGAAGACTTTCCATTCTTTAATTTGTTGCCTTTGTGCCTTCTCCAAATATATCACCATTTAAAGAACTACTTAGTTCATTTAAATAAGTACTTCACTTAGTGAACTAGTTTAGTTCATTAATGGTGGAACCTGCAAATAGTTCAAACACAATAAATGTTCGCCGTTTGATGTAAGCTTTAACACTTCATGGCTCGTTAGTACGGCAACATTATATATGAACTATATAAGGCAAGTTTCATGCAAAAACGTGTCAAGTCATAAAACATGTCATGCATTTCTTTATTACACGTTATTTAAATCATGTATTTTGTAATCACTCAAACCCCTTTTTCTCTACAATCTCCCCCTTTTGATGATTTACAAAATAATCTATGTTCATGATTCAAATTTTATCGCTCCCCCTCCAATCATGCAAAAATTCAAATTTTGAATTTCGAATTTTGAATTTTCTCCCCCTTAATTTGTGCAATCAATCTCTCTCTCCCCCTTAAATCATGTATTCTCTCCCCCTTTATTTTAGAAAGACAATAAAAAATGTTGTAAAATATGGAAAGACAATCAAATCAAATCAAATCAAATCAGCAGAAATCATGCCTAATTTAGATCAAAGATTTTCATACGTTGCCTGATTTAGTGCTTTTGTGAAGATGTCAGCTACTTGTGCCTCAGTGCGTACGTGATCTATAACAATATCACCATTATTTACGTGATCACGAAGGAAGTGATAGCGGACTTCTATATGCTTTGCCTTAGAATGTAGAACGGAGTTCTTAGATAAGTTGATGACGCTCATACTATCACAATATATAGGAATCTTATTTACCGTAATCCCAAAGTCAGAAAGTTGTTGTTTTAGCCATAGTAATTGTGTGCAACAAAGACTAAGTGTCATGTATTCAGCTTCAGTGGTGGATAAGGCTACGGTTGCTTGCTTTTTAGAAAACCATGAAATAAGTGAATTTCCTATAAATTGACAAGTGCCACTCGTGTTTTTCCTATCTATTTTACATCCACCATAATCTGCGTCAGTATAGGCATGCAAGTTAAATTCACAATCTTTATCATACCAAATGCCTATGGTGGGTGTGTGCTTAATATATCGAAATATTCTTTTCACGGCATTGCAATGAGACACTTTAGGTTGACTTTGAAAACATGCACACATACATACACTGAACATGATATCAGGTCTACTAGCAGTAAGATAGAGCGAATAGCCAATCATAGACCTATATAAAGCATTATCAAAATCCTTACCATGTTCATCTTTATCTAATTTAGTGGTGACACTCATAGGGGCGGGGGACGGTTTTAAATTCTCAAAATTGAACTTTTTAATCACATCATTTATATATTTAACTTGGCTTATGTGTATACCTTTACTCGTTTGTTTAATATGCAAGCCAAGAAAGTAATTTAATTAACCAAGCATAGACATTTCAAATTCGGATTTCATGCAAGTCTCAAAATCTTCAACAAGTTTATGAGAGGTGGAGCTAAAAATGATGTCATCAACATAGATTTGAATGATTAGTAAATCCAATTTATCTTGTTTTAAAAATAGAGTACTATCTATAGTGCCTCTTTTAAAAACATTTTAGCAAAACAATCATACCATGCTCTAGGCGCTTGCTTTAAACCATATAGTGCCTTCTTTAGTTTGTACACGTGATCGGGATGTTTCAAATCTTCAAAACCGAGTGGTTGTTTCACGTATACTTCTTCTTGTATAAATCCATTTAAGAATGCACTTTTCACGTCCATTTGATAAAGTTTAAAACCTTTTATGCAAGCAATAGCAAGTAAAAGTCGTATGGCTTTTAAGCGTGCTACGGGTGCAAATGTTTCATCATAATCTATTCATTCTTCTTGGTTATATCCTTGTGCTACAAGTCTAGCTTTGTTTCTAACAACTTTTCCTTCTTCATTCATTTTATTTCTAAACACCCACTTTGTGCCTATTATAGTCTTATCTTGTGGTCGTGGCACTAAATCCCATACATCATTTCTTACAAATTGATTAAGTTCATCATGCATAGCACCAATCCAAGAAGAATCACTCAAAGCATCAAACACATTTTTAGGTTCAATTTCGGATATCATGGCATGAAATTGATTTATTTCATCCACATTTATTCTTCTACGTGGTCGCACACCGTGAGTGATATCGCCTATAATGAGATCATGTGGGTGATCTCTATGCCATCTTGGTTTATTATTTTCTACGTTCTCATACATTTCTAAGTGATCATGCATTTCTATTGTATCATGCGTGCCATCATCATCATTCAACACGGGTTTTAATTCAAAATCATCGTCATATTCTTTATCTTTATCAATCTCACCAAATTTATTAAACTTCACATGAATGGATTCTAGAATTTGCCTGGTGATGGGATCATAACATCTATATGCTTTTGATTTCACAGAATACCCAACAAAGATGCATTCAATTGATTTAGATTCAAAGTTATCTAAATTATCTTTCGTATTTAAAGCAAAGCATTTGCAACCAAACACACGAAAATAATCAATTTTAGGCATGCGATCATTTAACATCTCATAAGGCGTTTTATTTATTTTCTTTCTAATAGACAACCGATTAACTATATAGCATGCACAATTTACGGCTTCCGCTCACAAAAATCTAGAAAATTTATTTTCACATAACATGGTTCTAGCTATTTCCTGTAGCGTCCTATTTTTTCTTTCTACTACTCCATTTAATTGTGGAGTTCTAGGTGGCGAAAACTCGTGTTTGATTCCTTTTTCTTCGCAAAATGCAATCATGTCCTTGTTTTTAAATTCACCACCTCTATCGCTTCAAATCCTTTTTTACATTGAAACCATATTGATTTTCAAGTTATTTCATTAGTTTCGCAATCTCAATGGTGCTATCATCTTTATGCGCAAGAAACAAAGTCCAAGTATAACGAGAAAATTCATCAACACTCACACATGCATAATGACGTCCACCGAGACTCGTAGTGCGACTAGGACTAAACAAATCAATGTGTAATAATTCTAAAACTCTAGTCGTGCTTATTTCATTTTTAGGTTTATGTGACTCGCGTGTTTGTTTGCTTTTTATGTAAGATTCACACAACTGAAAGTTGTCTAAATCAAGTGTAGAAATGCCAATGTGTCCTAAACGTCTATGCCACAAATTTACGTTAGGTTCATTTGACATGAAACACTTAACCTTAGCGTCTAACATGTCATCCATAGAAAGTGTAAAGATGTTTCCTTCCCGTTTTCCTTTTAAAACTGCTTCTCCATTTTTTTTATTATATTACAATATGGATGAGTAAAACACACATCAAAACCATTGTCAATAAGTTGTGAGATGCTAAGAAGATTATAGGATAAGTTGCTTACCAAAAAGACGTTGGAAATTTGAAGGGTGCTTGTGTAGCGCCCCGTACTCGCTATCCCTTGTACGGTGCACCCGCCGTACTTTCCCTTTCAGAAAAGTACAAAGCATCGATACTTAACTCGTAAAACCCATGGATAAACATGGATTACAAAGTCACGATCTTAACAGGTAGATAAAAATACGGCAAAATTTGAACCTTAATCCGAAAGCGTCAAATCGCGAATACATAGCAAAATTATACAAACTGAACTGATAGCAAACTACACCGTGAAATTATACAACCATTATCCGAAAAGAGTCCGAAAGTAGCTAAGTCCCAAAATGTCCCAAAGATTCATCAAAAGCTTCCTTCATCATTCTCTTAACAGCGACTTCAATAATCTATGGGTATGGCACCCGTGGCTCATCATCAATCCACTCGACTTCATTACCTGGCTCTGGGGGGAAAAATAAATGGGTGAGCGAAAAAGTCGCCAGCAAGTATACAATAACACCGTACAATAAAGAGAAAACGGCATACAAGAATCAAACCCCAATTCCTCAAGTTAAGACATACCTGCCAATACCTTTCCGAAGAATCATACTTAAAGTCATATCAATACTTAGCTAAGATCTAAGTGTCATCACTTAGTTAGATTCTACGTGCTATAGCCAAACCTTACTTCTATGAAAATGTATCATGCAAAATGTGTATGAAAATGTGGATGCGATGCAAATGCAACGGGAAACATTCTTTCTTTCATTTAGACATGCTCATAAAAATTCTTGAACTTTCTTACTTTCTTTTAAATCATGCTCATCATAAAAAAAGAGAGTGTGTCAGCCTATTATACCGGGCATGACTCCGTTCTTATAACATGATCAACTTCAGGTCTATTATACCGGACCTGGCTCGGTTCTTATACTCTTTAGACCTATTATACCGGGCCTGGGTCGGTTCTTACATTTCATCAGACCTATTCTACCGGGCCTGAAACGGTTCTTATACTTCTTCAGATCAATTAACCCAGGATCTGTAGCGGGTTAAGCTGGCCAGAAGGGACAAAATTCTTTCAAAACAGAAACTTTTTATAAAACATCGATAAAATCATGAGCATGGAACATATGAGCATGTCAATGCAAGTGCATGGGATGCAACATGGTAAAATGCACTTATAACATCATAAACAATTTTCTTCATGGGCTGGAAAATGATCCAGCAGCATGTCTTGTATTGCTCGGCCTCAAAATCAACCTTTTGAGCCTATTTTCAAGAAACTAAAAATATGGACATGCACCACATGATCTTAACCACATTCTGTACAAATTTCATGCGATTTTCGACATGCGTAGGTACCTCAATAAAAATAATTCCCAACAAGGGTACAACAGAAATTCTGCTGCACTCTCAACTCCATTCCTTACCTTGTCTCCATCCATAAACTCATTATGGGGCTCACTTAGCACCTGGAAATCTTTCCTATTTCCTTTATGAACAATATTCAAATGCCCATTCACCAAAACAAGTCAAAATATATACGATACAATTCATACAAGCACAAAGGGTCAATCTGTCCTGTTTTCCAGAATGTTACACCAATTTTCCTTCAATGTTTTACCATCAAGATCAATAGATAAAATCGATTTCTTTACATGGATATTTAGCTCTATGTCCTAAGTACTTCCTGTAAAAATTTCAGGTCAATCCAAGATGTTTAAGGTACTTAAATAATTTTTCTCCCTAAGGTGGTACGACCAGAAACTGTTTTGACCCCTTGATACTAAAAATTCATTTCTGACCAATCCACAAATGATTTTCCAGAAATTCCAACTCCACAATAAACTAGACATAATAAGCTACGACCACACCAAAAATAAGCTCAATCCAACCTTTAGAAGGTCCTTAACTAAGTCCATCAATTCGGCATAAAAATCTGTCCAGAACTCTGGTTTCAACCATTATGCATAGAAATATCCTTTCCTTCCTAACTTTGCTCTTTAGTCTATAATCCAAGTTAATGGTCATTTAATAGACATAATAAGGCTTCCCTATACTAATTCAAGTCTCTTTTTAGCATGCAAAAGTCGTTCATATGGTTTTTCATTCCTTCTAAACAAACAGTCCTCTAGTCCAACAATTTCACATATTAAAATCACTAAAAATGCTAGGTTTCATACCAAATCATGTGTCATTCAATATCAAACATAGGGCAGTCCCTAATCCATCACTTTTAACTCTTATTTCAAGTTTAAACATGCTTTATATTGCAACATAAGAGAGGTCTATCATCCAACCTTTCAAAACATAAGAAAAGGTAACAACTTAGGCATATTTTCACTAAAATCATGTCTTAGGCTTCTAGACATTCAAGTATGCACATAATCACATATATTGCAAGGGGTTAAAGTATACTTGCCTCTTCAAGCTAAAGCTATTGTCTTTGCTTGGTTATGAAGTGAGATGTGATGAAATCCTTCACCTTCTTCACCTTAAGCATACGGTTTTGATGAAAGGATTCATGTTAGCTTCATTCCTTACCAAAATAAGAATTCACTTAAGGGAACTTGGAATGAGACTTACCTAGATGTCTTCTTGAGTCTTGAAGTTGAAGTTAAACTCCTATCCTCCAAGAGTATAGGGCCGAAATCTTTGTGAGAGTAGGAGGGAATTTTGCTAAGTTTTTGCTTGGCTTGCTTGGGAAGAATTTTCTAGATGATTGTAAGATGTTGTCTTGCAAAAATTAAAAAAAAACTAGGAGAGGAGGGAGGCTTGGCCGATTTTTGGAGGGAGAATAGGGAGGTTAGGGTTTCTTGAGTGCTAATCAAGGTTAAGTTAGTATAACCTTGGTTACTTTATTCAAACTATAGTTACTTTTATGCTAACCCAAGTTACTTTATTAAATCATGGTTACATTAACCTTGGTTTAGGGAAAAAGTAACCATGGTAGGATTTAAAAATCCTCCATGTCTAGACACCAAGGGGGCGGTTTTGGTTGGGGTCTTTATGACCTCAACCATACTACTTCCTTCTTTAATGAGTTGTCTTAACTTGTTCCTCAAATGCATGTCTATTTTATTTTCTATTTATTCTTTGCATAATAATTTTTGTCTTATTATTTTAACTAATAAAATTGGCTAGAGATTTCTAGAACATCTCCATGTATAGGCCGAAATTTTTAGGCTTCTTGGGCCATTTGATATTTCTTGTAACTTTAGTTCATATACTATATTGTTTCGTATATTTTATTGTATTCTAAGATTAGCATATGTATGCATACATATATCATATACACGCACATACATATATATGGGTATGTATGGTTCATATTACTCTACATTTCATGTATTACTTTCTTGAAGTTCCCCTTATTTAATTTGGCTTGGTATCACCTTAATAATGATTAAGTGAAGAGGCTTAAATTGACTTAAGTAACATGCGCTAAAAGAAATTTCCGCTTTCATTCCGTCTCATATTCATAGTTTTCACGTACATGATCGTTGGGGTACAACATCCTTCCCTCCTTCAATAAAGTTTCGTCCCCAAAACTTATGAACTGTCAAAGAGATAGGGGTACTTTTGCTTCATGCCTTCCTCTAACTCCCAAGTGGCCTCATCAACTGAATGGTTCTTCCATTGCACCTTGACCATAGGAATAGACTTATTCCTTAATGCTTTCACTTCCCTATCAATTATCCTTTCGGGTTCCTCAACATATGATATATCAGCTTCAATCCTCAAAGGTTGTTCATCCATAATATGGCTTGAATCATGCACATACTTACGCAATTGAGATATATGAAACACATTGTGTAATTGAGACAACGATGGTGGTAGTGCAAGTCTATAAGCAACTTCTCCAATCCTTTCCAAGATCTCAAATGGTCCAATGAATCTAGGACTAAGTTTCCCTTTAATTCTGAACCGCTTTACTCCTTTCGATGGGGATACCTTCAAGAATACCTTATCTCCTACTTGAAACTCAAGTGGTCGACGCCTCACGTCGGCCCACGCCTTGCTTCTATCCTGAGCAGCCTTCAATCTTTGTCTTACAATCATAACCTTTTCCTAGGTTTGCTCCACTAAGTCAGGTCCTGTGAAAATCTTATCTCCAATCTCATCCCAATACAATGGCGATCGACATCTTCTTCCATAAAGAGCTTCATAAGGAGCCATTCCAATAGATCTATGATAGCTGTTATTGTATGAAAACTCAACCAACTTCAAACTCTTATCCCAGCTACCTCCAAAGTCCAACACACAAGCACGCAACATGTCCTCCAATGTTTGAATTGTTCTCTCTGATTGACCGTCAGTCTGGGGATGAAAAGCTGAACTCATACGAACTTCCGTACCCATCGCTTTCTGAAATGCCGTCCAAAACCTTGCTGTGAAGCGGGGGTCTCGGTCACAAACTATGCTCATAGGAACTCCATGCAAACATACAATCTGATCAACATAAATAGAAGCCAACTTTTCCATGGGTGTTTTAATCGACATTGCCATGAGATGAGCACCCTTTGTCAGACGATCCACAACAACCCAAATAGTATCATATCCACTTCTTGTCTTAGGTAAATCGGTCACAAAATCCATAGCGATGTGATCCCACTTCCACTCAGGCACCTCAAGTGGTTGCAATAATCCAGCTGGCCTCTGATGTTCTGCTTTGAATTTCTGACATACAAGACATTTCTCAACAAAGTCTGCTATCTGATTCTTCTTTCCTGGCCACCAAAACTTTTGCTTCAAGTCATGATACATCTTATTTGATCCTGGGTGCATAGACAATCGAGAATTATGGGCTTCCTGAAGTACTTCACTTCGTATCGCGTCATCATTAGGCACACACAATCGACCTCTAAACCATAAACTGCCGTCACTACGGACTTCAAAATCGTCGGATGGCTTCTCCTTCAACTTGCTCTTAACTTTCATCAATGCATCATCCTTATCTTGAGTCTCCTTAATCCTATCGATCAAAGAAGGAATCACTACTAAATTTGCAAGCACGTCGGAAATCGAATTCACTTCTTCCAGACCAAACTCTTCCATATCACGCTGTAAAGGTGGTTGACGAGGATGACTCGTCTTACGACTCAAAGCATCAGCAACTCTATTAGCTTTACCTGGATGATACTGAATAGAGATGTCATAATCCTTGATCAACTCAAGCCATCGCCTTTGGCGCATATTCAGCTCCTTTTGAGTGAAGAGGTATTTCAAACTCTTATGATCCGTGAAGATCTCACACTTCTCTGCTGCTGACCATCACGCTCACGACAATCTCTCAGAATATGCCCAGTCTTTCCACATCCAACACAAGCAGCTCCCTTATCAGGGCAATCCCTAATTATATGACCAGTCTTGCCGCAACCAAAGCACTTACCAGCTTGTACATAGCACTCGCCCAAATGATTCTTCTAACAATGGGGACACATGGGAATGGCCTGCTGCTGCTGTCCTTGATTCCCTTGATTATTTCTTTGATTATTCTGATTCTGCCCACGGCGTTGTCCACGATTCTGATTCCCTCTTTGGTTCTGATTCTGTGTCTACCTTGCTATGAAAATTCTGTCTAGTCATTTTCCTTGCTCCTTTATCACCAGAAGTGTCCCTTCCTCTTTTCTGGCCCACCATCGCATCGCGACGAATGATATCCTTCTCGATCCGATAACATGCATCAACAAGCGCCTCAAAATCAGCAGAGATAACATTTACCAACCAAGTGCGAATCCTTGGGTTCAGCCCACTCTCAAACTTCACCATCTTAGATTCCTCATCATTCATCGTAGCCGGAGAAAATCTACCCAAAGCTAGAAACTTGCTCACGTATTCAGACACCGTCATACCAGGTTCTTGCTTCAACATTTCAAAATCATGCCTCTTTTGCATCTTCACTGACGGAGGAAAATAAAACTTGTTGAACTCTTGGATGAATCTCTCCCATGGAATAGGTCGGGGCAAAGGTTGCAGCTTAGCCTTCCACCACTGGTTCGCCTCACCAAGGAGGAAAGGTCTCACAGCTTGGGTTTTCATATTATCAGGGGCTCCATTCAGTTCAAAACAGTTCTCCACTTCATCTAGCCATTTTTCAGCCATATCGGGGTCAGACTTGCCTTCAAAAGGCGGCACATTCGCTCGCTTGAGCTTCTCAAAGTAATACTGCGCATCTCTTATCGGTTCATACGGAGGAGGAGGGGCAACTTGCTGAATCATTCCCTGGCCAATCTGAGTTATGGTCTGACAGAATGCTTGGAAATCCGGAATAACAAGTGGCACTTGCAGAAGAGGGTTCCCTTGAGCTGGTGGGGGATTTTCATTCTGCGGTGGAGGAGGAGGCGGTGGATTCTGATTCTGAGGAGGAGGTGGAGGGACTTGATCTTGAGGTTGTGGAGGGTTTGGTTCGGGTGCATGGGCAGCATCTCTACGAGGTCTACCACGAGTCCGAACCATCTGTATATGGAGCAGAAAAATATATATATGTATATATGGATCGAGATGACTGACTGAATTTAGATATACTTGGAAAAAGGAATTTAAAGCAGAGAAAAAAAATTAATATGCAACATATCAGGCTAGCAGGTCAACCAAGGGGACCCTATTTCCAATCTAAGTTGTCTAAGCTAAGGCCATCTCTCTTCTAAGATCATGACTTAAGTCTAAGATCAATTCTTAGTTTTCTAAGATCATAACTTAGCTTTTACGTTCTGCCCGAATCTAGAGTCTGGGCTCTGATACCACCTGTAGCGCCCCGTACTCGGCTATCCCTTGTACGGTGCACCCGCCGTACTTTCCCTTTCAGAAAAGTACAAAGCGTCGATACTTAACTCGTAAAACACATGGATAAACATGGATTACAAAGTCACGATCTTAACAGGTAGATAAAAATACGGCAAAATTTGAACCTTAATCCGAAAGCGTCAAATCGCGAATACATAGCAAAATTATACAAACTGAACCGATAGCAAACTACACCGCGAAATTATACAACCATTATCCGAAAAGAGTCCGAAAGTAGCTAAGTCCCAAAATGTCCCAAAGATTCATCAAAAGCTTCCTTCATCATTCTCTTAACAGCGACTTCAATAATCTATGGGTATGGCACCCGTGGCTCATCATCAATCCACTCGACTTCATTACCTGGCTCTGGGGGGGAAAAATAAATGGGTGAGCGACAAAGTCGCCAGCAAGTATACAATAACACCGTACAATAAAGAGAAAACGGCATACAAGAATCAAACCCCAATTCCTCAAGTTAAGACATACCTGCCAATACATTTCCGAAGAATCATACTTAAAGTCATATCAATACTTAGCTAAGATCTAAGTGTCATCACTTAGTTAGATTCTACGTGCTATAGCCAAACCTTACTTCTATGAAAATGTATCATGCAAAATGTGTATGAAAATGTGGATGCGATGCAAATGCAACGGGAAACATTCTTTCTTTCATTTAGACATGCTCATAAAAATGCTTGAACTTTCTTACTTTCTTTTAAATCATGCTCATCATAAAACAAGAGAGTGTGTCAGCCTATTATACCGGGCATGACTCGGTTCTTATAACATGATCACCTTCAGGTCTATTATACCGGACCTGGCTCGGTTCTTATACTCTTCAGACCTATTATACCGGGCCTGGGTCGGTTCTTACATTTCATCAGACCTATTCTACCGGGCCTGGATCGGTTCTTATACTTCTTCAGATCAATTAACCCTGGATCTGTAGCGGGTTAAGCTGGCCAGAAGGGACGAAATTCTTTCAAAACAGAAACTTTTTATAAAACATCGATAAAATCATGAGCATGGAACATATGAGCATGTCAATGCAAGCGCATGGGATGCAACATGGTAAAATGCACTTATAACATCATAAACAATTTTCTTCATGGGTTGGAAAACGATCCAGCAGCATGTCCTGTATTGCTCGGCCTCAAAATCAACCTTTTGAACCTATTTTCCAGAAACTAAAAATATGGACATGCACCACATGATCTTAACCACATTCTGTACAAATTTCATGCGATTTCGACATGCGTAGGTACCTCAATAAAAATAATTCCCAACAAGGGTACAACAAAAATTCTGCTGCACTCTCAACTCCATTCCTTACCTTGTCTCCATCCATAAACTCATTATGGGGCTCACTTAGCACCTGGAAATCTTTCCTATTTCCTTTATGAACAATATTCAAATGCCCATTCACCAAAACAAGTCAAAATAAATACGATACAATTCATACAAGCACAAAGGGTCAATCTGTTCTGTTTTCCAGAATGTTACACCAACTTTCCTTCAATGGTTTACCATCAAGATCAATAGATAAAATCAATTTATTTACATGGATATTTAGCTCTATGTCTTAAGTACTTCCTGTAAAAATTTCACGTCAATCCAAGATGTTTAAGGTACTTAAATAATTTTTCTCCCTAAGGTGGTACGACCAGAAACTGTTTTGACCCCTTGATACTAAAAATTCATTTCTGACCAATCCACAAATGATTTTCCAGAAATTCCAACTCAAAATAAACTAGACATAATAAGCTACGACCACACCAAAAATAAGCTCAATCCAACCTTTAGAAGGTCCTTAACTAAGTCCATCAATTTGGCATAAAAATCTGTCCAGAACTCTGGTTTCAACCATTATGCATAGAAATA
Organism: Eustoma russellianum; assembly: GCA_036186865.1. Taxonomy (NCBI): domain Eukaryota; kingdom Viridiplantae; phylum Streptophyta; class Magnoliopsida; order Gentianales; family Gentianaceae; genus Eustoma; species Eustoma russellianum. Next base: position 13,190,763 of record AP025068.1, read on the forward strand.
TCCTTTCCTTCCTAACTTTGCTCTTTAGCCTATAATCCAAGTTAATGGTCATTTAATAGACATAATAAGGCTTCCCTATACTAATTCAAGTCTCTTTTTTAGCATGCAAAAGTCGTTCATATGGTTGTTCATTCCTTCTAAACAAACAGTCTTCTAGTCCAACAATTTCACATATTAAAATCACTAAAAATGCTAGGTTTCATACCAAATCATGTGTCATTCAATATCAAACATAGGGCAGTCCCTAATCCATCACTTTTAACTCTTATTTCAAGTTTAAACATGCTTTATATTGCAACATAAGAGAGGTCTATCATCCAACCTTTCAAAACATAAGAAAAGGTAACAACTTAGGCATATTTTCACTAAAATCATGTCTTAGGCTTCTAGACATTCAAGTATGCACATAATCACATATATTGTAAGGGGTTAAAGTATACTTGCCTCTTCAAGCTAAAGCTCTTGTCTTTGCTTGGTTATGAAGTGAGATGTGATGAAATCCTTCACCTTCTTCACCTTAAGCATACGGTTTTGATGAAAGGATTCATGTTAGCTTCATTCCTTACCAAAATAAGAATTCACTTAAGGGAACTTGGAATGAGACTTACCTAGATGTCTTCTTGAGTCTTGAAGTTGAAGTTAAACTCCTATCCTCCAAGAGTATAGGGCCGAAATCTTTGTGAGAGTAGGAGGGAATTTTGCTAAGTTTTTGCTTGGCTTGCTTGGGAAGAATTTTCTAGATGATTGTAAGATGTTGTCTTGCAAAAATTAAAAAAAAACTAGGAGAGGAGGGAGGCTTGGCCGATTTTTGGAGGGAGAATAGGGAGGTTAGGGTTTCTTGAGTGCTAATCAAGGTTAAGTTAGTATAACCTTGGTTACTTTATTCAAACTATAGTTACTTTTATGCTAACCCAAGTTACTTTATTAAATCATGGTTACATTAACCTTGGTTTAGGGAAAAAGTAACCATGGTAGGATTTAAAAATCCTCCATGTCTAGACACCAAGGGGGCAGGTTTTGGTTGGGGTCTTTATGACCTCAACCATACTACTTCCTTCTTTAATGAGTTGTCTTAACTTGTTCCTTAAATGCATGTCTATTTTATTTTCTATTTATTCTTTGCATAATAACTTCTTGTCTTATTATTTTAACTAATAAAATTGGCTAGAGATTTCTAGAACATCTCCATGTATAGGCCGAAATTTTTAGGCTTCTTGGGCCATTTGATATTTCTTGTAACTTTAGTTCATATACTATATTGTTTCGTATAATTATTGTATTCTAAGGTTAGCATATGTATGCATACATATATCATATACACGCACATACATATATATGGGTATGTATGGTTCATATTACTCTACATTTCATGTATTACTTTCTTGAAGTTCCCCTTATTTAATTTGGCTTGGTATCACCTTAATAATGATTAAGTGAAGAGGCTTAAATTGACTTAAGTAACATGCGCTAAAAGAAATTTCCGCTTTCATTCCGTCTCATATTCATAGTTTTCACGTACATGATCGTTGGGGTACAACAGCTTGGGCTTCCGATTGTACCTTTTCCGATTATCCTTCCATCATTGTTGTCTCCAAAAGTCACGGATCTGCCTTTTGTGACCTTTTTCAACTTTGTGAACAAGCTTGGGTCACTCGTCATGTGCCTCGAGCAACCACTGTCAAGGAACCATTTGATAGATGTATCTTTTGATGTGTGGGTTCTCTGCAATGTACAAAAATGATTTAGGTACCCTTTTAATTTTGGGTCCTTACGAGTTAGTTATACACCTCTTAGTAAAAGTACCTTTGGGTACCCGTACTTGGGTGATCCTTCTCGATCTAGCAAATGGTAAGAATATAGATGAAGGAGCGATGTAGTAGACATGTGGTGAGTGGACTTTAGGCCTTTGGCCGAGAACTCCTCTATGCGCATCGTATGGTGTTTGTTTTTGATATGTCCTCGTGTTGGTGTGCATAGTGCGTGATCTAGATGGATGGAACGAATGTCATGTATGCATCACTTGTTTCTTCTCATATCTATATGGCACATAATTATATTTTGCATGATATGAGGAAGGAGTATGACAAGATGAAGGGAGAGGGGGTCTTTGCGTCATCTTAGACGCCGTGTTTACTTTCGGTGTGTCTACATTCTTAGACAAGACAAATTTGGTTGGTTTAATGGATACTTCATTTGTCTCAATGTATCCTAATCCGGTTTTATCACTATCATGTTTTTGTGATAAAATAATGCGATCTAGCATGTTAGATCCCGTATCAAACTGTTTCATCATTTTCTCTAAGTCTGTATTCCTTGATTTCAAATTTGAAATCTCGGATTTTATTTCATTGTTAGGTGTTGTCAATGATGTGATCTCTAATTTTAATGCATTTATGATGCATGATGACTCTTCTTTTGAATCGTTTCATTGAGCAACAAGATTCGTGTTAGAAGATTCTAACAACTTCTTGTCTTCAATTAATCGCTTCTTTTCTTCTACGAGAGTCTTAGTGAACTTATGCAATTCTAAATACTGACTAAAAAGATCATCATATGAAGGCTCAGAGTCAGAATCAGAGTTAGAAGATACCTCGTTTGATGCTTTGGATACAAAGCATACTTGTGCAGTTTCCTCTTATGTATCAGTCTCAGAATCCGATGTGTCACTCAAAGTGGAGGCCTTGAGAGCTCTTTTCTTTTGCTTAGGTTCTGAGACGAGTCTATTTTTATTCCGATCCTTTGTCAAGGTGTTTGTTTGTTTGCTTGTCCTTATTAGGGCAGTCATATGATAGATGTCCAAGTTTACCGCATTCGTAGAATTTAACATCCTTGTCATTTGTTTTATTCTTATTTCTTTTAGTGGAAGTAGCCTTAGGTTTGTTCTTAAATGATTTTCTCATGAATTTTCTCAAGCATTTAGCCAATATAATTAAGTCATCGTTGTCTGATTCAGAATCACTATCATCTACGTGATCGGAAGAAGTAGAGACGTATTCATTTGATTTAAAGCAATAGTCTTGTATTGATGATGATTCTGACTTCCTTATAGTGAGTTTGTTCTCATATACCTTAAGTGATCCAATTAGTTCTTCCATTTTAATTGATTTGGTTTCTTTGCTCTCCTCTATAGACGTCACTTTAGGGTCCCATTCGGATAATAGGCTTCGTAATACCTTTCGGACCTTTTCCTGCATAGAGAAGGCTTTGCCAAGAGACTCAAGAGAATTGTAAATATTTGTCAAGTGTAGATCCATATCAACAATATACTCATTTGGCAATAATTTAAATGACTCAAGTGTGGACATAAATATGTTGATTTTGGACTCTTTTACTTGACTAGTCCCTTCGCGTTTCATCTCAAGAATTCTCTATATTTCTTGAGCACTAGAGCAATTAGACACATAGCTAGATTCACTTTTACTTAGCTCATTTAGAAGTAATTGAATAGCCCTAGCGTTCATGCTCAGTCTCTTTTTATCATCACTGGTATACTCTTGTTTAGGATTAACAACCTCTAGTGTGACTCCATCTACAGTGGATAATTTTGACGGAACAAACGGATCATCTTTTATAATGGACCATAGATCAATATCAATGGCCATAAGGAAAAGTTTCATTCTTAACTTCCATTGAATAAAAGACTCACCGTCGAAAAAAGGAGGCCTTTGACTAGACATACCTTCTTGCTCGGTTTTGAAGTTTGTGGTTGTCATCTCACTTAAATCGTTAGATCCTTTTGTTGTGAGTGTTCATGCTCTCAGATACCACTTGTAGGATCTACAAGGCATAACTAGAAGGGGGGTTGAATAGTGGATGCGGAAAATGTGATTTTTAAAATTGTTTTAGACCAAAAACTCAACTTCTTAAAACAGTTTCAGTTTTCTGGACCGGTTTTGAAACATTTTGAAAACTATGTTACAGATATTTAAAAATTCTGAAATTTAATGAGATCTTAGTCTCAGATGTTCTGAGTATCTCTTAAAAATTTCAGATTAAAATTCAACGTTTAGCCCTTTTAAAAATCGTTGGTGGTCAGATTGCAAATCTGCCAGAAACGGTAGTTAGATTTGAAAAATTAATTCCAATTAAACCATGACTCCAAATGCTTTGAAAATTTCATGACTAACCCCTTATTAGGTTTATTTTAATTGGGTTGAAACAATTCGGAAAAATGCTTTTGGGAAGTTAGTCAAATACGTTCAAAGTCTCAACCTTTGCAAGCCTGAAAATCAGATTATACTAGTCACAGAACATTTGACGTCTGGATGACTTATACTTGTCCAAAAGGGTTGAAACTTGTGCCAAAAGAACCTTAAGATGTGTGGCTATGTTTTTTGAAAGTTTCGTGATTTTTGAAGTTCGCTTACTATTTTTAAGAACGTGATAAAAATGATGCACTGTGCTAGAAATTGAAAGTAAGTTTTGAAAAGTAAAGAACATAAGGAATTTTATACTAGTTCGGTTAAATCAACCTACTCCAGTCTTCGAGGACACCTTCCTCGGTTATCACTAATCACAAAACACAAACAACACCTTTCCACATAGGGTTGATGGAGTTACACACCAAGTCCAACCCTTTACAAACCTTGTAAGTGATTACAACGATCACGAACACTACCACCTAGCGGATGCAAGATTGATCACACCTTGATCAATATTTTACAACAATATTGAATATATGGTGGTATAGATGAAGCCTATTCAATATGTATGAATATGAATACAATAGGCTTTAAGAGAGAAGAAAGAAAGAAGTGTAGAAAGAAGAAGTAGGCACATTTTTGATCTTGGAAACTTGTAAGACTTGTCTTGTATTTTGTTTGTTCTCCTTCTTCTCTTTTTATCAACATTGGTGCCGCCCCCCTATGCCTTTTCTTCCTCTTGAAAATTATCTTTTAAGTCCTTAGAAGAATATCTTGCATCATTGTGACATTCACTTGCTTACTTGGCAACTCCTCATTGGATGATCATTAAGCCTTTGCTTACTTGGCAGTCATTGATTGGATGAAAGTTGTCATCACTTGATGACTAGATAAATCTGAAAAATATCACTTAAAACATGTGACAATTAGCCATAAAAATGTTGCCTTAAGTCTCATATTAATTCCACATAATTTGCAAGACACAATATCTCCATTATCATCCCTAAAATCGGCCAACATTATTCTCCACATGCTGCAATTTCCAGCATGTGAAATATCCAAGACAAGTTCAAATTATTGCCATGTATGTAGTAGATTTATCCCTTGAAAATAAAGAAGAAATCGATCATCATTCAGTACATAAAAATCTCTACTAATTTGGGAATCAAATTGGTCATCATGGAGACCATAAAGCCGCCCTTATACGTTCCACACATGCTGAAATTTTCAGCATGTGTGATATTTTAAATATCACCATATTATTTCCAGAACATCTTTAGAACTTTCCATTTTATATTTCATTTAATCCATTCAATTCAAAGAAGTAAATATAGCACAATCAATTTAAAATTCGGCCAGCCTTAATGCACACATGCTGAAATTTTCAGCATGTGTTACAAATGTGACATAGTTTGAAATGTTACCTTGTGTATCTTCTTTCTTTATGTCACCAACCTTGTATACATCATTATTGGCCAATCAAGATGCAAATAAATCTCCACATATGCTCTAACAAGGATGAAGTAGGCGAGTGCTATAGCTTGCACATATGCTGAATTTCATTTTTGCAAATAGTGCACAATAATTATACACATATGATATATTCCAATCAGCCCTTAATTGATTTTTTTAAAAACTTTAAAATGTTTAGAGCATGTAAAAAGTGTCTAAATACATGTTATATGTCATGCCAAAAATGTTCCATGTGCCATATTCGTAGAAAACTGAATTTTCGACGTTTGTCGATTACCCGATTTTTCTCCGATTAAATTACAACTTTTTGCACATGTTATATATATATATATTATGTTACACATAATACACATAAATTAAACTTTAATATTCAGCACTCATGGATGATTAAAGTGGCGCCTAACATGTGCTAAAATGTTAAATTTGAAATCTCCACAATTTGGCCTTAATTGGGGGTGATTTGTGTGTGCCAACATGGAATGATTTTATGTCTGTATATACCATGTAAGCCACAAAATTTGTGGCCATTTTTGAAGTGTAGGGGCTGGCCATCTATATATGGCAAGTACGTGACACGTTGGCGAAGTTTTAGTATTCACCCGATACGACAATTTTTGGTTTAGAACCTTTTAACGTGTCGTAATAATTTTGTCATCACCATGACTTATATCATATGATATAAGACCTGAATATACTCATAAATATGAGATTAATATAGCGGTGTGACGTTAACATACGTTCGTAGAATATATAACGTGTCGGTAGTACGTTGAAATATATGTGTATAGTGCCTTTTTAAAAAACAATCTGAATATATATATATACATATACTATATATATATATATATACATATATATATACATATATATATATACATATATATATATATATATATAGACATATATATATATATATATATATATATATAGATATATATATATATATATATATATATATATATATATATATATATATATATATATAAAGGCGCGTATATTGAGAGGGAAGAAGACTTTCCATTCTTTAATTTGTTGCCTTTGTGCCTTCTCCAAATATATCACCATTTAAAGAACTACTTAGTTCATTTAAATAAGTACTTCACTTAGTGAACTAGTTTAGTTCATTAATGGTGTCACCTGAAAATAGTTCAAACACAACAAATGTTTGTCATTTGATGCAAGCTTTAAATCTTCATGGCTCGTTGGTACGACAACATTATATATGAACTATATAAGGCAGGTTTCATCCAAAAACGTGTCAAGTCATAAAACGTGTCATGCATTTCTTTATTACTCGTTATTTAAATCATGTATTTTGTAATCACTCGAACCCCTTTTTCTCTTCAAGAAAGTCCTTCAAGAAATCATCTAAGGACAAAGAATCAAGTGATAATTGCTATAGGTGTGGTCGACCCAGTCGATTCATTGCTGATTGTCATGTCAAGAAACCACGGAAGCAAGACAAAAAGTCTTTCCTCAAAAGAAGAAAGCTTTAAATGCGAAAGTAACCACATGAGATGATCTTGTTTCTGAATCAGAAGGAGAAGATAATTAAGACAAGGATGTTGGACTCATTACATTAATTGAAAATCAAAAGGAACAACACACTTCTGTCATAGGAATCGAAAATGATCTTCAGGTAAACTGTACATCTTCTAATGTTAATTTACAAGATGAAATAGTAGATTGATAATTTGATTTTGAAACACTTAACTTCAAATACAAACACTTGAAGAAAGAATGTAAAGAATGAATATTATAAAACAAGAACTTTCATAGTAAGAATATTTTAATTTACCAAGAGCGTGATATCATACTTACCATGCATAAGACCGTATCGCAAAAGTATGGAAATTCGGAAGGAATGCGAAAAATTAAGATTAGATTTACAAAGATTAACAAACAGTAATAGTAATCTAGATAAACTACTTGAAAATCAAAGGATAGGAAATGATAAATTCGGTATAGGATTTAATACCTCGTACCCCACTGTTAAACCTAAGCCACTAAGTCAAAAGAAAAAGACTATTCGAATTTCATAGGCCCATGTTCTCTATCAGTTTCTTGATGAAAGGAGTGTAGTGGGTGCACCGGAGTTTGTGTCCATCAATGGGTATGCCTATATATCTAAAAGGCATAGTTCCAGCTGAGAAACCCATGCTCACCTGCATACATGTGGTGTCCTGACCAATTCCCGCATGGAAGAACTAAAACTTGGTCAGGTTAGCCCTGAGCATTCACCAAAGGTATTCAGTGCCTTCATGATTTTTTGCACAGAGCAGACATCACCTCGGGAGAAGAGGATGAGGTCATCCACGAAGCTGAGGTGAGTGATGTTCTGCTCAGAACAGCCAGCATAAAAGTGGAATTCTTTGTCATGGTGTAGCTGTCTCAAGAGTCTTGAGAGGTATTCCATGCCTATTACAAACAGGAAGGAAGATATAAGGTCCCCTTGTTTGAGCCCACGTTTGCCCTGGAAGTGCCCATAAGGTCTGCCATTGAGCAAGATAATATACGAGGCGGAGTTCACGTACTCCATAATCTGTCTAGTTAAGACGACATGGAAGCCAAGGCCGAGTAGCATGCCCTTAGGAAAGACCAGCTGATGGAGTCAAAAGCTTTCCTAAGGTTAATTGAGCATGATTCCATCATGGACTTGCCCTTAAGGAAGCCGGCCTAAGCGGGGTCCATGAAGGAAGACATGACTGATGTCTTTCTGGTGGCAAGTATCTTAGATATAATCTTGTATATGACATTGTAGCAGGATATAAGAATGTAGTCCTCAACTCCGTTGGAATGGTCAGTCTTTGGAATCAGAGCAATGATAGCATAATTTAACTAACTGCTTCAGCAATACCTCATTCTTATAGAATTCCTGAACCGCAGTAACATGGTTTGGCCCCACTATCTCCTAGGTGCTGATGAAGAACTGAAATGTAGAATCATCAGGACCCAGAGATTTGTCTTTACAAATACAGAGCATAACTACTTTGATCTTAGCCTCCAAGATAGGGACAATAAGTGAGTCAGTGTGCTGAGCTGAGAGTAGTGGGCCTCTATTCAAAACTTGTGCACTGATGGCCTACACCGGCTGAGCCGACCAGGTCAGTAAAGAACCGAACAAAACGCAGGCTGCTTGCTCAATAGATGATGACATAGTATTGCCAACCAGTTGAACTCCCATAATGTTGTTTCTTGACATATTCCTTTTAATTATAAAGTAAAAGACTTTTGTGTTCATGTCACTCGAAATTAAAAGTTACCTTTGGCGACCTGATCAAAGTATTTTATTCCTGCCTTCTTTAGATTGCAGCTTGCCCTTCCATTCAGGGGGCCCCAATTGTTGTCTGGAAACTCCCACATGATCTTCGGCTCTTCCCTAGCATGTTCAGTGTGGCTAGAGATGTGCAAGAAGGATTTCCTGTTCTGGCCCCTCAGGAGGCGTTTTAGGGACTTCAGCTTCTTACAGATCTAGAACATTGTTGAGCCATGTACTCTTTGTCTCCAGTGCGAACTGACCCGAGGAAGGAAGTCCTCATAGTCAGCTCACATATTGAAGAACTTGAAATAGCTTCTTACTGCTGACCTGAATTGATCAATTGCGGGAAAGAAGTCTACCTTTGCCATGGGGAATGTCCCTAGAAAGATAGCATTGACGATGACTCTGTCCAGCCTAGATTTGACAGAGCCATTATCCCAAATATAGAAGCAGCCTAAGGAGTTGATCTCTATCAGTCCACTCTGGAGGTAGCAGCTGAGCTGGTCCTGCAGTTCGTAGTTAGTAGCTGACCTGCCTCCAGTTCTCTCTTCTTCACCTATGATGCAGTTGAAATCGCCCAGAACTATCCAAGGGTTATTCAGTGCTTGGCTTTGATTGAAAAGAAAGCTCCATAATGGACGTCTGTCTACAATCTTGTTGAACCATAGACAAGGGTGGCTGACGAGCTCAGCCCGGTCACCTTAGATACAATTATGTTGTGTATGTCCTGTGGGTATGCTGAGCTGACTTGGACATCAACGGAGGACGAGTTCCATCCTGACAAAATTCGCTTGCCTTCATGAGAGCCAAAATTATTTACAAACTCCCAGCCTGCAAACTTTTGTGCAAGATTAGATACATTTTGGTGTTTAAGTTCAATTCTAATAATCCGAGGACATCTATACTATGTTTTTCTAACAAAAACTCCATTTTTCTTTAGGGACTTTTTACATTCCTTAATAATCCAAAAACTAATAATCATGGAGCTCAGACGATCAAGCGTACCTTGGCCTTACCATGAGCAGATTTTAAGTTTTTTACTCAAGGCCTGTGCCTTCGATTTGGAGATAACCTCTGCGAAAACATCCTGAAGCATAGAGTTAATTCTTTCAACATGGTGCTCCAGGTAAACATTCGTCTATGCTCTTGGATCTGAGTTGGCCAAGATGACCTCATTCTCGGCTGAGATGCCTTCCCTTGACTGTACAAAACCTGGTTGAGGTATAGCAATGACCATTTCTGGGTCGGCCGAGTTGACATCAGGCTGGGGTGGTTGCTAGGCCGAGGTGGTCGGTGGCCGAGGTGGGTTGTGGGTTGGATGAGGTGGGATAGTGGGTGGTACTGAGCTAGTAGTAGGTTGAGCTGAGTTGGTGGAAGCCCAAGCGGTGTCTGGTTGGCCTTTGTGCGTTGCTGTGGCCTTTTGTGGCTGAGCTGAGCTGGGTTGTTGAGGCCGGACTGAGCGGGGCCTAGGTCTATTGGGGTTTTCTGAGGGGAAGGGGTAGAGGGAACAAGTGTTAAGTGGGGTGGCTGAGCTGATCTAGATTGTATGGAGGTCAGCAGAGGTAGAATTCGCTGAAGTTTGCTGGGCAGTCATTTTATAGGAGGCTGCACTGTGGCCGAGTTGCACGCATTCTCTGTAGAACATCGGTAGCCTTTCATACTCCACCTTTTGAACAAATGTGGTGCCACTCGAGAGCACCAGCTCCATTGAGCTTAACAGCTCCTTGCTAAGATCTACTTCGACTAGCGCACGAGCAACGTTCCAAGTGCTCCTTTTTGTTTTGAGCTGGTCTGCATACAGCAGCGTGCCGAGCTAGGAACAAATACCAGAGATGACCTGGTCCACCTAGAGCATGACTAGTAGGTTGAGAAATTTCACTCAAACTGGAACTTGTACCATTTCAGTTGCCCCAAATGTGAAGAATCCGTGCATTTCCTTGAGGATATGAGACCTCCCATACACAAAGTATGGCTCTGCACACAAGATCAAAATTTGCGTAGGTTTTTAACTATTTCTCTCGCTGTCATACTCGACGATTCTAGTGACTAATAAATTACTATCCACGGTTTTATTACGTTTAGAACCGGGTCTTTATTCCCAACATTTGAATCCTTCTTGAGCAAAACCAAAAGCAAAAATTAAGTAAAGTTCTAGAGGATTTCTTATTTACTTAATTATTAATGTCTGTCATTATTAATATATTATAGATATGTAGGCCCGTATATTTGTATAGTTTTTGGATTGACTCTTAACTTTTCTTCTAATTTTTGTTAAATCATGTGCAGAATATTTGCTGGAATACTACCTGAATCCTTCCTAAAAAAACAAAAATGGAAATACATAAATAAATGCCTGCAAGTGGAATTCTTCTTAACTTATTTATCCTACCCTTTCATTCGATAATATCATAGACATGCAGGCCTATATTTTGCAATTATTTATTTATTTTTATTTCAGATCTTCTTTTTTCGTTATTTAGTTTTTTCTAATTATTTTTTATTTAATCTTTAATTAGAAATTGGATGTTACTTAGGAAAACGTAATGCTACACAGAGTGAGAATTTCATTTATACAAGGCTGATAAGCTTTCTTTTTCATTTTCAAAAAGAAAAAAATTTAAAAAAATAAAATTATTGCGGGGGAGGAGAATGTTTTATTGCGGGGTGTGTGTGTGGAGAGGGGGGGGGGGGCTGGCACTTGGCGGTGTAACATTATCAAATATATGATTTAAATGCATGGGACAAAGTCTTTTCATATAACTCGTATGAAAATCATATATTTATGTTATGATGAGAAACTTATGCATACAGTGAGTAACAAAACTGCACGACTACATATAAAATGAATAAAATAATCAAACAAGGGAAATAGTTTATTCACAAAAGTCTTGTCTTGTAGCAGTCCGTTCTGAATTAGTATCCGAAATGGTTCATCAGCCGTATTCTGTTAAGAAAAATACAAGACGTTGATACCGATCAAATATACACCATCTGTGTGACGCAAAATGATGTGAGCGGAAGTTCTAAAATAAAATAAACTTCAATACTCATTAAACAATAAACTCGACAAATACAGTTCATATACAAAATTGTATCTCCGGCCTAACTCTAGTCCACTTGCAGACACGTCAAATTCACAAAATAAAGTCTCAAAATAAATATATAAGTAAATCTCTTCAGCAAACTCTCGAGTCATCAATACCCCCACTCGGACTCATTCTCAATGTAGACTAGATCATAATCATGCTTATCTGCAAAACCATAACAAGGTATAATATGTATAACAAAACATCGCTCAACAAGTAGCCTTTCTGTACTCATTATGCGATCATACACGGGAAACAAGTGTAATTACATAAATAACAACATAGAAAATATCAAGTTTTTCATTCTCAAATAATATTATAAACAAACAATCATCAAAGTCAAACTAATCCCATCATCCACTCAATATCCAATCAGAAGTTAGTCATAATCCAAATCCAATGATGCAGTTTGACAAATTGATGAATGCAAGGTCAAAATCAAATTCCAAAAACAATTTCTAAATTTTCAAAGTTTGTTATTCCAAAACCAAAGACAAATCCGCTACCAAACCGGTACCAAATTCGAATATCCAAATCCGAGTCCAACTCCAAATCCAAATTTCCAAATCCAAATTTCCAAAACCAAATTTTAATGCAATGGCCATAGCACTTTTCTTACAAGTGACTTATAGCGCAAGGCTTACGAATTGATCGCCCCAATAATCAATATGCCCAGACACTATATCGAAATAGCCAATATGCCTGGGTGCTCTAGTGACGGCCAACATGCCCTCGCACCCTGTCTCGGAATATGTAGTTACACTTGGATGTTTCGTTTGTTCGGGATCAATTCAACTTACCGATATAATTCCCTTGTAAGGGTAAATTTTGCAGAATGCAATGCACGATTTTTCAGAAAAATTTTCAAAATGTCCAAATAATTTCCCAAAACCAGATATTTTCTAAAACCAATACCAAATGTCCAATCACAAATTACTTCAATTAACCAATTGCAAACACACCAAATAATCAAATATATCAAACGACTCCTATCACCCGCGTATCTATATATATATACATACATATATATATACACACATCTTTCATTCCATCATTAACTGGTGCACATCTTTCACCTACAATTAGGACTGCACGAGCCAAAGTTGTCAGATGGCTAACACCACCACCAGGGTGACATAAAATCAATGTAGATGCTGCGGCTGGTAAACAGCATGCTGCAGCAGGTGCGGTTGTACGAGATTGAAGAGGGAGGCTCCTCTCAGCAATTTCTTTTCCATTGCCATGTCTATCCCCTTTCCAAGATGAGCTTCAAGCAGCGCTATATGTTACGATCTTTTATTCCACAAAATATTACAGCTTCATCTTGGAGACAAATTGCTTGGAGTTAATACGCTTGCTAGATAATGAACATTCAGGTCATGGGAGTAATGCGGGTTGATCTAGATCGATTGCACACGTTTTTACATCTCACACGATCAACTTGGCAATACACCCCATGCGAGATGAATTCGGTGGCATCTTGCTTCATTGGGCTTGACACTCATGTCTTTGTCGGAATACAAATTTCAGAACATGTTGCCGCCGGTAGCTCGTGGATGTTTCATCACTGACTGCACACCCCATACTTACGGTCTTGAACATCATGCTTCAATTCTGTGTTTCTGCCTACATTATAATATGTAGGCAGGTTGGGTATGCTCCTTTGCAATTTTTTGTCTCACTGGATTTTCTTTTTCAACATATGATAAGATCCTTGACTAACTACCATTCTATTTTTCATGCACGCTTGTTTTTGGATCGTTGGAGGATGTTGCTTTTTATGATATGCTTGTAATGCTTTAGACTGGATAAATATGTACTTTTTTTCCTTCGTGCAAGATTTTATCCACAAGGGTGGTTTTTGCCTGCCAAGGTTTTAATGATGCATATCACATTCAGTCTGAACAACACGCCATCTATCCTCTTATAGCAATAGCTTATAGGCCACACAATTGTTATTTGTTGTTATGTTTTGATTTGATTAGTAATATGGTTTTCCTCCGCCAAAAGTGAGGTTTAAGGTTAATAAAATTCAGGGTCTATGGCCCATTTATCTAAAAAAATATATGTATGTGTATATATATATATATGTGTGTGTGTGTGTGTATATATATACACACATGCATGCGTCCATACATATGCATATACATGTATGTACATACACACCTCCCTTGGTAAAAAAAACCTCCCTCGACTCACTTTTTCCCTAATCCACTACCTAACTCACCTCACCCCTACCCCAACACCCTCGTCTCCCCCACTGCCCCACCACTAGAACCGCCTTTCCACCCCACTCCCTCGACCAGCCTTTCCTCCTTCTACCCAAAATCCTAATTTCACTTCCACCACTTTACACCCCTCGTCCTTAAAACTCACACCACCCGTCTTTTATCACATCTAATACCATAGGCAGCAAACACATTTCACACCTAACACACTGCACCTATGCACATGATGCCACATGCCTCACACGCCACCACAAGCAGCCACTAGCGCTGCCGTGTTTCCACTAGAATTTAGCTTATGCTATTTACAACCGTGTTCCACCACCAAATCATGCAAAAACTTAAATTATACCAATATGAAATTCATCAAAATCCATACAATTTCCCAAATTCAGACAAATTACAACCACACATATTTTATAACTCATAAATTATATACTTATAAAAATTATGTCACCACTTATGACAAAAATCTTTTTTGGCCAAAATCTCATAACCAAATAATCCGTTCGGCCTATCACATATCAAATTTATAAGGCAATCAACAACCAAAATATATATGTTTTAGCTTAATACAAGGCTGTTATATGTATATATCTACGTATCGGCCCTATACAAAATTTGTGAAAATTCATCCTCCCAATAACTTTCGGTTCCTACATTTATACTACTTAAAAATTACATCTTTGTACCAATTCATACAAATTCGGCCCTACACATACATATATACACCCATTTATGCAATCAAATATAGACATGCATGATCCTTGAGTTTATACAAAAAGACATATATATGGTTTGCAAAATCATACCGAGTACGGATAGGATATTTACGTTCGCTCTGTATATACTATACCGAATGATAGCCAGGGTTTGTGTTGAATAAAATTTACCCTTTTTGCTTCTCCTTCTTTCTTCTTCTTTTTCCTTCCTTCCCCCTTCTTCCTTCTTTCTCTCGGCTCCTCCTTTCTTTTTCTCGCTTTTGGCCGGCTGTGAAATGGGGAAGGGAAGATGAACCATACATATTTGATCTCTTTCTTGTGTTTAGACTAGCCAAAAAGTGTAAGCCCCCACCACTTCTCAAAATCCACAGTTTGAGAGTTCCTTGATAGGACTTTGTTGAAGTTGTGATATGGCTGTTGTTGTTGCACAAAGTTTTTTGTGCAAGAAGTTATTGTTGTTGTTTCTTACACTAAGTCGTTAGTATAAGTATTATTGTTGCTGTTCTTATTGAGAGTAATAAGAAGAGTTGCTTTTGAAAATCCATTTTGAAAACAGAGTGGTAGTGAATTAGAATCTTTTAAGATTCGAAACCATTCTATGTCATGTGTATTCATTTATTATCTCTCATCTTCTTTCTTTATTTGATTTGAAGAGAATTTGAGTTGGAGTGAGCCAAAAATTGAAAATTTTCCTAAAATTACCCAACACTCTGTTCACCCCCTCTAAGAATAATTGTAATGGACCTTACAATTGGTATCAGAGCCTAACCTTGATTGCTTGACCAATTTTTGCAAGTAGCCAAGGTTAAAGATCAAGGAAATGACAACCTATTCATCTTACAGTTCAACCTCCAAACCAACCACATTATTCACAGCCTCAAACACCAAAGCTCCTATGTTTAATGCTTAAAACTATTCTCTGTAAAAATTGTGAATGATAAATCATTTGAAAGGTTGTGGATTTAATATATGGAGAGCTGTTGTCAAAGAAATTGAAGTTCTTATGATAACCAACTCAAAAGGAGAATCAATGTTCAAATATGAGGATTATTACACCGATGAAGAGAAGATAAATTTTGTTATAAATAGAAAGACATTTGATATTCTCTCAAGTGCTCTAACCAATTCCAAACCCATAAGACTTCAAGGTCTTGAAAACGCCCATGAAGCATGGAAAGGATAGAGATGATACATGAAGGGATTAAGCAAGTAAGAATGGACAAAAGACTTATACTTATGCAGGAATATGAAATGTTCGGAATGAAGAGTAGCGAAAACATTAAGGAGACCATTGATCGATTCTACCGAATAGTGAATCAGTTCTCCATGCTTGACAAAAAAAAATATCAAATGAAGATCTTGTCTCGAAACTTCTCAACACTTTGCAATAGAATGGATACCTAAATTGACTGAAGAAAAACTTCACTGTGCTTGATCTGCTTTTTGGAACTAGCAACAATCATGCGGATTCGCCACAAACAACTAACACAATATGTTAAAATGCAGAAGAATCAAGTAAAAGAAACATACAAGGAGACAATAGAAGAGAGAATCACAGAGTAACAAATTTTATTAAGGCAAAATCAATTCGAAGTTGTGGAATTGAACTTCTGTCGAACACTTATACACACAAAGGAGGTAACAAATTAACTGCCTATATGAAATTACAAATTATCCCTGCAACTAACTTTCCTACTTTTTTAACTTCAGCGGTAAAATTGTCATTTCCTCTTATTTAAATGATCCTCGCCTTTATTTCTTCTTCCTCAGCAACTCTTTCCACTACCTTCCTTTACTCCTTGATCCAGCCACTGTATCTCCTCCAATCTATGTTTCTTTTGCGTGTTATTCGATATCATCCGTTGATTTAAACCTTCTATGCTATGGCTACACACCATTCCCACCAGGATCATCACTTGGATAAAGGTGAGCTCCACAGCTTCCCCTTGACCTCATACTAGTTATTCTTTTGGCACCCCCTCAAGCCTGGCTTGGTGTAGAAGTTGTAGGTTCCAAGAAGCTGTAAAAAATCAGTGAGTCTTCTGCTATCTAATGAATTTGTGAAAATATCAGCAAGTTACTGCTGGGTATGTACATGCATAAGATTTACCACTCCTTCTAACGCCTTATCATTCACCACATGTCAATCTATCTCGATGTGTTTTGTTCTCTCATGGAACACAGAATTCTCAGCAATGTACAAGACACTTTTTCTATAACAAAACAATTCCACTGGTTCCTGGTCCTTTAGTCCTAAATCTTTTGCCAAGTATAGAAGCCATTGTACCTCATAGATTGCCAATGTCATGGCTCTGTATTCTGTTTCTGTAGAAGATCTTGAGGCAGTTGTTTGCTTCTTGGCCTTCCAAGAAACCAAAGCTCTTCCTAGAAATATGTAATACCTAGTGACAGACCTCCTTGTCCCTAGCAAGCTACCCAATCAGAGTCCACAAATCCCTTCAACCTCAAGTCTCTTATGCTAGGAAATAAAATCCCCTGTCCAATAGTAGCTTTCAGATATCTCAGCAATCTGTGTGCTGTCCTCAGTTGATTCAAGGTGGGACAATCAAAAATGGATTCAACTGTTGAACAGTGAATGCTATATCTGGTCTGTTAATTGTTAACTAGATTACTTTGCCTACCAATTTTTCTGTAATGTGTGATGTCAAAAGCTCTAGGTCATTGTGCATCAATTTGACATGGCTCTCCACTAGGCACACAACAGGTTTTGAGCCTAGAAATCCAATTCCTCCAACAATTACACAATATACTTCCTTTAGTTTATGTGTAGTCCCTTTTTTGATCTGGCAACTTCTATCCCTAAAAAGTATTTTAGGTCCCCTAGAATTTTAATATGGAATTTTGAATGGAAAGCAGCTTTGATCTCCTATATTGCATCAACATTGTCACAGACAATAATAACATCATCAACATATACCAACAACACACGTAAATATCTCCTTATCATCCTAATGAATAGGGTATAATCATTCCTTGACTGTGAAATCCTTGTGCAACCAGAAAATTAGTCAACTTGGCATTCCACTCTCTACTAGCTTGTTTCAACCTATACAATGATTTCTGCAACTTACATACTAAGTGAGGGTGTGGAAGTCTAATCCCTTGTGGGGGGTGTCATGTATATATCTTCATGAAGATCCTCGTGTAAAAACGCATTGTTCACATCTAACTGGTGCACATGCCAACCATATCTTGCCACCATGGCCAACAGCATCCTTACAGTAGCCATTTTCGCCACAGGTGAGAGTGTATCCTGATAATCTATCCCATATTGTTGAGTGTATCCTTTTGCTACTGACCTTGCCTTGTATCTCTCCACTATCCCATTAGCTTTATGCTTAATCTTGTATACCCATTTGCAACCAACTGTCTCTAATTATCAGGCAATGGCACTAGCTTCCGTGTGTTGTTAGCTTCCAAGGTTGCTATATCCATCTCTATAGCCCTATGTCACTCAGGATTACTAGATACTTCTGCATAAGAGTTAGGTTTTGTGTGTATACTAATATTCAATTAATATGTTTTGTATTTTAGTGCAAAGACTCTAGAGTAAGATACTTGTGAAGTGAATGAGGGTTAGTGAGATTGGGGACAGTAGGTTGTAAATTCCCTGATGGACTTCTGTTAGGTGATAGTGATTCTTGATTACAATAGTACTGCTTCAGATAGGATGGTGGTTGTTTGATACGTTGAGGTATGGGAAAGTATAAGGGTATGCCCAAGGAAGTGATGGGGATTTCAATTGAGGGCAATGACAATCTAGAGGGTGATAGAGGAGAAGAATGACTCAGCCTATGGCTGCAGGATCCTGGTTCAGTAGTATGCAAGGGTGAGTCATCTTGTTGAGATGAATATGAGGAAGTAGTATGTTGTGTAGGAGTATTGGGTTCCTCAGGTTGCTGATATTCAGGATAAACATTGAGATGTGTCCCCAGCTGGGGAACTAGATGTTGAAATTGGTTCTGGAATATGAGGGGACAATGGTATGTGGAGAAGAAATATGCTGAAGTTGGACAGGAGGAGAGGGAAAAGCTAAAGAAGTGGTGGAAGAAGATTGACTGAATTGAAATGCCCTGTAGACAAATATACTGGAGGTTTCCAAGTCTTAAAGAATGTGCCCTTTTGTGTTGCGGGAAAGGCCCAAGAATAGGCATTTTCTGGCTCTAGGTCTGAATGTATCTTTAGCGGGCAGAGTGTTAGTAGCATATGCCATACAATCAAACACCTTCAGGTGGGAATAGGTGGGATCTTTCTGATATAGAAGATCAAAGGGAGTGTGATGATATAGCAGCGGGAAGGAGTGATATTGATAAGATATGAAACATGTTGTATTCAAAAGACTAGTATTTAATAAGAACATTAGGTTGGAATTTCAAGGCTCTAGCAACGATAAAAGATGTAGGTGTTTCCTTTTAACAGTCCCATTTTGTCGAAGAGTATATACACATCTGGTTTGGTGTTGTATGCCTTTTGTTGCAAAAAAAAGAGTTCCATTTAAACTCAAGGTCATTGTTAATCGTTATGATTTTATTGGGTGTATCAAAATGCACAGATGCAAAGACATCAAAACTTTGAATGAGATTTCTTACTTCAGATTTAGCCTTCAACAAATACACCCAGCAATATCTGGTACAATCATCTACTATGGTAAGAAAATACTATTGTTGATACAATGTTGGGTGCTTGTAAGGACTCCATATGTCCATATGAACAAGATCAAAAAGGGAATGGGATACAGAGGTTGAAGTGGGAAAAGATAATCTCTTTTGTTTTGCCAAGGGGCATATACTACATGTGTTTACATCATCAGAAAGAGTTACTTGAGGATCTATTTTGTATATTTCTTATATCCTGAAAGATGCAGGATGGCCAAGTCTTGAGTTCTTGAGTGGAGAATTGGAACTGAAAGCAGTACAAACTTGTGAAGAGGGAGCAAGATAAGGATTAGATTCATGACATGGCAGAAATGGTCTAAAGAAATGTTAGAGACCTTGATTCACTTTAACTGAGCAATCATCTTCTTGGCCACACGTTCCTGGATAGTGCATATGTTAAAATGAAAGAAAACATCAACCTCACCAGACTGTGTCAATTTACTCAGTGATAGCAAATTAAGTGCAAATATAGGCACATGAAAAACATTGTTCAGTACAACGGACTGACCCTCACAGTACCCATGTGAGTTACCATGACATGTTGCTTATTAGGCATCTTTACGGACATCAAATTTACTTGAAAAAAAGAATAAGAAAAGGAAAATGAGTAATAGATATGGTCAGTGGCACTAGAATCCAAAATTGGCCCCGACTCCTCGGTTTGTAACCAGGTGGGTACCAATGCTTCTTATAATACTTATCAACATTGTGTCCAATCAAAAGTTTTTCGATCATACCCTTCACACAACTTCGAAAGTGTGAAGAGACCCAAAGTCTAAGGTCATCATATTATTTGCTACGTAATGCGGAAGATATAGATAAAGTTTGCAAGGATCACTAAAAAGATAGCGATATGAAACATGATCAAATCATGGTTTCATTTGTTTTAAGTTTGTAATTAGAAATCCAAAACAAAGCTAAATTGCGTTTAAATTCGTTCGCCATTGCTCTTTTCCATGTTTCTTGATCCAAACTTTGATCTTTCTAGGGTTTAACGTTGGAAGCAAGTGGTTGCTATGCCCCGCACCCTCACTAGAGTAATTTAAGGATAAAAGGGGTTAAGCAAATTGATGACGGTCAAAGGTAATGAATTAAGAAATTAAATAGTGGATTAAGTGGTATTTATGAAGAGATTAAATATTAGAATTAATTAGTATTTAATTTTAGGATTAAATATTAGAATTTAATTATTTAAGATAAATAAAATAATAGGATATAATTTATAAACTCCAAATTCCACCCTTTCCATATAAAAACTGACTGAATGTCAGTTTTTCCCCTTCTCAGAAAAGAAACCGGCGCCCATTCCCCCATCAGGCGATTTTGGCATTCTTCAACCCTAGACAAAGGATTCTTCAAGATCTGCAATCCAATCTTCTTTCGTTCTTCGATTCTTCTTCAAGTAATCAAAGGCAAGTAATCTACTTATGAGTTCCTACGTTTTGCGAAAGAGAAAAGGCCTACTTTGATATCAAATTGGATCACCATGCAGTAATTTCTTTCTGTAAATTTATATGTGCCTTATGTGTTTTGGTTTCGAGTTTTGGCCATTATATGTTGAAATCATTGTTGTTGTTGAAATATGTGAGATCATGCAAAACCCAATCTCAAGAACTCTATTTTGTGCTATTCTCGGATGTAGGGTTAAGAGGGTGAAAAAGGTGAGATTTTGGGTTGGTTTTGTTAAGATTTGCATTTTAGGATTGAATCCTTGTGTGGTACGTTAAAGGTGATGTTTTTGGTGGATTAAGAATGGATTGATAGGGAAGATTAAGCTTCGAATGGTTGGAAGAAAGTTGGAAAACGATTGGGATTGAGATCTGCAGTTTCTGTAGAAATCGCAGGATGAAGATTTTGAAAATTGGTGATGTCACTCGATCGACGTTAGGGTATGACGTACGTCGATCGATCGATGTATAGCAAGTGAGGGGCTGATGTATTCCAGATGTACGTAGATCGATCGACGTAGGATGAGAGAGAGATCGACGTGTCTCAAATGAACGTCGATCGATCGATGTAGGCTAAGAGAGAGATCGACGTCCCTCAGATGGACGTCGATCGATCGACGTCAGGGTATGACTTACGTCGATCGATCGACGTCAGGGTATGACGTCAACTTGTTTTGTGGCAAACTAAGGGAAGAAAGAGGGAAGCTAGGGGACCCCTTGTGTGACCCTAGGGACTTCTTAGGACATGATTGAGGTTAGTCTAAGTCTTGGGAACATGACTTAAGATGGTGAAACAACGGAGGTGACTTCGTAGGGTATTCGAATCGAACTTGAACATGAATGACCTAAGGGGTTAGGAATGAACGTATGTGGCTTTACAGAGTTCAAAAGGAGGAATGTGAGGGTTCCTATATTAGCATTTGGGTTCTAGAATCAATGTTTAGGTGATGTTGACCTGCCGGGAAGAATAAGCTAGAGTGGGTAAGTGAGATGAGTCTCGTGTGACTGGTTGATATGTGAATGTGATTTGAAGTATGTGACTAAAGAATGTGATCGACATGAAGAGTCTTGCACTCTTGCATCATGACACTTGCATTTCCATAACGTTTTGAAAAGACCTGTGCTTCGGCACAGGGTATAAAGTTTACGAAATGGGCTGTAATGTGTCATGAGATGGAAATATAAGCTGTGGCACATTACAGGGTATAAAGTTGAGCTGTAACGTGTCATGGGATGGAAATATAAGCTGTGGCACATTACAGGGTATAAAGTTGGCTGTAATGTGACATGGGATGGAAATATAAGCCATGGCACATTACAGGGTATAAAGTTGAGCTATGGTGCATCATGGGATGGAAATATTAGCCATGACCCACCACAGGGTATAAGTTATGTGACCAGACATTGTGACATGCATTGCACTGTTTTGAAAAGAAATTGCACATGCATTTGTGACTGTGTAGTGTAGTGCATATTTTGTCATGCATCATGCGAGTCATTACGTCATGTTTGGTTATAACTGGATTGTCATTGAACTGTTAAATGCGTATGAATTACGGTTCTTGTTCTGGTATGCTACTAGTCCATATTTTTTTGAAGTTATACAGGACATGTGCCCCATTAATCCCTTGAATTATATATTACTCATGTATTGCCATGTGTTGATCCATATGTCTTATAAGCGGGTTACTTTCTAGCGTTTTTTTGATAAGGCTACTACCTTCATATTTGCAGATGAGCCTAGCTATGTTATGATCTTCATAGAGGACGATGGCGAGTGGGCCGAATTGGATGCTTAGAGTCTTATTGGGAGATAGTCGAGGCTGTTGCTAGTTATTTCAGTTTCTTTCATTCACTCGAGGATTTAGTCGGCTTACCATGAACACTCTTTTGTAATTTCCTTACACTTTGATGTACAAATTGGATGCGTTTGGATTTTATTTTGCACGTGTCTCCGTGCTTATTCTCTTACGTCATTGATGATGTGTATTCGAGAGATGAGACGTCTTGTAGTCTTCTCAGTAAGCTACGACGGATGCACCGGTTCGGATCCGCTGTCCAGGTCGGGGCGCTACTGGTGGTATCAGAGCCTAGGCTTCAGATCTACCTCGGAGACCTAGGTTATGTCATATAAAGTCTTAAGCTATGATTTTGACCCTAAGTTGATCCATAGGTCTAAGTATGTGATCTTAGATATAAGTTCGATTTGGTTGGGTGTGTGCAAGCGCGATAAGATTAAGCAATAAGCGTTATCTTTCCTTTTAGTTTATGAGTTCCATCCTGTACAACACATATGGGCTTTCAGTATTTATCTTTGAAACTACTGAATGCTAATAAGCGTTGATTTTGCAAACATACCGCCAAGAAAATGTAGGAACGGCAATAAGAACCACTCTGAGAATGGGGCTCTATCGCAGCCCATGCTTCCCCAGGCCTTGACCGATGCACTACTGATCATGACCTAAGCTGTGGCGCAACAACATTAGCAGCCACAGGCCCCACCCCCAACGCATTCAGACTTGACATTCTTCTACAAGTGGATGTGGAGGATTGGTGGCGCAGCAAAACTAACACCTTCGATCACTTGGATCAAACTTTAGAATGAGTTTAAGAGGTATTTCGTGCCGACAGTACGGTCCTCAGAGCATGAATCTAGATGCACGGCAGAAATGTATAATTAGGCCATGGTATTAGAAAATAAGTTACGATTTTGCCTCTAAGTCACAATCTTAGACATAAGTGATGATTTGAACATGAGGCTATCATTAACATATGTACGGATCTCAGTTATAAGCGATGATTCTGAACATGAGTCACGATCTTAGACATAAGTAACGATCTTGATTACGAGTTGACTTTAGACATAAGTACGAAATTAGTAATAAGTGTTGATTATGTACTAATTATGATTTGGAAATAAGACGTGATCTTAGAGGTAAGAATGTTGATGCTAAGAACGATCCTAGAGATAAGTTATGATCCTAAACTATAGAGGGCCAACGCTTTTGGAAACACGTATATCTAAGATATCCCATAAATTCTCCCTTATCTAAGGTTGATCACAACTCTCTAAGCCGTGATCTTAGTAACCCTAGTTGAACACTATATAATTGAATTGAATGGACTTACGATATTAATCAGAATATCATAGTACAAACATTAGGTCAATATTAATGGGTCAGGCAGTAACTCAGGCTGCTCTTACCATAAATGCAACGTGGTACTCGACACCATTAGGATAAATTAAAGAAGGCCCATATTCTTATTTGGACGGTAACATCAGAACAGTCTTAGGACTAATTTGGGACCATAGCTAATAAGAAATGAATTGTAATAGTAGAGTAAATACTAAGGAATGATTTATAGTGGGGTGGGATAGAAACTAAATAACGATTAGCTTTATGATCGGTAGAGTTAGATGAAAGATATTATCAACGGAGTTTATAGTTTACAATTAAGATGCCAATTTTAGAATTACCAAAATAGGCCGATCATATTAGTCTCATTAGCGATATTGAACGGTAGCGACATACGAAAACCGACTATATTATACACCTAGGAACGATAAAGTGTCACAAAATCCTTAGCTAAGTGATGAACCCCTAGAAACAATGAGTTACTTGGCTTGAGTCGGGTAGGCTTGAAATTGCCAGGGAGCAAGTATGAACAAGTAATAATTGCTTTTCAGGTGAGATTTAACTGAATTAGACTTAGCGGTTAAATAACCCAGTAAGAAGTACGACGGATTAGTGTGGCGCACGGAAGTACGGTAAATGAGAATACCTTAAGACGATTAATATTTAGTTTTCCATGCTAGGATTGGACAGTCTCAGCTAAAGATGTTCTCATGAGTAGACAAACATTAGACCTATAAGTTACGGTACTTAGGTAGATTTATCCTTGACCCTAAGAGTGGAGTATAGAAATTATACGAAGTATGGATAAATATTTTTCAAGCGGTTAAATATTTCTACCTAAGCACGTACACCAGGATATACCCTATATTTCAAAGATTTTTCAATTTTTCTAAGTATTTTAACTAGTTTGTTTATTTATATAGTCTGCTAACTTAACAATGCTATATTCTCTTCCGTATTCGTATTTCAACCTGATGGAATTTCAACTACTACTGACAAACTCTGAAAAATAGATACATTTTAAAATGTTGATGATTTGAAGAACAATATGTCTATATATTTCCTTATATTACTTCACAAATTTTCGTTTAGCTATGTTTATTTTGTTAAAATAATTTGAGTTGTCGACTATTGATATTGCAAGCATTTTATTTTTGGAATTAGCAACCGCTTGCCATGAAGTTACCTAATTTTTGCGAAACAAAAGTAGTTTCAAAACATACATTTTTTTAGAGAAAGAGATATACCATTTCCAGATTGTTTTATAAAACTTTAGGTCGTTGAGTTTCAAATGGTTTTAAGGCGGTCTTACCTGTAACACTTTTGTGAGTAGATTATACCCATATTCTTTTTCCTCATTTCAGAAAATCTTGCGAACAAGTTAGTCATTCTTTTTATAAGAGGTCACGCGAAACAACGCCTGCGGAAACGATTTTATAATACTTTAGCTCTCATGTTTACAAAAAAAATTAGGGATACTATATAAATAATTAAAGTTATATTTTGAATTATAGCCACTTAAACTACATTTTATTTAAAAAGAAGCATGTCCATACATATATTTCGTATACTAGGCTTATGACGGTATCTCTGAGAAATTAAGAGCATGATCATAGAGCTAGTTGGTAAGTATATAAGAACTGCTTTTGAAGACTTAGTTGTGTTAAGGAGGGGTAACGGTTACCATATTGGCATACACAAGGATGTTAGTATGGTTGAGTATCTAAGTGATAAATCATATGTGATAAGTTTATGAATCGGGTATTGTAGATTGTAATAAGTTGGGTGATACACGTCAAGTGGTGTAAGTGGAAGTTTGTAAGCACTTATTATCGAGGACTAAGTAAGGATTGAATCTCATAAGGACTAGATCACCTTGAGAGATGTTAGTATTGACTAAATTAAATCGTACTAGAGTACAACGCATTTTAAAAAATACATATACCTTCAGGAGGAGTCTTGTGAGCAGGGCGTTAAGTTAGAGATTGTGCTACACCTAAGAACTGATTTTGGAGGGTTGTTCATGATAGCCAATATAAGTACGATATAGACCGACGATTAAGTTATGAAGCCAGTATAATGACGATACCCTTAAGGTTGATTCGAGAACTATACAAGAATAGGTTACGATCTATTAGACGGAGGACAATGAATTAAAGAGTACATTGTGTGTATACACACTGAAATGATTTGAGAACTTAATCCTGTATAGAGGAAGTGAAATGCGGTACCATACAGGAATACGCAAGGGATACTAATTTCGGTCATGGTCTAAGTAAATAAATTATGAGGGGCTATAGTAAGTCATTGATTTCGTGACGCACAAGTTTCAAGGACGAAACTTTTTGTAAGAGGGGTGGAATGTTATGCCCCGCACCCTCAGTAGAGTAATTTAAGGATAAAAGGGGTTAAGCGAATTGATGATGGTCAAAGGTAATGAATTAAGAAATTAAATAGTGGATTAAGTGGTATTTAGGAAGAGATTAGATATTAGAATTAATTAGTATTTAATTTTAGGATTAAATATTAGAATTTAATTATTTACGATAAATAAGTTAATAGGATATAATTTAGAAACTCACAATTCTACCCTTTCCATATAAAAACCGACTGAACTTCAGTTTCTTCCCTTCTCGGAAAAGAAACCTGGCGCCCATTCCCGCATCAGGCGATTTTGGCATTCTTCAACCCTAGACAAAGGATTCTTCAAGATCTGCAATCCAATCTTCTTTCGTTCTTCGATTCTTCTTCAAGTAATCAGAGGCAAGTAATCTACTTATGAGTTCCTACGTTTTGCGAAAGAGAAAAGGTCTACTTTGATATCAAATTGGATCACCATGCAGTAATTTCTTTCTGTGAATTTATATGTGCCTTATGTGTTTTGGTTTCGAGTTTTGGCCATTATATGTTGAAATCATTGTTGTTGTTGTTGAAATATGTGAGATCATGAAAAACCAATCCCAAGAACCCTATTTTGTGCTATTCTCTGATGTAGGGTTAAGAGGGGGAAAAAGGTGAGATTTTGGGTTGGTTTGTTAAAGATTTGCGTTTTAGGATTGAATCCTTGTGTGGTACGTTAAAGGTGATGTTTTTGGTGGATTAAGAATGGATTGATAGGAAAGATTAGGCTTGGAATGGTTCGGAAGAAAGTTGGAAAACGATTGGGATTGAGATCTGCAATTTCTGTAGAATCGCAGGATGAAGATTCTGAAAATTGGTGGACATCGCTCGATCGATGTCAGGGTATGACGTACGTCGATCGATTGATGTATAGCAAGTGAGGGGCTGACGTATTCCAGATGTACGTAGATCGATCGACGTAGGATGAGAGAGAGATCAACGTGTCTAAGATGAACGTCGATCAATCGATGTAGGTTGAGAGAGAGATCGACGTCCCTCAGATGGACGTTGATCGATCGACGTCAGTGTATGACGTACGTCGATCGATCGACGTCAGGGTATGACGTCCACCTGTTTTGTGGGAAAATAAGGGAAGAAAGAGGGAAGCTAGGGGACCCCTTGTGTGACCCTAGGGACTTCTTAGGACCTGATTGAGGTTAGTCTAAGTCTTGGGAACATGACTTAAGATGGTGATGAAACAACGGAGGAGACTTCGTAGGGTATTCGAATCGAACTTCAACATGAATGACCTAATGGGTTAGGAATGAACGTATGTGGCTTTACAGAGTTCAAAAGGAGGAATGTGAGGGTTCCTACATTAGCCTTTGGGTTCTAGAATCAATGTTTAGGTGATGTTGACCTGTCGGAAGAATAAGCTAGAGTGGGTAAGTGAGATGAGTCTCGTGTGACTGGTTGATATGTGAATGTGATTTGAAGTATGTGACTAAAGAATGTGATCGATATGAGGAGTCTTGCACTCTTGCATCATGTCACTTGCATTTGCGTAACGTTTTGAAAAGAGATGTGCTTCGGCACAGGGTATAAAGTTTGCGAAATGGGCTGTAATGTGTCATGGGATGAAAATATAAGCTGTGGCACATTACATGGTATAAAGTTGAGATGTAAC
>AP025068.1:13218967-13241467 GCA_036186865.1 Eustoma russellianum
TGACATCGATCGATCAATGTAGGTCAGAAAGCATTCTATCCAACATCGATCTCTCAACCCAGGAACATCGATCGATCAATGTCACTTCAGTCTCTCCTCAGAGAGACTTCGATCGATCGATGTTAGTCAGAAAGGTTTCTGTCCAACATCGATCTCTCAGGCTGGGACATCGATCGATCGATGTCACTTCAGCCTCTGACATCGATCGATCGATTTCAGGCAGTTTCTCGAGGACATCGATTTCTCCCCTAGGCACTTCGATCGATCGATGTCCCCCAAAATTCAAAATTTTCTGAACGTTAGAACAAAAATCCAAGGGAGTGATTTATGGTATTTCTCTTTTCAATCTTGCTCAAATTTCTTGTGGACTTTAACCCGACATATTACATGCTTCCTTGACTATTGTATCCATGTCTAAGCAATCCTAGGTTTGCTATTGAGGATCAAATCACTATATAGGGTGGCTCAAGACTATTTGAAATTATCTTGACATTTGGATACCTTGTGAATGACTGGTGGAGCTTCAAAAACACGGACAACTTATCTATAAATGAAGAGGCTTGGATGAGGCAAGACACCACTTTCCTCATTATATCTAGCTTCATCAATCCCATTGTTGTATAGTTCTCTCATACTTGTAAATTTGCTTAAAGCTTGTTAAGCTTTTCTTGTTTCATTGCTTGTACTATTGAGAGATAGATAGTCAAACACAAGAGGAACCATAAATATTTGATCTCTTGCTTGTGCTTAGACTAGTGAGAAAGTGTGAACCTTACTATATTTCTCATCCCACTGTGAGAAGTTCTTAAGGGAACTTTGTTGAAGTTGTGAGGTAGCAAGAAGTTGTTCTTGCTAAGAGATGTAGTTATTGTAGTTGCACAAGTGTGGTTTGTGCAAGAAGTTGCGGTTGTTGCTTATACTAAGGTGTTAGTGTAAGTGTTGTTGCGGTTGTTCTTATTACTTTAATAAGAAGAGTAGCTGTTGAAAATCCATTTTGGCAACAAAGTGGTAGTGGAGTAGAATCCTTTACGATTCGAACCACTCTATATTCGGTGTTACACATTCATTGCATCTCATCTCCCATTCTTGCTCTGATTTTGAATTCCTTTTGAGTTGAGTCAAACAATAAAATTCCGCAAAGTGCCAAACACTCTATTCACCCCCCCTCTAGAGTGTATTCGGACCTAACAGTTGGTATCAGAGCCTAACCTTGATTGCTTGGCCCTATCTTTGCAAGTAGCAAGGTTAAGATCATGACAATGACAACCTCAACCTCAACCCCTTCATATCACACTTCTCTCCTAAGCCTACTGCACTATTTTCCGGATCAAACACTAAAGCACCTATGTTTGATGTCCAAAATTATTCTTTGTGGAAATTTCGAATGATCAATCAATTGAAAGGCTGTGGATTTGATATATGGAGAGATGTTGTCAAAAGAATTGAAGTTCCTATGATTACCAACTCAAAAGGAGAATCAATGTTCAAAGATGAGGATGACTACACCGACAAAGAGAAGATAAGATTTGCCATAAATGGAAAAGCATTCGATATTCTCTCAAGTGCTCTTACCACCACCGAGCTCATAAGACTTCAAGGTCTTGAAACAGCTCATGAGGCATGGAAAATGCTTGAAATGATACACGAAGGAACTGAGCAAGTAAGAATGGCCAAAAGACTCATGCTCATGAAGGAGTATGAGATGTTCGGAATGAAGATCGGTGAGAAGATTGACGAGACAATCGATCGATTGACACGAATAGTGAATCAACTCTCCATGGTGGACAAGAAAATCTCAAATGAAAACCTTGTCGCAAATCTCCTCAACTCATTGCCAAGAGAATTGACACCTAAAGTCACCGTCATCACCGAATCAAAGAATCTCAAGACTCTTACCCTTGATGAGCTATCTGGTAATCTTCTTACTCATGAAATTCTTATTGATGAACAAAATAGGATGAACCCCATCAAGCCCACACAATCATCACACAAGGATTGGTGGTAGAGTCCGATGAATCGGATGAGGAAGTTGTCCTTCTAGTAAGAAAATTTAGAAGAATGGCAACCAGAAACAAAGCTCAAGCAAGAAAGTTTTTCAAAGACCACATAAAGAAAAGGAAGCAAGTAAAAATTCCTATAGATGTGGTCGACCCGGTCACTTCTTGCCGATTGCTACGTAAAAGAGCTTGCAAAAGCAAGAGAAGAAGGTCTTTTTCTCAAAGAAGAAAGCCCTCAATGCGGAGATAACCACGTGGGATGATCTCCTTTCCGAATCGGAAGGAGAAGAGAGTGAAGATCAAGGTGTTGGACTTGTTGCAATAGTTGACAATCCAAAGATTCAACATACTTGTCTCATGGCAATTGAAGATGATCTTGAGGTAAATTCTAATCCTTCAAATTTGCATGATGAAATAGGAGATTTGCAAGATGACTTTGAGAAATTGAATTTAAAATATAAGCATTTGAAGAAAGAGTTCAAGAAATGCATCTTAGAAAATAAGAGCTTGCATGACAAGAATATTTTGATGTTTCAAGAGCATGACATCATACTCACCATGCTAAAACCGTTAGCTCTTGAAAATGTAGAAATTAGAAAAGAATGTGAGAAACTAAAGTTAGACTTTCAAAGACTAACAAATGATAAAAATAATTTAGACATACTACTTGGAAATCAAAAATTGGAAATGATAAATCCGGTTTAGGATTTAATTCATCACTTTCTTCTTTGAAACCTAAGTCCTTCAAGAAAAAGGCAAACAATAGAAAAACACAACAAAATTCATCACCTTCTAAACCAAAGCATGTACCCACTTGTTTTCATTGCCAATAAACTAGGACATGTGAAGAATGCGTGTAGAGCTAGATTTGTAAGCACATATGTTTGGAAGTCTAAGGGTCAACAAACTAACCCTAAAGGACCCAACCATCAAAGGGTACCAATGCATACATCTTTTGGTTTTGTAGGCTCTCAAGATGAATGAAGTAGCCAAAGAAGAAGGAACCAAATGGCTTATGGACAGCGGATGTTCAACGCACATGACCGGAGACAAAACATTGTTCACCAAGCTCAAGCTCAAAGATGTGGAACGGTGCATTTTGGCAATGGGAGATCCAAAATCCTTGGACATGGAGAAATTGGTAGCTCTTCTTTTACTATTAATAATGTACTATATGTAGAAGGGCTTAAGCATAATTTGCTAAGTGTTAGCCAAACTATGTGATGCTAATTTTCAAGTTGAATTTGTGAAAAAAATGTGTTGTGAAAAAGAATGATAAGATTGTTTTTGAGGCTATACGTAAAAATGATGTTACAAATTTAGCACACATGATTTGATATCACAAAATGTTTCTTGCCTAGTTGCCAAAAATGATTTGACTCAACTATGGCATAGACGACTTAGACACATTAGTTTTAAAATTTCAAAGAAATTTGCAAAATGAAAGAGTCCAAGGTCTTCCAAAATTAAATTTCGAAAACCATGGCTTATGTGGACACTTTTGAAAAGGCAAAACTTGTTTAAAACAAGCTTCAAGCCTAAAAGTGAAATCTCCACCACCAAACCTCTACAATTACTTTATATGGATTTGTATGAGGATATTGGTGCGGCAAGTCTAAGTGGAAAACATTACACCTTTGTGGTGGTAGATGACTTCTCTAGGTACACTTGGGTAATGTTCTTAGCTAGAAAGAATGATGCATGCCAATAATTTATAAAGCTTTGCTAGGAGATTAGAAAATCAAAGAGAAGACGCAATTAAGGAAATTAGAAGTGATAGAGGTGGTGAGTTTGATGGAGAATTTCAAGAATTTTGTGTATCCAAAGGGTATGGACACAATTTCTCACCTCTAAGAACTCCTCAACAAAATGGTGTTGCGGAAAGAAAAAATAGAACACTTCAAGAAATGAGTAGAGCTATGTTAAATGAATTTGAGCTACCTAAGTATTTTTGGGCCGAAGCGGTAAATACCGCTTGCCATGTGATAAATAGAGTTTATTTGAGACCATCTCTCAAAAAGACTCCCTATGAGCTTTGGAAAGGTAGAGTACCAAATATTGGTTATTTTAAGGTTTTTGGTTGTAAGTGCTTTATACTTAACACCAAAGATATCTTAGATAAATCGATTTCAAAGCGGATGAAGGAATCTTCATGGGTTATGCTCAAATACCAAGGCATTTAGAGTATAAAATAAAAGGAGCATGAAAGCTGAAGAATCAATTTCATGTCAAGTTTAGTGAACTCATTGAGGATGAATCAAACTTTAATGATGCTGATGATAAAATAATTGAAGTAAGTCATATAGACAATTTTGAGAATCCAAAAGGTAATAGTGTTATTGACCTAAAGGATTGATCCTCTTGAACATAAGGTTGAAGATGAAGAAGTAGGAGGGGATACATCAAATTTACCGGATTCATACTAAGTAAAGGAAAGATCACCCTAAAGAGTTAATATTAGGTGAAACTAGTCAAGGCATAATGACTAGGAGGAAATTCAATGAAAATGCCTTCATTTCACAAGTTGAACCTAAAAACATAAATGAAGCAATAAATGATGAAGATTGAGGTATTAGCCATGCAAGAAGTAACTAAATCAATTTGAAAGAAGTGATGTTTGGGAATTAGTTGCTAAACCTATTGATCATCCCGTAATTGGCACTAATGGGTATTTAGGAACAAAATAGATGATAAAGGAAACATCACTAGAAACAAAGCTACGGTTAGTAGCTCAAGGATATAGGCAAGAGGAAGGTATAGACTATGATGAGACCTTTGCCCCCGTAGCTAGGTTAGAAGCTATTAGGATGCTATTAGCATATGCATGCTATAAGGATTTCAAACTATATCAAATGGATGTGAAATCCGCATTCTTGAATGGAATAATTCAAGAAGAAGTATATGTAGCTCAACCTCCGGGTTTGAAAATCATGATTATCCAAATCATGTATTTAAACTCAAAAAGGCCCTTATAGACTTAAACAAGCTCCTTACAGCTTGGTATGATAGGTTAAGTAACTTCTTACTTGAAAATGAGTTTTCAAGAGGAAAAGTCGACACAACTCTTTTTATTAAAGAACAAGGAAACCATCAATTGCTTGTTCAAATTTATGTGGATGATATTATATTTGTTGCTACTAATAATTCTATGTGTGAGCATTTTGCTAAATTGATGTAAGGAGAATTTGAAATGAGCATGATGAGTGAACTCAACTACTTCCTTGGTCTTTAAATCAAGCAAACTCAAGATGGAGTGTACATATCTCAAACGAAGTATACAAAGGATTTGCTCAAGAAGTACAAGTTTGAGGATAATGAGCACAAGTACAAAGCTTGACAAAGACGAAAAAGGAAAGCCGGTTGAGGTAACCAAATATAGGGGTATGATTGGTAGTTTACTATATTTAACCGCTAGTAGACCGGATATTTTGCATGTTGTATGCTTTATTTGCTAGATTTCAAAGTATGCCTAAGGAATCACATTTAGTTGCAATTAAACGTATCTTTAGGTATTTGAAAGGAACTTTGAACTTTGGGTTGTTTTATCCCAAAGTGGATGTTTTGATTTAAGAGGGTATAGTGACTCCGACTATGCCGGAAATCTTGTTGATAGGAAAAGCACCCTCCGAGACATGCCAATTCCTTGGAGATTGCTTAGTTTCTTGGTTCTCCAAGAAACAAAATAGTGTGTCACTTTCAACGGCGGAATCCGAGTATGTATCGGCCGCTTCGTGTTGTGCACAACTACTTTGGATGATCGACGCCTTGAACGATTACAATGTTAATCTCAGTAAAGTTCTCATCCTATGTGACAACACATCAGCCATAAGTATAGCACAAAACCCGGTTCATCATAGTAGGACAAAACACATTGAAATAAGGCATCACTTCATAAGAGATTGCATTCAAAAAGGATTAATTTGCGTTGAATTTGTTCCAACAAATGACCAACTAGCGGATATCTTTATCAAATCACTTCCCATAGAAACATTTGAATTAATTAGAGCAAGATTAGAGATGATAAACAATGGTTAGAGGGTCAAAAATCTCAAAAATACAGATTCATGCATACATCGATCGATCAATGTACAGTTTGAGAGACTGATGTCAAGCAAGACATCGATCGATCTATGTCCAAGACATCGATCGATCGAAGTCCCAGACATCGATCGATCGATGTCAGCAGGACAGATTATTAAATCTGCAATGCCCTTTCTTCCTCTTTCACTTTCCTCTCCAAAAACAAAATCCCTAAAAATTCCTTCGCTCCAAACGATCTACTTCCTCTTCTACACTCAAAATCCTTGCCAAAATCACCATTTTTTCTACAAATCCAACCTTATTCTTCATAAATCCTCTCATTTCCATCTCTCTTTTTACAAAATCCAAACCCTAACCTATCAAATGGCACCGAAGAACGAAGAACCCTACAGAAAGGCAAAGAACCTCTGAGGAAGAAGCTATTGCGCTTCAACAATCCAATCCTCAAGTGCCAACGGGGTCTAGGACGCACGGGTTGAGGAAGAAAGTCACTTCCTCTCATGGAGCTATGCTAAATGAAACAAGGAGTAGGCTCACCATCAATAATTTTCCATTGCTCAAATCCAGTGAATACAAAGATGCCTTGAAAGAGCCTACAGGAACAGGTAAATTCGCCTACATCACCCTTAGAGCCCAAAATGTATTCAATGAATGGGAGCAAAAGAAAAGGACTACCGTTCCATTGAAATTGGTCAAAATTGAGGATATTTTGAGCAATGAAGAATAAAAACCAATCATTGGTTGGTTTGATGTTCAAAAATGGAGACCTGTTTGGGAGGTCTCAAAGATGACCAACATGTCTATCCGGTATACTAGAATGTTCTATGCAAATATGTGGGTAGACTATAGACATGGGGTGCCGTATGCTTAGAATACAATTGTAAAAGGTCAATTGTTAATGTTTACGTCTAAACCGATTAATGAGCTACTTGAAGTTCCTGATGATGGTTTGGAGGATTTTGACCCCCTGGAGGTGTGACACTTATAAATATCAAATTTCTGAGGATGAGGGTAAAGACATTTCTTGGATTTCACCACACCAAGAATACAAATGATATGTCTTTAGTTTATAGAGTCTTGCTTGCCATTGTGACTTTTTGCATAAATGGCAATTTGGCTAAACTCCCGAGTAATTTAGATTTCTACGTTGCTTATCCTATTGCTATGAAGGAGCCTGTAACTTTGGGGAAATTGTGTTTGCAAACATGTTAGAAGTCGCCACCAAGAAATCAAAAGCGCTTCCATATAGCAATCTCATATATAGATTGTTTAAAGAAGCTAATGTGGAGTTGAATGACGAATTCACGGATCAAATAACCAACAAAGACTACTACACAAAAGCAAACATTCAACAAATCTACAAGTCCCGAAAAGAGGCACAAAAGTGGGGTGGCTAACAAGAACAAGAAGAGGACGAACCCGAAGATCCTATTCCTCCACCATCACCCACTGAACCTCCCACGGCACCCTCTTCTCATCCTTCACCACAACCGCATCCACAACCAAGCGCCACTTCCGAAAAGGACAAAGGAAAAGCCCCTATGGAAGAAGGTAGTGGGTCAGATGAGGAGTTTGATGCGGAGGCCGAAATTGACGACATCCGTCATACACTTGGTCAATGGGGGGAGGACTTGACCACGGAAGCAGTCCCTATTGATGATCTCCAAAAAGGGTATAAGAACCTTCAGAACCGTATCAACACAATTGAAACGAAGGTTAACACTCAAGTCACGGCACTGCAAACGGAGCTAGATGTTCAGAAGACGAAATATCAAAAGGTGAAGACAAAGCTCAAGGCAGCACTCTCTGGATTGTGTTTTTCTTCTGATGAAGAGTAGTACTTTATGGTTCCCCATTCTCTCGTAGCTATAGAGTATTTTTGCAAGTTTGAGTTTACCTATGTATCTCAAAACTTGATATTTCTTAATGATATTTATCCTTTATTCTCATTTTTTGATGTTTTCAAAAAGTGGGAGAAGTTGTTATCTTGATAAATTGTTGTCTTGATATGCATGGTTTATGTTCTTGATATATTGTTTTGGTTTGGTTGGGCATTGACATGATTTGGTGGCATGTTTCGGCATAGTTGGTTGGGCATTGCATGATTTGGTTTTTGGCATGTTTTGGCATGGTATAATTGTGGTATGGTTTGGTTGAGCATGAGTCTCTTAAGTTGGCTTTATTGTCCTATCTTGATATGATATTTGTGTTTTGCATAACATAGCTTAGTTTGCGAAGTTGAGTTTGGTATAGCATGACATGAAGTTTCTTGATATGCTTGTCATGATATCTGACATATTGAAAGGATGAAAGTATGAAATTTGATGCTTAAGTTGAGGGGAGCATTTTGGTATTGATATCACATCTTGGGTAGATTGCATGTTTAAAAGAAATTTCGATGTGTTTATATGATGAGGGAGTATGAACTAAGAGAGAGTTGTAAAATATCAAATTTAGTTGAAAATGTATCATGTAAAAACATCTTTTGAATCATGGTTTTGAAATCATCAAAAAGGGAGAGATTGTTAAGTTATAAATTGTTTTGATGATGAAAAGATGTTTTAAATAAGTTAAATTAATGTTTGAGACTTGATGCAAGATGAGAAAATCACACTATGTCAAAAATGGTTAAGATTGGAACTCACTGTCCAACATCGATCTCTCTGGTTGGGGACATCGATCGATCGATGTACTTCAGCCTCTGACATCGATCGATCGATGTAGGTCAGAAAGCATTTTGTCCAACATCGATCTCTCAACCCAGGAACATCGATCGATCGATGTCACTTCAGTCTCTCCTCAGGGAGACTTCGATCGATCGATGTCAGTCAGAAGGTTTTTGTCCAACATCGATCTCTCAGGCTGGGACATCGATCGATCGATGTCACTTCAGCCTCTGACATCGAACGATCGATGTCAGACAGTTTCAAAAACTGCAAAGTTTCTGGAGGACATCGATCTCTCCCCCAGGCAATTCGATCGATCGATGTCCCCTAGAATTCAAAATTTTTTGAACGTTGGAACAAAATCCAAGGGAGATTCATGGTATTTTTATGTTTCCAATCTTGCTCAAATTTTCTTGTGGACTTTAACCAACATATTACATGCTTCCTTGACTATCGTATCCATGTTTAAGCAATCCTAGGTTGGCTATTGAGGATCAAATCACTATATAGGGTGGCTTAAGACTATTTGAACATCATCTTGACATTTGGATACCTTGTGAAGACTTGGTGGAGCTTCAAAAACGTGGTCAACTTCATCTATAAATAGAAGAGGCTTGGATGAGGCAAAGACACACTTTCATCATCATCTAGCTTCATCATCCATTGTTGTATAGTTCTCTCATACTTGTAAATTTGCTTAAAGCTTGTTGAGCTTTTCTTTGCTCTTCATTGTTGTATATTGAGAGGTAGGTAGTCAAGCACAAGAGGAACCATAAATATTTGATCTCTTGCTTGTGCTTAGACTAGTGAGAAAGTGTGAACCTTACTATATTTCTTCATCCCACTGTGAGAAGTTCTTAAGGGAACTTTGTTGAAGTTGTGAGGTAGCAAGAAGTTGTTCTTGCTAAGAGATGTAGTTATTGTAGTTGCACAAGTGTGGTTTGTGCAAGAAGTTGCGGTTGTTGCTTACACTAAGGTGTTAGTGTAAGTGTTGTTGTGGTTGTTCTTATTACTTTAATAAGAAGAGTAGCTGTTGAAAATCCACTTTGGCAACAAAGTGGTAGTGGAGTAGAATCATTTACGATTCGAATCACTCTATATCCGATGTACACATTCATTGCATCTCATCTCCTATTCTTGCTCTGATTTTGAATTCCTTTTGAGTTGAGTTAAACAAGAAAAATTCTGCAAAAGTGCCAAACACTCTATTTACCCTCCTCTAGAGTGTATTTCGGACCTAACAATACCCCGCCATAGGGGAGCCTCGAAGGCAGTGAAGTAATGTTGTTATTGTTGGTTATATAACGCTTTAATTCCTTCATAATAAAAAGAAAGGGAAATCAGGGAAAGTCCTGCAATTCGAACTTTTATTAGCATAATCGTCAATGTCTATCATTCAATAATAGCATAAACATATAGGCTTATACTTTCCCATACTTGTAATTTCTTGTACAATTTCTCATACTATTCTTCATTTCCGTCAGTGGAAGCAGGCTAGTCCCCGTTTTCCGTTCTTATCATTGCAAAACTTTTTATTCTTTGTTTGATATTTTGCAATTATTTATTTATTTTTATTTCAGATTTTCTTTTTTCCTTATTTAGTTTTTTCTAATTATGTTTTATTTAATCTCTAATTAGAAATTGTATGTTACTTAGGAAAACGTAATGCTACACAGATCGAGAATTTCATTTATACAATGCCAATAAGCTTTCTTTTTCATTTTCAAAAAAGAAAAAATTTGAAAAAATAAAATTATTGCAGGGGAGGAGAATGTTTTATTGCGGGGTGTGTGTGTGGGGGGGGGGGTGTTGCTCTTGGCCGTCTAACATTATCAAATGTATGATTTCAATGCATGGGACAAAGTCTTTTCATATAACTCATATGAAAATCATATATTTATGTTATGATGAGAAACTTATGCATATAATGAGTATCAAAACTGCACGACTGCATTTAAAATGAATGAAATAATCAAACAAGGGAAATAGTTTATTCACAAAAGTCTTGTCTTATAGCAGTCCATTCCGAACCTTAGTATTCGAAATGGTTCACCAGTCGTATTCTGCTAAGAGAAATATAAGACGTAGATACCAATCAAATATACGTCATCTGTGTGACGCAAAATGATGTGAGCGGAAGTTCTAAAATAAAAGAAACTTCAATAATCATTAAACAATAAACTCGGCAAATACAATTCAAATACAAAATTGTATCTCCGATCTAACTCTAAACCACTTCCAGACACGCCAAATTCACAAAATAAAGTCTCAAAATAAATATATAAGTAAATCTCTTCAGCAAACTCTCGAGTCATCAATTCCCCCACTCGGACTCATCCTCAATGTAGACTAGATCATAGTCTTGCTTATCTGCAAAACCATAACAAGGTATAGTATGTATAACCAAACATCGCTCAACAAGTAGCCTTTCTGTACTCATTATGGGATCATACACGGGGAAACAAGTGTAGTTACATAAATAACAACATAGAAAATATCAAGTTTTTCATTCACAAATAAAATTATAAACAAACAATCATCAAAGTCATACTAATCCCATCATCCACTCAATATCCAATCAGAAGTTAGTCATAATCCAAATCCAATGATGCAGTTTGACAAATTGATGAATGCAAGATCAAAATCAAATTCCAAAATCAATTTCTAAATTTTCAAAGTTTCTAATTCCAAAACCAAAGCCAAATCCGCTACCAAACCGGTACCAAATTCAAATATCCAAATCCGAGTCCAACTCATTACCAAATCCAAATTTTCAAAACCAAATTTTAATGCAATGGCCATAGCACTTTTCTTACAAGTGACTTATAGCGCAAGGCTTACGAATTGATCGCCCCAATAATCAATATGCCCAGGCACTCTATCGAAATAGCCAATATGCCTGGGTGCTCTAGTGATGTCCAACATGCCCTCACACCCTGTCTCGGAATATGTAGCTACGCTTGGATGTTCCATTTGTTCGGGATCAATTCGACTTACCGATATAATTCTCTTTCAAGGGTGAATTTTGTAGAATGCAATGCATGATTTTTCAGAAAAATTTTCAAAATGTCCAAATAATTTCCCAAAACAAGATATTTTCCAAAACAAATACCAAATGTACAATCACAAATTACTTCAATTAACCAATGACAAACACACCAAATAATCAAATATACCAAACGACTCCTATCACCCGTGCATATACACATATATACATACATATATACACACACACATATATATATAAATATATGTGTATGTATATTTATATATATGTATGTATGTGTATATATGTGTATGTGTGTGTGTATATACAAACATGCCCGCGTTCATACATATGAATATACATGTATATACATGCACATACCTCCCTCGATCCACTTTTTCCCTAATCCACTACCTAACTCACCTCACCTGTGCCCCAACACACTCGTCTCCCCCACTGCCCCACCACTAGAAACGCCTTTCCACCTCACTCCCTCGACCAGCCTTTCCCCCTTCTACCCAAAACTCACACCACCCGTCTTTTCTCACATCTAATAGCATAGGCAGCAAACACAGTTCACGCCTAACACACTGCACTTATGCACATGCTGCCACATGCCTCACACATCACCACGACCAGCCACTAGTGCTACCGTGTTTCCACCAGAATTTATCTTATGCTATTTCCAACCGTATTCCACCACCAAATCATGCAAAAACTCAAATTTTACCAATATGAAATTCATCAAAAATCGATACAATTTCCCAAATTCAGACAAATTACAACCACACATATTTCATAACTCATAAATTATATACTTATAAAAATTATGTCACCACTTATGACAAAAATCTATTTTGGCCAAAATCTCATAACCAAATAATCTGTTCGGCCTATCACATATCAAATTTATAAGACAATCAACTACCAAAATATATATGTTTTAGCCTAATACAAGGCTGTTATATGTATATATCTACGTATCAGCCCTATAAAAAATTTCCAAAAATTCATCCACCCAATAACTTTCGGTTCCTACATATATACTACATAAAAATTACATCTTTGTACCAATTCATACAAATTCGGCCATACACATACATATATATAGCCATTTATGCAATCAAATATAGACATCCATGATCCTTGAGTTTATACAAAAAGACACATATATGGTTTGCAAAATCATACCGAGTACGGATAGGATATTTACGTGCGCTCTGTATATACTATACCGAATGATGTCCTGGGTTTCTGTTGAATAAAATTTACCCTTTTTTCTTCTCCTTCTTTCTTCCCTTCTTTTTCCTTCCTTCCCCCTTCTTCCTTCTTTCTCTCGGCTCCTCCTCTCTTTTTCTCGCTTTTGGCCGGCTGTGAAATGGGGAAGGGATGATGAATCATACATATTTGATCTTTTGCTTGTGTTTAGACTAGCCAGAAAGTGTAAGCACCCACCACTTCTC
The DNA here is from genome assembly GCA_036186865.1 of Eustoma russellianum. Lineage (NCBI taxonomy): Eukaryota > Viridiplantae > Streptophyta > Magnoliopsida > Gentianales > Gentianaceae > Eustoma > Eustoma russellianum. Next base: position 13,232,121 of record AP025068.1, read on the forward strand.
AAAATCCACTGTTAAAGAGTTCCTTGATAGGACTTTGTTGAAGTGGTGATATGGCTGTTGTTGTTGAACAAAGTTTTTTTGTGCAAGAAGTTATTGTTATTGTTTCTTACACTAAGTTGGTAGTATAAGTATTCTTGTTGTTGTTCTTATTCAGAGGAATAAGAAGACTTTCTGTTGAAAATCCATTTTGAAAACAGAGTGGTAGTGAATTAGAATCTTTTAAGATTCGAACCACTCTATGTCATGTGCATTCATTTATTATCTCTCATCTTCTTTCTTTATTTGATTTGAAGAGAATTTGAGTTGGAGTGAGCCAAAAAATGAAAATTTTCACAAAATTACCCAACACTCTATTCGCCCCCCTCTAGAGTGATTGTAATGGACCATACAATTGGTATCAGATCCTAACCTTGATTGCTTGGCCAATTTTTGCAAGTAGCAAGGTTAAAGATCAAGGAAATGACAACCTCTTCATCTTACAGTTCAACCTACAAACCAACCACATTATTCACAGGCTCAAACACCAAAGCTCTGATGTTTAATGCTCAAAACTATTCTCTGTAAAAATTTTGAATGATAAATCACTTGAAAGGTTGCGGATTTAATAAATATAGAGCTGTTGTCAAAGAAATTGAAGTTCCTATGATTACCAACTCAAAAGGAGAATCAATGTTCAAAGATGAGGATGATTACACCAATGAAGAGAAGGCAAATTTTGTTATAAATGGAAAGACATTTGATATTCTCTCAAGTGCTCTAACCACTACCAAACCCATAAGACTTCAAGGTCTTGAAAACGCCCATGAAGCATGGAAAGGCTAGAGATGATACATGATGGGATTGAGCAAGTAAGAATGGACAAAAGACTTATACTTATGAAGGAATATGAAATGTTCGGAATGGAGAGTAGCGAAAACATTAAGGAGACCATTGATCGATTCAACCGAATAGTGAATCAACTCTGTATGCTTGACAAAAAAATATCAAATGAAGATCTTGTCTCGAAACTTCTCAACACTTTGCCATAGAATGGACACCCAAAGCGACTGTAGAAAAACTTCACTGTGCTTGCTCTGGTTTTTGGAACTAGCAACAATCATGCGAATTCACCACAAACAACTAACACAATATGTGAAAATGCAGAAGAATCAAACAAAAGAAACATACAAGGAGACAATAGAAGAGAGAATCACAGAGTAACAAAATTTTATTAAGGCAAAATCAATTCGAGTTGCAGAATTGAACTTTGTCGAACACTTATACACACAAAGGAAGTAACAAATTAACTGTCTATATGAAATTACAAGAATTTCCCTACAACTAACTTTCCTACTGTTTTAACTTCAGCAGTAAAATTGTCATTTCCTCGTGTTTAAATGATTCTCGCCTTTATTTCTTCTTCCTCAGCAACTCTTTCCACTACCTTTCTTTACTCCTTGAGCCAGTCACTGTATCTCCTCCAATCTATGTTTCTTTTGCGTGTTATTCGATATCATCCGCTGATTAAACCTTCTATCCTATGGCTACACACCATTCCCACCAGGATCATCACTTGGATCAAGGTGATCTCCACAGCTTCCCCTTGACCTCATACTAGCTATTCTTTTGGCACTCTCTCAAGCCTGGCTTGGTGTAGAAGTTGTAGGTTCCAAGAAGCTGTAACAGATCAGTGAGTCTTCTGCTATCCAATGGCTTTGTGAAAATATCAGCAAGTTGCTGTCGGGTATGTACATGCATAAGATTTACCACTCCTTCTAAAGCCTTATCAATTACCACATGGCAATCTATCATGATGTGTTTTGTTCTCTCATAGAACACATGATCATCAGCAATGTACAAGACACTTTTGCTATCATAAAGCAATTCCACTGGTTCTGGTCCTTTAGTCCTAAATCTTTTGCCAAGTATAGAAGCCATTGTACCTCATAGATTGCCAATGTCATGGCTCTGTATTCTGCTTCTGTAGAAGATCTTAAGGTAGTTGTTTGCTTCTTGGTCTTCCAAGAAACCAAAGCTCTTCCTAAAAATATGCAATACCTAGTGACAGACCTCCTTGTCCCTTGCAACCTACCTAATTAGAGTCAACAAATCCCTTTAACCTCAGGTCTCTTATGCTAGGAAATAAAATCCCCTGTCCAATAGTAGCTTTCAGATATCTCAGCAATCTGTGTGCTGCCCTCAATTTATTCAAGGTGGGACAATCCAAAAATAGATTCAACTGTTGAACAGTAAATGATATATATGGTGTATTAATTGTTAACTAGATCAATTTGCCTGCCAATTTTCTGTAATGTGTGATGTCAAGAGCTCTGGGTCATTGTGCATCAACTTGACATGGCTCTCCACTGGGCTCATAGCAGGTTTTGAGCCTAGAAATCCAATTTCCTACGACAATTGCACAGTATATTTCCTTTATCTTATGTGTAGTCCCTTTTATGATCTGGCAACTTCTATCCCTAAACAGTATTTTAGGTCCCCTAGAATTTTAATATGGAAATTTGAATGCGAAGGAGCTTTGATCTCCTATATTGCATCAACATTGTCACATACAATAATAACATCATCGACATATACCAACAACACACGTAAATATCTCCTTATCATCCTAGTAAATAGGGTATAATCATTCCTTGACTGTGTAAATCCTTGTGCAACCAGAAAATTAGTCAACTTGGCATTTCACTCTCTACTAGCTTGTTTCAACCTATACAATGATTTCTGCAACTTACACACTAAGTGAGGGTGTGGCAGTCTAATCCCTTGTGGGGGGTGTCATGTATATATCTTCATGTAGATCCTCGTGTAAAAACGCATTGTTCACATCTAACTGGTGCACATGCCAACCATATCTTGCCACCATGGCCAACAACATCCTTACAGTAGCCATTAACCTTCATTGACTTGAAAGTTGAACATATTGAAGGTACTCCTCCACCTTGTGTGCATGAACTTAGTGAGTCAAATAGAAATATTTCTCATACTCATGTTGATACACAGAATGTAGATAATGCATCACACATTCCGGAACATGGAAGTCATGTGAATGATGAAGGTTCATCACTTCCGGAACATGATCATGAGGAAGTTGGAGGAGATGTCTCAAATCTTCCTAGATCATTCAAGCACAAAAGTTCTCACCCTCAAGAGTTGGTCATAGGTGATCTAAATAGGGGTATAACCACACGAAGGCAATATAGAGAGAATGCATTTGTCTCTCTTATAGAGCCCAAAAATATTAAAGATGCACTTCTTGATGAAAATTGGATCTTGGCTATGCAAGAAGAGTTAAACCAATTTGAAAGAAGTGATGTTTGGGAGTTAGTTCCCAAACCACACGATCATCCTATTATTGGTACGAAATGGGTTTTTCGTAACAAGATGGATGATCAAGGTAATGTCACTAGAAACAAGGCTAGGTTAGTTGCCCAAGTATACCATCAAGAAGAAGGTATTGATTTTGATGAGACATTTGCACCCGTAGCACGGCCTGAGGCTATTAGAATATTGTTAGCATATGCTTGTTTTAGGGATTTTAAACTTTACTAAATCGAAGTAAATCCGCCTTCTTGAATATTATTAGAATATTGTTAGCATATGCTTGTTTTAGGCTATTAGAATATTGTTAGCATATGTTAAATCCGCCTTCTTGAATGGCGTTATTCAAGAAGAAGTGTATGTTACACAACCTCCCGGGTTTGAATGTCATGATTCAGCACATCATGTCTTCAAACTTAAAAAAGGCTCTTTATGGCCTCAAACAAGCTCCAAGAGCTTGGTACGAGAGGTTAAGTACTTTTCTTCTTAATAATGGTTTTTCAAGAGGTAAAGTTGACACTACTTTGTTTATAAAGGAACAAGGTAAAAATCATTTAATTGTTCAAGTATATGTTGATGATATTATTTTTGGTGCTACTAACAATTGTCTTTGTGAGCAATTTGCTAGTCTTATGCAAGGTGAGTTCGAGATAAGCATGATGGGCGAACTTAACTATTTCCTTGGATTACAAATCAAGCAAACCGAAGAAGGCGTGTACATTTTCCAAACCAAATACACAAAGGATTTGCTCAAAAAGTACAATTTTGGTGAAGGAAGAGAGGTAAATACTCCTATGAGCACAAGTGCCAAGCTTGACAAGGATGAAAAAGGAAAGCATGTCGAGGTAACCTTCTATCGTAGCATTATAGGTTGTCTACTTTATTTGACGGCTAGTAGACCCGATATTTTACATGCAGTATGTTTATGTGCTAGATTTCAAAGTGATCCTAGGGAGATGCATTTTATTGCGGTAAAATGCATTCTTAGATATCTTAGAAGTACTTTGAAATTTGGTCTATTTTATCCTAAGAATGCATGTTTTGATTTGAGAGGATATTGTGACTCCGACTATGCGGGGAGTCTAGTTGATAGAAAGAGCACATCCGGAACTTGTCAGTTTCTTGGAAATTGTCTCATTTCTTGGTTTTCCAAGAAACAAAACAGTGTGTCTCTTTCTACGGTAGAATACAAATATGTGTCGATCGCCTCTTGTTGTGCACAGTTATTATGGATGACTAATACATTAAATGATTATAATATTCACTTCTCCAAGGTGCCAATTTTGTGTGATAACACGTCCGCTATAAATATTGCACAAAATCTCGTCCAACAAAGTCGGACGAGATATCATTTCATCCGCGATTGTGTACAAAAGAACTTGGTAAGTGTGGAATTCGTTCCTACACGAGACCAATTATCAGACATTTTCACGAAACCCTTACCTAGTGATGTTTTTGCATCTATAAGAAGTAGGTTGGGGTTGCTCAACATGGGTTGATAAAACCCATCTTGAGTTTCGAGCAAGGAAATTTTGAAATTTTCAAGGTCAGTATACATAAGGCGCTTCATCATATTTACTTCAGGTGTTCGATGTCACATCAGGCACCTGATGTTAAAGATGTCACTCGTTCAAAGTGACATCAGGCACTTTATGCTCATAAACACTAGCGTTCGATGTTAGATTAAGCGCTTTATCTGATTGAGTTCACTTGTTCAAAGTAACATTAAGCGCTCAATCTACATCTCCACAACCATTCAATGTGACATTGAGCGCTTCATCCTATTTTGTGAAGTCGTTCGAAGTCACTTTAGGCGCTTCAACCCTAATTCTTCACTGTCATTTCCGCCGTTTCTTCAGATTTCACGCCTTTCTAGGATCATCAATTCCTGCCGCCATTACATTTTCCCACCTCTACCACATGATCTCCCACTATTTCCCACCTCTTCATCTTCCCCATTCCACATGATTTCCCACCTCTTCATCTTCCCATTCACTTCTTCTTCCCACTTCTCTCTCCCACTATCCCACTCTCCCATCATCTCTCTCTTTTCTCCATTACTTCCTATCACCCTTCATCTTCCTTCAATCTCCTTATAAACCTAACTCTCTTCCTTTCCTCTGCTCACTCCAAACATTTTTGCAACCCTAGTCATTTCCTTCTCCTCTCAAAACCTTACTCACATTCCACTCAAAGGTGCCTATGTTTCTTTCCACTCAAATATGCTATTCGAAGAATGGGTCGCAAACAATCGTCACATCATCCTTCTGAAACTGCTCAATCTCAGTAATCTCCCTGAGACTAGCAGCGCTTTTGAAATCGTTCCCTTGCTGGAACATCAAGGATGGATCTCTCTTTGGTCCAGACTTGATATGGAGAAATTCTCACGCGAGCACACTAGACTGTTCTATTCAAACTTGTGGGTCACCCCACAATCTGAGCCTCAACCTTTTTCCCTTCACACAGTTATTGACGGTAATCCTCTCAGCTCCACTGTCCCTGAAATCTGTGAAGTTTTGAGAATCCAGAATGAGGGATTAAGTGACTTCTCCGTATTTGAATGGAGCATCAAATACGGCATCCGTGAGCAGGACGTAAAATTTGATCTGGGGTATTTACCCTCAAAGAAGACTCAGAACATGCCATTGGTGGATCGCATTCTGCTGGCTGTGGTCACCTACTGCATCAACGGTAAGTCTACTAGAAATCCAAGCAACATGGATTTCTATGTTACTTACCGTCTCAAACATTCGACCCAGTTGAATCTTGCCTGGATCTTTATAGAAGTTATGTTTGTAGCTCTCCAAAAAAGGTTCAAAGCCTTACCTTTTGCCAATATCATCACAATCTTGTTAAAGTCAAAAGGTATAGAAATTTCTGATGATAGATTTGACCCAAGTAGCAAAAACGGACGTCTATGATAACTACAATATCGCCCAAGCCATTGATTCGCAAAAACGAAAGGCCACTACCATTCCTGATGATGAAGAGGTCGAGGAGGGACCTCGAGAAGCTGCTGGTGGTAGCAATTCATCTGAGTTGCTATCCCGAATTGTTGCGCTTGAACAAACTGTTCAACATTTGCATCTTCGTGATGCTGAGCATGAAGCTCGGCATGTGCGAAATGAACTACGCATGACTGCATTTAGAAATGCAATCATGCAGGTCTGTCCATGGGCTCTTCCCCCTAATTTTGATGATTTAAGGGGAGAAAGTGCTGGTGGTGGTGGTGCTGGTGGCAGTACTGGCGGTGGAGGTGATGCTGGTGGCTCTGGAGATGTTGGAGGATCCATGGGAGGATTCACTGATTTTGCTACTAGCGTAGGTTTTGGCTTCAGTGGTTTCACACCACCAAGTGGTGGTGCTATGTAATTTTTTTTGTTTTGTTGATATGTGAAAATTTCAGTTGTTTCATTATTGCAAGAAAATTTGACTTGGTATCTCCTATTTTATGGTGTTCGGTAAATTGATTCTTCATATTGTTCTTTCCAAGTTTTTTTTCTTGCACTTAGTGAGGGGGAGCATTAGTTGAGGGGGAGCTAACTTTAACAAGTTATGCATATTGTGAAATCATCAAAAAGAGGGAGAATGTTAAAACAAAAGTTCAAGTTTTGATGATTTGCACAATGGTGTACTTCGAACAAGTAGATTAGGTGCTTGATGTGTGATGTTGGAAGTCCGTATACTTCGAAAGCTTACATTAGGCGCTTAATGTACCTTGGTGGAGTCTAGTACACTTTGAACGCCTGCATTAGGTGCTTCATGTGAAGTGTCTGGATGTGCGTACACTTCGAACGCCTACATTAGGCGCTTCATGTGAAGTGTATGGAAGTCAGGACACTTCGAACGCCTACATTAGGCACTTCATGTGCCCTGATGAAAAGTGCGAACACTTTGAACGCCTACATTTGGCGCTTCAAGTGGTCCACTAAGTCAAAAGTACTTTTCCCTGAATGGGCACGTACACCCAAGTACTTTTTCTGAGAAAATATCAGATTTAGTTCGAACAAGCATGAAGGATAACATTAGGTGCTTCATGTGACTTCGAAGGCCTTCAGCTGCCCACTTAAGGCGCTTAATGTGACTTCGAACGACTGTTCAATTTCACATTAAGCGCTCTAACTCACTTCGAACGCCTGTGCTTTAAGTACATTAGGCGCTTCATGTGACCAACGTTACAAAGGTCTTATACTTCACTTTTTAACATCAGTTGACTCTTTGTACCCTCCTCTTTTAGTGTCTTTTTCACAGGTCCTTCTTTACTGAAGTTTTCAGGTTTCCTATCTTGGCATTCTTTTTGAAATATCTCCAAGAATGTTGCTACATGCCAAAGGGAGATCTCCAATGATGAGGACACTAACACAAGATGCCAAAACTCATTATTGTTAGTGCAGAGGGTTTCAAACGGGAAGAAATTTGAAGATTAATAAAAGCAAGGATTTCTTCTCATCTTCTCCAACTTTCTACCATTGATGCTCTAAGATTTTCTCTCAAGCTCAAGCACTCAGAATACTTGTAAACATTGTATACTTTACTTTATTGTTGAGAGTGATTATTGTAAGAAGAAGAAGAGTCTTCTTCTTGGTGAGTTAATATTGTGAGAGATTGTGTAGATTGTTGGTCAAGGAGCAAGGGTGCTTCTTGTCTGAGATTTCTAGACTTTGAAGGGTTAGTTGATAGTGTGTGGTGCACTATTCTCCCTATAAGATTTCTTTGAGGGCAAAGAAGATCTTTGGAGGCTAGACTTCAAAAGGTTAGATCTCTCGGTTGTGGTCTAGGCGTGTTGCCTAGTTTTCCAACTTGTTGGATTTTGTTTTTGATTGTTGTTTCCCCCATAGAAATAACAATCCCCTTTTTCAAAATCCTTCTTGTGAAAAATCAAGAAGGTAGAGGAGTAGAGTCATTTGACTTGAACCTCTATACATACTTGTGTTCTTTACCTTCCTGCAAGTTTTATTCTTCTTAAAGAACACACCCAAGTATTGGTTGCACTTCAAAACAAAAAATATCCATAAAATATCCATACTTGGTGAACACACTATTCAACCCCCCTTCTAGTGTGTTCTAAGGGACCTAACAAATGAAGCCTATTCAAGATGTATGAATATGAATACAATAGGCTTTAAGAGAGAAGAAAGAAAGAAGTGTAGAAAGAAGAAGTAGGCATGTTTTTGATCTTGAAAACTTGTAAGACTTGTTTTGTATTTTGTTTGTTCATCTTCTTCTCTTTTTTTCAACATTGGTGCCACCCCCTATGCCTTTTCTTCCTCTTGAAAATTATCTTTTAAGTCCTTGGAAGAATATCTTGCATCATTGTGACATTCACTTGGTTGGCAACTCCTCATTGGATGATCATTAAGCCTTTGCTTACTTGACACTCATTGATTGGATGAAAGTTGTCATCACTTGATGACTAGATAAATCTGAAAAATATCACTTAAAACATGTGCCAATTAGGCTTAAAAATGTTGCCATAAGTCTCATATTAATTCCACATAATTTGCAGGACACAATATCTCCATTATCATCCCAAAAATCAGCCAACATTATTCTCTACATGCTGCAATTTTCAGCATGTGTGATATCCAAGACAAGTTTAAATTATTGCCATGTATGTAGTAGATTTATCCCTTGAAAATAAAGAAGAAATCAATCATCATTTATTATATAAAAATCTCTACTAATTTGGGAATCAAATTGGTCATCATAAAAACCATAAAGCCGCCCATATACATTTCACACATGCTGAAATTTTCAGCATGTGTGATATTTTAAATATCGCCATATTATTTCCATAACATCTTTAGAACAATGCCATTTTATCTTTCATTTAATCCATTTAATTCAAAGAAATAAATTTGGCACAATCAATAGTGAAAATTCCGCCAGCCTTAATGCACACATGCTGAAATTTTCAGCATGTGTTACAAATGTGACAGTTTGAAATGTTACCTTGTGTATCTTCTTTCTTTATGTCACAACCTTGTATGCTTTATTCTTGGCCAATAAAGATGCCAACAAAGCTCCACATA
>AP025068.1:13249724-13265299 GCA_036186865.1 Eustoma russellianum
GAAAGTATGAAATTTGATGCTTAAGTTGAGGGGGAGCATTTTGGTATTGATATCACATCTTGGGTAGATTGCATGTTTAAAAGAAATTTCGATGTGTTTATATGATGAGGGAGTATGAACTAAGAGAGAGTTGTAAAATATCAAATTTAGTTGAAAATGTATCATGTAAAAACATCTTTTGAATCATGGTTTTGAAATCATCAAAAAGGGAGAGATTGTTAAGTTATAAATTGTTTTGATGATGAAAAGATGTTTTAAATAAGTTAAATTAATGTTTGAGACTTGATGCAAGATGAGAAAATCACACTATGTCAAAAATGGTTAAGATTGGAACTCACTGTCCAACATCGATCTCTCTGGTTGGGGACATCGATCGATCGATGTACTTCAGCCTCTGACATCGATCGATCGATGTAGGTCAGAAAGCATTTTGTCCAACATCGATCTCTCAACCCAGGAACATCGATCGATCGATGTCACTTCAGTCTCTCCTCAGGGAGACTTCGATCGATCGATGTCAGTCAGAAGGTTTTTGTCCAACATCGATCTCTCAGGCTGGGACATCGATCGATCGATGTCACTTCAGCCTCTGACATCGAACGATCGATGTCAGACAGTTTCAAAAACTGCAAAGTTTCTGGAGGACATCGATCTCTCCCCCAGGCAATTCGATCGATCGATGTCCCCTAGAATTCAAAATTTTTTGAACGTTGGAACAAAATCCAAGGGAGATTCATGGTATTTTTATGTTTCCAATCTTGCTCAAATTTTCTTGTGGACTTTAACCAACATATTACATGCTTCCTTGACTATCGTATCCATGTTTAAGCAATCCTAGGTTGGCTATTGAGGATCAAATCACTATATAGGGTGGCTTAAGACTATTTGAACATCATCTTGACATTTGGATACCTTGTGAAGACTTGGTGGAGCTTCAAAAACGTGGTCAACTTCATCTATAAATAGAAGAGGCTTGGATGAGGCAAAGACACACTTTCATCATCATCTAGCTTCATCATCCATTGTTGTATAGTTCTCTCATACTTGTAAATTTGCTTAAAGCTTGTTGAGCTTTTCTTTGCTCTTCATTGTTGTATATTGAGAGGTAGGTAGTCAAGCACAAGAGGAACCATAAATATTTGATCTCTTGCTTGTGCTTAGACTAGTGAGAAAGTGTGAACCTTACTATATTTCTTCATCCCACTGTGAGAAGTTCTTAAGGGAACTTTGTTGAAGTTGTGAGGTAGCAAGAAGTTGTTCTTGCTAAGAGATGTAGTTATTGTAGTTGCACAAGTGTGGTTTGTGCAAGAAGTTGCGGTTGTTGCTTACACTAAGGTGTTAGTGTAAGTGTTGTTGTGGTTGTTCTTATTACTTTAATAAGAAGAGTAGCTGTTGAAAATCCACTTTGGCAACAAAGTGGTAGTGGAGTAGAATCATTTACGATTCGAATCACTCTATATCCGATGTACACATTCATTGCATCTCATCTCCTATTCTTGCTCTGATTTTGAATTCCTTTTGAGTTGAGTTAAACAAGAAAAATTCTGCAAAAGTGCCAAACACTCTATTTACCCTCCTCTAGAGTGTATTTCGGACCTAACAATACCCCGCCATAGGGGAGCCTCGAAGGCAGTGAAGTAATGTTGTTATTGTTGGTTATATAACGCTTTAATTCCTTCATAATAAAAAGAAAGGGAAATCAGGGAAAGTCCTGCAATTCGAACTTTTATTAGCATAATCGTCAATGTCTATCATTCAATAATAGCATAAACATATAGGCTTATACTTTCCCATACTTGTAATTTCTTGTACAATTTCTCATACTATTCTTCATTTCCGTCAGTGGAAGCAGGCTAGTCCCCGTTTTCCGTTCTTATCATTGCAAAACTTTTTATTCTTTGTTTGATATTTTGCAATTATTTATTTATTTTTATTTCAGATTTTCTTTTTTCCTTATTTAGTTTTTTCTAATTATGTTTTATTTAATCTCTAATTAGAAATTGTATGTTACTTAGGAAAACGTAATGCTACACAGATCGAGAATTTCATTTATACAATGCCAATAAGCTTTCTTTTTCATTTTCAAAAAAGAAAAAATTTGAAAAAATAAAATTATTGCAGGGGAGGAGAATGTTTTATTGCGGGGTGTGTGTGTGTGGGGGGGGGGTGTTGCTCTTGGCCGTCTAACATTATCAAATGTATGATTTCAATGCATGGGACAAAGTCTTTTCATATAACTCATATGAAAATCATATATTTATGTTATGATGAGAAACTTATGCATATAATGAGTATCAAAACTGCACGACTGCATTTAAAATGAATGAAATAATCAAACAAGGGAAATAGTTTATTCACAAAAGTCTTGTCTTATAGCAGTCCATTCCGAACCTTAGTATTCGAAATGGTTCACCAGTCGTATTCTGCTAAGAGAAATATAAGACGTAGATACCAATCAAATATACGTCATCTGTGTGACGCAAAATGATGTGAGCGGAAGTTCTAAAATAAAAGAACTTCAATAATCATTAAACAATAAACTCGGCAAATACAATTCAAATACAAAATTGTATCTCCGATCTAACTCTAAACCACTTCCAGACACGCCAAATTCACAAAATAAAGTCTCAAAATAAATATATAAGTAAATCTCTTCAGCAAACTCTCGAGTCATCAATTCCCCCACTCGGACTCATCCTCAATGTAGACTAGATCATAGTCTTGCTTATCTGCAAAACCATAACAAGGTATAGTATGTATAACCAAACATCGCTCAACAAGTAGCCTTTCTGTACTCATTATGGGATCATACACGGGGAAACAAGTGTAGTTACATAAATAACAACATAGAAAATATCAAGTTTTTCATTCACAAATAAAATTATAAACAAACAATCATCAAAGTCATACTAATCCCATCATCCACTCAATATCCAATCAGAAGTTAGTCATAATCCAAATCCAATGATGCAGTTTGACAAATTGATGAATGCAAGATCAAAATCAAATTCCAAAATCAATTTCTAAATTTTCAAAGTTTCTAATTCCAAAACCAAAGCCAAATCCGCTACCAAACCGGTACCAAATTCAAATATCCAAATCCGAGTCCAACTCATTACCAAATCCAAATTTTCAAAACCAAATTTTAATGCAATGGCCATAGCACTTTTCTTACAAGTGACTTATAGCGCAAGGCTTACGAATTGATCGCCCCAATAATCAATATGCCCAGGCACTCTATCGAAATAGCCAATATGCCTGGGTGCTCTAGTGATGTCCAACATGCCCTCACACCCTGTCTCGGAATATGTAGCTACGCTTGGATGTTCCATTTGTTCGGGATCAATTCGACTTACCGATATAATTCTCTTTCAAGGGTGAATTTTGTAGAATGCAATGCATGATTTTTCAGAAAAATTTTCAAAATGTCCAAATAATTTCCCAAAACAAGATATTTTCCAAAACAAATACCAAATGTACAATCACAAATTACTTCAATTAACCAATGACAAACACACCAAATAATCAAATATACCAAACGACTCCTATCACCCGTGCATATACACATATATACATACATATATATACACACACACATATATATATAAATATATGTGTATGTATATTTATATATATGTATGTATGTGTATATATGTGTATGTGTGTGTGTATATATACAAACATGCCCGCGTTCATACATATGAATATACATGTATATACATGCACATACCTCCCTCGATCCACTTTTTCCCTAATCCACTACCTAACTCACCTCACCTGTGCCCCAACACACTCGTCTCCCCCACTGCCCCACCACTAGAAACGCCTTTCCACCTCACTCCCTCGACCAGCCTTTCCCCCTTCTACCCAAAACTCACACCACCCGTCTTTTCTCACATCTAATAGCATAGGCAGCAAACACAGTTCACGCCTAACACACTGCACTTATGCACATGCTGCCACATGCCTCACACATCACCACGACCAGCCACTAGTGCTACCGTGTTTCCACCAGAATTTATCTTATGCTATTTCCAACCGTATTCCACCACCAAATCATGCAAAAACTCAAATTTTACCAATATGAAATTCATCAAAAATCGATACAATTTCCCAAATTCAGACAAATTACAACCACACATATTTCATAACTCATAAATTATATACTTATAAAAATTATGTCACCACTTATGACAAAAATCTATTTTGGCCAAAATCTCATAACCAAATAATCTGTTCGGCCTATCACATATCAAATTTATAAGACAATCAACTACCAAAATATATATGTTTTAGCCTAATACAAGGCTGTTATATGTATATATCTACGTATCAGCCCTATAAAAAATTTCCAAAAATTCATCCACCCAATAACTTTCGGTTCCTACATATATACTACATAAAAATTACATCTTTGTACCAATTCATACAAATTCGGCCATACACATACATATATATAGCCATTTATGCAATCAAATATAGACATCCATGATCCTTGAGTTTATACAAAAAGACACATATATGGTTTGCAAAATCATACCGAGTACGGATAGGATATTTACGTGCGCTCTGTATATACTATACCGAATGATGTCCTGGGTTTCTGTTGAATAAAATTTACCCTTTTTTCTTCTCCTTCTTTCTTCCCTTCTTTTTCCTTCCTTCCCCCTTCTTCCTTCTTTCTCTCGGCTCCTCCTCTCTTTTTCTCGCTTTTGGCCGGCTGTGAAATGGGGAAGGGATGATGAATCATACATATTTGATCTTTTGCTTGTGTTTAGACTAGCCAGAAAGTGTAAGCACCCACCACTTCTCAAAATCCACTGTTAAAGAGTTCCTTGATAGGACTTTGTTGAAGTGGTGATATGGCTGTTGTTGTTGAACAAAGTTTTTTGTGCAAGAAGTTATTGTTATTGTTTCTTACACTAAGTTGGTAGTATAAGTATTCTTGTTGTTGTTCTTATTCAGAGGAATAAGAAGACTTTCTGTTGAAAATCCATTTTGAAAACAGAGTGGTAGTGAATTAGAATCTTTTAAGATTCGAACCACTCTATGTCATGTGCATTCATTTATTATCTCTCATCTTCTTTCTTTATTTGATTTGAAGAGAATTTGAGTTGGAGTGAGCCAAAAAATGAAAATTTTCACAAAATTACCCAACACTCTATTCGCCCCCCTCTAGAGTGATTGTAATGGACCATACAATTGGTATCAGATCCTAACCTTGATTGCTTGGCCAATTTTTGCAAGTAGCAAGGTTAAAGATCAAGGAAATGACAACCTCTTCATCTTACAGTTCAACCTACAAACCAACCACATTATTCACAGGCTCAAACACCAAAGCTCTGATGTTTAATGCTCAAAACTATTCTCTGTAAAAATTTTGAATGATAAATCACTTGAAAGGTTGCGGATTTAATAAATATAGAGCTGTTGTCAAAGAAATTGAAGTTCCTATGATTACCAACTCAAAAGGAGAATCAATGTTCAAAGATGAGGATGATTACACCAATGAAGAGAAGGCAAATTTTGTTATAAATGGAAAGACATTTGATATTCTCTCAAGTGCTCTAACCACTACCAAACCCATAAGACTTCAAGGTCTTGAAAACGCCCATGAAGCATGGAAAGGCTAGAGATGATACATGATGGGATTGAGCAAGTAAGAATGGACAAAAGACTTATACTTATGAAGGAATATGAAATGTTCGGAATGGAGAGTAGCGAAAACATTAAGGAGACCATTGATCGATTCAACCGAATAGTGAATCAACTCTGTATGCTTGACAAAAAAATATCAAATGAAGATCTTGTCTCGAAACTTCTCAACACTTTGCCATAGAATGGACACCCAAAGCGACTGTAGAAAAACTTCACTGTGCTTGCTCTGGTTTTTGGAACTAGCAACAATCATGCGAATTCACCACAAACAACTAACACAATATGTGAAAATGCAGAAGAATCAAACAAAAGAAACATACAAGGAGACAATAGAAGAGAGAATCACAGAGTAACAAAATTTTATTAAGGCAAAATCAATTCGAGTTGCAGAATTGAACTTTGTCGAACACTTATACACACAAAGGAAGTAACAAATTAACTGTCTATATGAAATTACAAGAATTTCCCTACAACTAACTTTCCTACTGTTTTAACTTCAGCAGTAAAATTGTCATTTCCTCGTGTTTAAATGATTCTCGCCTTTATTTCTTCTTCCTCAGCAACTCTTTCCACTACCTTTCTTTACTCCTTGAGCCAGTCACTGTATCTCCTCCAATCTATGTTTCTTTTGCGTGTTATTCGATATCATCCGCTGATTAAACCTTCTATCCTATGGCTACACACCATTCCCACCAGGATCATCACTTGGATCAAGGTGATCTCCACAGCTTCCCCTTGACCTCATACTAGCTATTCTTTTGGCACTCTCTCAAGCCTGGCTTGGTGTAGAAGTTGTAGGTTCCAAGAAGCTGTAACAGATCAGTGAGTCTTCTGCTATCCAATGGCTTTGTGAAAATATCAGCAAGTTGCTGTCGGGTATGTACATGCATAAGATTTACCACTCCTTCTAAAGCCTTATCAATTACCACATGGCAATCTATCATGATGTGTTTTGTTCTCTCATAGAACACATGATCATCAGCAATGTACAAGACACTTTTGCTATCATAAAGCAATTCCACTGGTTCTGGTCCTTTAGTCCTAAATCTTTTGCCAAGTATAGAAGCCATTGTACCTCATAGATTGCCAATGTCATGGCTCTGTATTCTGCTTCTGTAGAAGATCTTAAGGTAGTTGTTTGCTTCTTGGTCTTCCAAGAAACCAAAGCTCTTCCTAAAAATATGCAATACCTAGTGACAGACCTCCTTGTCCCTTGCAACCTACCTAATTAGAGTCAACAAATCCCTTTAACCTCAGGTCTCTTATGCTAGGAAATAAAATCCCCTGTCCAATAGTAGCTTTCAGATATCTCAGCAATCTGTGTGCTGCCCTCAATTTATTCAAGGTGGGACAATCCAAAAATAGATTCAACTGTTGAACAGTAAATGATATATATGGTGTATTAATTGTTAACTAGATCAATTTGCCTGCCAATTTTCTGTAATGTGTGATGTCAAGAGCTCTGGGTCATTGTGCATCAACTTGACATGGCTCTCCACTGGGCTCATAGCAGGTTTTGAGCCTAGAAATCCAATTTCCTACGACAATTGCACAGTATATTTCCTTTATCTTATGTGTAGTCCCTTTTATGATCTGGCAACTTCTATCCCTAAACAGTATTTTAGGTCCCCTAGAATTTTAATATGGAAATTTGAATGCGAAGGAGCTTTGATCTCCTATATTGCATCAACATTGTCACATACAATAATAACATCATCGACATATACCAACAACACACGTAAATATCTCCTTATCATCCTAGTAAATAGGGTATAATCATTCCTTGACTGTGTAAATCCTTGTGCAACCAGAAAATTAGTCAACTTGGCATTTCACTCTCTACTAGCTTGTTTCAACCTATACAATGATTTCTGCAACTTACACACTAAGTGAGGGTGTGGCAGTCTAATCCCTTGTGGGGGGTGTCATGTATATATCTTCATGTAGATCCTCGTGTAAAAACGCATTGTTCACATCTAACTGGTGCACATGCCAACCATATCTTGCCACCATGGCCAACAACATCCTTACAGTAGCCATTAACCTTCATTGACTTGAAAGTTGAACATATTGAAGGTACTCCTCCACCTTGTGTGCATGAACTTAGTGAGTCAAATAGAAATATTTCTCATACTCATGTTGATACACAGAATGTAGATAATGCATCACACATTCCGGAACATGGAAGTCATGTGAATGATGAAGGTTCATCACTTCCGGAACATGATCATGAGGAAGTTGGAGGAGATGTCTCAAATCTTCCTAGATCATTCAAGCACAAAAGTTCTCACCCTCAAGAGTTGGTCATAGGTGATCTAAATAGGGGTATAACCACACGAAGGCAATATAGAGAGAATGCATTTGTCTCTCTTATAGAGCCCAAAAATATTAAAGATGCACTTCTTGATGAAAATTGGATCTTGGCTATGCAAGAAGAGTTAAACCAATTTGAAAGAAGTGATGTTTGGGAGTTAGTTCCCAAACCACACGATCATCCTATTATTGGTACGAAATGGGTTTTTCAGTAACAAGATGGATGATCAAGGTAATGTCACTAGAAACAAGGCTAGGTTAGTTGCCCAAGTATACCATCAAGAAGAAGGTATTGATTTTGATGAGACATTTGCACCCGTAGCACGGCCTGAGGCTATTAGAATATTGTTAGCATATGCTTGTTTTAGGGATTTTAAACTTTACTAAATCGAAGTAAATCCGCCTTCTTGAATATTATTAGAATATTGTTAGCATATGCTTGTTTTAGGCTATTAGAATATTGTTAGCATATGTTAAATCCGCCTTCTTGAATGGCGTTATTCAAGAAGAAGTGTATGTTACACAACCTCCCGGGTTTGAATGTCATGATTCAGCACATCATGTCTTCAAACTTAAAAAAGGCTCTTTATGGCCTCAAACAAGCTCCAAGAGCTTGGTACGAGAGGTTAAGTACTTTTCTTCTTAATAATGGTTTTTCAAGAGGTAAAGTTGACACTACTTTGTTTATAAAGGAACAAGGTAAAAATCATTTAATTGTTCAAGTATATGTTGATGATATTATTTTTGGTGCTACTAACAATTGTCTTTGTGAGCAATTTGCTAGTCTTATGCAAGGTGAGTTCGAGATAAGCATGATGGGCGAACTTAACTATTTCCTTGGATTACAAATCAAGCAAACCGAAGAAGGCGTGTACATTTTCCAAACCAAATACACAAAGGATTTGCTCAAAAAGTACAATTTTGGTGAAGGAAGAGAGGTAAATACTCCTATGAGCACAAGTGCCAAGCTTGACAAGGATGAAAAAGGAAAGCATGTCGAGGTAACCTTCTATCGTAGCATTATAGGTTGTCTACTTTATTTGACGGCTAGTAGACCCGATATTTTACATGCAGTATGTTTATGTGCTAGATTTCAAAGTGATCCTAGGGAGATGCATTTTATTGCGGTAAAATGCATTCTTAGATATCTTAGAAGTACTTTGAAATTTGGTCTATTTTATCCTAAGAATGCATGTTTTGATTTGAGAGGATATTGTGACTCCGACTATGCGGGGAGTCTAGTTGATAGAAAGAGCACATCCGGAACTTGTCAGTTTCTTGGAAATTGTCTCATTTCTTGGTTTTCCAAGAAACAAAACAGTGTGTCTCTTTCTACGGTAGAATACAAATATGTGTCGATCGCCTCTTGTTGTGCACAGTTATTATGGATGACTAATACATTAAATGATTATAATATTCACTTCTCCAAGGTGCCAATTTTGTGTGATAACACGTCCGCTATAAATATTGCACAAAATCTCGTCCAACAAAGTCGGACGAGATATCATTTCATCCGCGATTGTGTACAAAAGAACTTGGTAAGTGTGGAATTCGTTCCTACACGAGACCAATTATCAGACATTTTCACGAAACCCTTACCTAGTGATGTTTTTGCATCTATAAGAAGTAGGTTGGGGTTGCTCAACATGGGTTGATAAAACCCATCTTGAGTTTCGAGCAAGGAAATTTTGAAATTTTCAAGGTCAGTATACATAAGGCGCTTCATCATATTTACTTCAGGTGTTCGATGTCACATCAGGCACCTGATGTTAAAGATGTCACTCGTTCAAAGTGATATCAGGCACTTTATGCTCATAAACACTAGCGTTCGATGTTAGATTAAGCGCTTTATCTGATTGAGTTCACTTGTTCAAAGTAACATTAAGCGCTCAATCTACATCTCCACAACCATTCAATGTGACATTGAGCGCTTCATCCTATTTTGTGAAGTCGTTCGAAGTCACTTTAGGCGCTTCAACCCTAATTCTTCACTGTCATTTCCGCCGTTTCTTCAGATTTCACGCCTTTCTAGGATCATCAATTCCTGCCGCCATTACATTTTCCCACCTCTACCACATGATCTCCCACTATTTCCCACCTCTTCATCTTCCCCATTCCACATGATTTCCCACCTCTTCATCTTCCCATTCACTTCTTCTTCCCACTTCTCTCTCCCACTATCCCACTCTCCCATCATCTCTCTCTTTTCTCCATTACTTCCTATCACCCTTCATCTTCCTTCAATCTCCTTATAAACCTAACTCTCTTCCTTTCCTCTGCTCACTCCAAACATTTTTGCAACCCTAGTCATTTCCTTCTCCTCTCAAAACCTTACTCACATTCCACTCAAAGGTGCCTATGTTTCTTTCCACTCAAATATGCTATTCGAAGAATGGGTCGCAAACAATCGTCACATCATCCTTCTGAAACTGCTCAATCTCAGTAATCTCCCTGAGACTAGCAGCGCTTTTGAAATCGTTCCCTTGCTGGAACATCAAGGATGGATCTCTCTTTGGTCCAGACTTGATATGGAGAAATTCTCACGCGAGCACACTAGACTGTTCTATTCAAACTTGTGGGTCACCCCACAATCTGAGCCTCAACCTTTTTCCCTTCACACAGTTATTGACGGTAATCCTCTCAGCTCCACTGTCCCTGAAATCTGTGAAGTTTTGAGAATCCAAAATGAGGGATTAAGTGACTTCTCCGTATTTGAATGGAGCATCAAATACGGCATCCGTGAGCAGGACGTAAAATTTGATCTGGGGTATTTACCCTCAAAGAAGACTCAGAACATGCCATTGGTGGATCGCATTCTGCTGGCTGTGGTCACCTACTGCATCAACGGTAAGTCTACTAGAAATCCAAGCAACATGGATTTCTATGTTACTTACCGTCTCAAACATTCGACCCAGTTGAATCTTGCCTGGATCTTTATAGAAGTTATGTTTGTAGCTCTCCAAAAAAGGTTCAAAGCCTTACCTTTTGCCAATATCATCACAATCTTGTTAAAGTCAAAAGGTATAGAAATTTCTGATGATAGATTTGACCCAAGTAGCAAAAACGGACGTCTATGATAACTACAATATCGCCCAAGCCATTGATTCGCAAAAACGAAAGGCCACTACCATTCCTGATGATGAAGAGGTCGAGGAGGGACCTCGAGAAGCTGCTGGTGGTAGCAATTCATCTGAGTTGCTATCCCGAATTGTTGCGCTTGAACAAACTGTTCAACATTTGCATCTTCGTGATGCTGAGCATGAAGCTCGGCATGTGCGAAATGAACTACGCATGACTGCATTTAGAAATGCAATCATGCAGGTCTGTCCATGGGCTCTTCCCCCTAATTTTGATGATTTAAGGGGAGAAAGTGCTGGTGGTGGTGGTGCTGGTGGCAGTACTGGCGGTGGAGGTGATGCTGGTGGCTCTGGAGATGTTGGAGGATCCATGGGAGGATTCACTGATTTTGCTACTAGCGTAGGTTTTGGCTTCAGTGGTTTCACACCACCAAGTGGTGGTGCTATGTAATTTTTTTTGTTTTGTTGATATGTGAAAATTTCAGTTGTTTCATTATTGCAAGAAAATTTGACTTGGTATCTCCTATTTTATGGTGTTCGGTAAATTGATTCTTCATATTGTTCTTTCCAAGTTTTTTTTCTTGCACTTAGTGAGGGGGAGCATTAGTTGAGGGGGAGCTAACTTTAACAAGTTATGCATATTGTGAAATCATCAAAAAGAGGGAGAATGTTAAAACAAAAGTTCAAGTTTTGATGATTTGCACAATGGTGTACTTCGAACAAGTAGATTAGGTGCTTGATGTGTGATGTTGGAAGTCCGTATACTTCGAAAGCTTACATTAGGCGCTTAATGTACCTTGGTGGAGTCTAGTACACTTTGAACGCCTGCATTAGGTGCTTCATGTGAAGTGTCTGGATGTGCGTACACTTCGAACGCCTACATTAGGCGCTTCATGTGAAGTGTATGGAAGTCAGGACACTTCGAACGCCTACATTAGGCACTTCATGTGCCCTGATGAAAAGTGCGAACACTTTGAACGCCTACATTTGGCGCTTCAAGTGGTCCACTAAGTCAAAAGTACTTTTCCCTGAATGGGCACGTACACCCAAGTACTTTTTCTGAGAAAATATCAGATTTAGTTCGAACAAGCATGAAGGATAACATTAGGTGCTTCATGTGACTTCGAAGGCCTTCAGCTGCCCACTTAAGGCGCTTAATGTGACTTCGAACGACTGTTCAATTTCACATTAAGCGCTCTAACTCACTTCGAACGCCTGTGCTTTAAGTACATTAGGCGCTTCATGTGACCAACGTTACAAAGGTCTTATACTTCACTTTTTAACATCAGTTGACTCTTTGTACCCTCCTCTTTTAGTGTCTTTTTCACAGGTCCTTCTTTACTGAAGTTTTCAGGTTTCCTATCTTGGCATTCTTTTTGAAATATCTCCAAGAATGTTGCTACATGCCAAAGGGAGATCTCCAATGATGAGGACACTAACACAAGATGCCAAAACTCATTATTGTTAGTGCAGAGGGTTTCAAACGGGGAGAAATTTGAAGATTAATAAAAGCAAGGATTTCTTCTCATCTTCTCCAACTTTCTACCATTGATGCTCTAAGATTTTCTCTCAAGCTCAAGCACTCAGAATACTTGTAAACATTGTATACTTTACTTTATTGTTGAGAGTGATTATTGTAAGAAGAAGAAGAGTCTTCTTCTTGGTGAGTTAATATTGTGAGAGATTGTGTAGATTGTTGGTCAAGGAGCAAGGGTGCTTCTTGTCTGAGATTTCTAGACTTTGAAGGGTTAGTTGATAGTGTGTGGTGCACTATTCTCCCTATAAGATTTCTTTGAGGGCAAAGAAGATCTTTGGAGGCTAGACTTCAAAAGGTTAGATCTCTCGGTTGTGGTCTAGGCGTGTTGCCTAGTTTTCCAACTTGTTGGATTTTGTTTTTGATTGTTGTTTCCCCCATAGAAATAACAATCCCCTTTTTCAAAATCCTTCTTGTGAAAAATCAAGAAGGTAGAGGAGTAGAGTCATTTGACTTGAACCTCTATACATACTTGTGTTCTTTACCTTCCTGCAAGTTTTATTCTTCTTAAAGAACACACCCAAGTATTGGTTGCACTTCAAAACAAAAAATATCCATAAAATATCCATACTTGGTGAACACACTATTCAACCCCCCTTCTAGTGTGTTCTAAGGGACCTAACAAATGAAGCCTATTCAAGATGTATGAATATGAATACAATAGGCTTTAAGAGAGAAGAAAGAAAGAAGTGTAGAAAGAAGAAGTAGGCATGTTTTTGATCTTGAAAACTTGTAAGACTTGTTTTGTATTTTGTTTGTTCATCTTCTTCTCTTTTTTTCAACATTGGTGCCACCCCCTATGCCTTTTCTTCCTCTTGAAAATTATCTTTTAAGTCCTTGGAAGAATATCTTGCATCATTGTGACATTCACTTGGTTGGCAACTCCTCATTGGATGATCATTAAGCCTTTGCTTACTTGACACTCATTGATTGGATGAAAGTTGTCATCACTTGATGACTAGATAAATCTGAAAAATATCACTTAAAACATGTGCCAATTAGGCTTAAAAATGTTGCCATAAGTCTCATATTAATTCCACATAATTTGCAGGACACAATATCTCCATTATCATCCCAAAAATCAGCCAACATTATTCTCTACATGCTGCAATTTTCAGCATGTGTGATATCCAAGACAAGTTTAAATTATTGCCATGTATGTAGTAGATTTATCCCTTGAAAATAAAGAAGAAATCAATCATCATTTATTATATAAAAATCTCTACTAATTTGGGAATCAAATTGGTCATCATAAAAACCATAAAGCCGCCCATATACATTTCACACATGCTGAAATTTTCAGCATGTGTGATATTTTAAATATCGCCATATTATTTCCATAACATCTTTAGAACAATGCCATTTTATCTTTCATTTAATCCATTTAATTCAAAGAAATAAATTTGGCACAATCAATAGTGAAAATTCCGCCAGCCTTAATGCACACATGCTGAAATTTTCAGCATGTGTTACAAATGTGACAGTTTGAAATGTTACCTTGTGTATCTTCTTTCTTTATGTCACAACCTTGTATGCTTTATTCTTGGCCAATAAAGATGCCAACAAAGCTCCACATATGCTCCAACAAGGCTGAAGTAGGAGTGTGCTATAGCTTGCACATGTGCTGAATTTTATTTTTGCAAATAATGCACAATAAATATACACACATGGTATGTACCAATCAGCGCTTAATTGATTTTTATAGAACACTTTAAAATGTATAGAGTATGTAAAAAAATGTCTAGATACATGTTATATATCATGCCAAAAATGTTCCATGTGTCGTGTTCGTAGAAAACCGAATTTTCGACGTTTGTCGATTACCCGATTTTTCTCCGATTAAATTCCAAATTTTTGCACATGTTATATATATTATATTACACATAATACACATAAATTAAACTTTAATATTCAGCACTCATGGCTGATTAAAATGGCGCCTAGCATGTGCTAAAATGTTGAATTTGAAATCTCCACAATTTGGCCTTAATTGGGGGTGATTTGTGTGTGCCAACATGGAATGATTTTATGGTTGTACATATCATGTAAGCCACAAAATTTGTGGCCATTTTTGAAGTGTAGGGGCTGGCCATCTATATATGGAAAGTACGTGATATGTTGGCGAAGTTCCCTCCGGTGACTTGTGCTTGCAAACTATTCAAGTCCGTTGTGTTGGAGGTCGGCTTGATTGGAGAATGCTTATTCAGGGCCATGATGCGGAGGTTTGTTCGTGTAACATCCACAGTGATGCCCATGAAAGAGCGAATGTCGAATTTGTGACGTGTATTAAAGGGACTCTTCCAGGTGTCTTGCTGTTTTGTTTAACCGCAAATGGTTATAGATCATGGAGATCGGCACATTCACGGGGTGCAATACGTACGATCCCGGTCTCCTCCCTTTTGTGTTAAATACGTTTTGTGGTTCGTGGCCATTGTTAACCTCAGAGGTACATGCATGGTACGTGCACTCGGCTTTCCCGCGAACGATTATCAGTTTGAGGCCTTTATTGCTTTCACATGACATACATGATCTCGGAAGGCATGCGCACACGCGTTGCGCTGCGTCAGTGCCATGTGCGCTGTACGCCCGTGCACGGCGTGCCCATGTGCGGTCTGACCAGGCGGGTGTGGTAAGTGAGCCGATCTCCGGATGCCTGTGCCGACCGATGCCTTGGGTCAGTTGCGTGCGTAGTGCGCCAATCAAAAAGGGAGACAACTCTTATGTCCTTCGTACATGCCAAATAACGTTTGCGAGGTTAAACGGCCGGTCATGGCATGCTATGGCATGCCGTATATCACGCGCGACGAGAATTGGCCAACAAAGCATT
Organism: Eustoma russellianum; assembly: GCA_036186865.1. Classification (NCBI taxonomy): domain Eukaryota; kingdom Viridiplantae; phylum Streptophyta; class Magnoliopsida; order Gentianales; family Gentianaceae; genus Eustoma; species Eustoma russellianum. The sequence continues at coordinate 13,265,134 of AP025068.1, forward strand.
GTTGGTTAACGGATGTCATAGGAAAACGATCATGTTGTAAGAAAACAACATGCATTGCTCCAGGATGGGCGTAACGTTCCAAGGATGCAACCAGACAAGTATCCTGACCCTTTATGTAAGCCCATCAACCTTCGTGTCATTAAATGGTGAATGATATGGACTTTCG
>AP025068.1:13276931-13307296 GCA_036186865.1 Eustoma russellianum
AAGAATTTGCAACCAAACACACGAAAATAATCAATTTTAGGCATGCGATCATTTAATATCTCATAAGGCGTTTTATTTATTTTCTTTCTAATAGACAACCGATTAACTATATAGCATGCACAATTTACGGCTTCTGCTCACAAAAATCTAGAAAATTTATTTTCACATAACATGGTTCTAACTATTTCTTGTAGCGTTCTATTTTTTATTTCTACTACTCCATTTAATTGTGGAGTTCTAGGTGGCGAAAACTCGTGTTTGATTCTTTTTTCTTTATAAAATGCAATCATGTCCTTGTTTTTAAATTCACCGCCTCTATCGCTTCAAATCCTTTTTTACATTGAAACCATATTGATTTTCAAGTTATTTTATTAGTTTCGCAATCTCAATGGTGCTATCATCTTTATGCGCAAGAAACAAAGTCCAAGTATAACGAGAAAAATCATCAACAATCGCACATGCATAATGACGTCCAACCAGACTCGTAGTGTGACTAGGACTAAACAAATCAATGTGTAATAATTCTAAAACTCTAGTCGTGCTTATTTCATTTTTAGGTTTATGTGACTCGCGTGTTTGTTTGCTTTTTATGTAAGATTCACACAACTGAAAGTTGTCTAAATCAAGTGTAGGCAATCCTCATATTAGGTTTTTTCGTTGGAGTTTTTCAAGGTAGAAATGCCAATGTGTCCTAAACGTCTATGCCACAAATTTACATTAGGTTCATTTGACATGAAACACTTAACCTTAGCGTCTAACATGTCATCCATAGAAAGTGTAAAGATGTTTCCTTCCCGTTTTCCTTTTAAAACTGTTTCTCCATTTTTTTATTATATTGCAATATGGATGAGTAAAACACACATCAAAACCATTGTCAATAAGTTGTGAGATGCTAAGAAGATTATAGGATAAGTTGCTTACCAAAAAGACGTTGGAAATTTGAAGGGTGCTTGGGCTTCCGATTGTACCTTTTCCGATTATCCTTCCATCATTGTTGTCTCCAAAAGTCACGGATCTGCCTTTTGTGACCTTTTTCAACTTTATGAACAAGCTCGGGTCACCCGTCATGTGCCTCGAGCAACCACTGTCAAGGAACCATTTGATAGATGTATCTTTTGATGTGTGGGTTCTCTGCAATGTACAAAAATGATTTAGGTACCCTTTTAATTTTGGGTCCTTATGAGTTAGTTATACACCTCTTAGTAAAAGTACCTTTCGGTACCCATACTTGGGTGATCCTTCTCGATCTAGCAAATGGTAAGAATATAGATGAAAGAGCGATGTAGTAGCATGTGGTGAGTGGACTTTAGGCATTTGGCCAAGAACTCCTCTATGCGCATCGTATGGTGTTCGTTTTTGATATGTCCTCGTGTTGGTGTGCATAGTGCGTGATCTAGATGGATGGAATGAATGTCGTGTATGCATCACTTGTTTCTTCTCATATCTATATGGCACGTAATTATATCTTGCATGATATGAGGAAGGAGTATGACGAGATGAAGGGAGAGGGGGTCTTTGCATCATCTTAGACGCCGTGTTTACTTTCGGTGTGTCTACATTCTTAGACAAGACAAATTTGGTTGGTTTAATGGATACTTCATTTGTCTCAATGTATCCTAATCCGGTTTTATCACTATCATGTTTCTGTGATAAAATAATGCGATCTAGCATGTTAGATCCCGTATCAAACTACTTCATCATTTTCTCTAAGTCTGTATTCCTTGATTTCAAATTTGAAATATCAGATTTTATTCCATTGTTATGTGTTGTCAATGATGTGATCTCTGATTTTAATGCATTTATGATGCATGATGACTCTTCTTTTGAATCGTTTCATTGAGCAACAAGATTCGTGTTAGAAGATTCTAACAACTTCTTGTCTTCAATTAATCACTTCTTTTATTTTACGAGAGTCTTAGTGAATTTATGCAATTCTAAATACTGACTAAAAAGATCATCATATGAAGGCTCAGAGTCAGAATCAGAGTCAGAAGATACCTCGTTTGATGCTTTGGATACAAAGCATACTTGTGCAGTTTCCTCTTCCGTATCAGTCTCAGAATCCGATGTGTCACTCCAAGTGGAGGCCTTGAGAGCTCTTTTCTTTTGCTTAGGTTCTGAGATGAGTCTATTTTTGTTCCGATCCTTGTCAAGGTGTTTGTTTGTTTGCTTGTCCTTATTAGGGCAGTTATATGATAGATGTCCAAGTTTACCGCATTCGTAGCATTTAACATCCTTGTCATTTGTTTTATTCTTATTTCTTTTAGTAGAAGTAGCCTTAGGTTTGTTCTTAAATGATTTTCTCATGAATTTTCTCAAGCATTTAGCCAATAGAATTAAGTCATTGTTGTCTGATTCAGAACCGCTATCATCTACGTGATCGGAAGAAGTAGAGACGTATTCATTTGATTTAAAGGCAATAGTCTTGTATTGAACATGATTCTGACTTCCTTATAGTGAGTTTGTTCTCATATACCTTAAGTGATCCAATTAGTTCTTCCATTTTAATTGATTTGGTTTCTTTGCTCTCCTCTATAGCCGTCACTTTAGGGTCCCATTCGGATAATAGGCTTCGTAACACCTTTCGGACCTTTTCCTGCATAGAGAAGGCTTTGCCAAGAGACACAAGAGAATTGTAAATGTTTGTCAAGTGTAGATCCATATCAACAATAGACTCATTTGGCAATAATTTAAATGACTCAAGTGTGGACATAAACATGTTGATTTTGGACTCTTTTACTTGACTAGTCTCTTCGCGTTTCATCTCAAGAATTCTTCATATTTCTTGAGAACTAGAGCAATTATACACATAGCTAGATTCACTTTTACTTAGCCCATTTAGAAGTAATTTCATAACCCTAGCGTTCATGCTCAGTCTCTTTTTATCATCACTGGTATACTCTTGTTTAGGCTTAACAACCTCTAGTGTGACTCCATCTACAGTAGATAATTTTGACGGAACAAATGGACCATCTTCTATAATGGACCATAGATTAATATCAATGGCCATAAGGAAAAGTTTCATTCTTAACTTCCATTGAATAAAAGACTCACCGTCGAAAAGGGGAGGCCTTTGACTAGACATACCTTCTTGCTCGGTTTTGAAGTTTGTGGTTGCCATCTCACTTAGATCGCTGGACCCTTTTGTTGCGAGTGTTCTTGCTCTCTGATACCTCTGCAAGGCATAACTAGAAGGAGGGGTTGAATAGTGGATGCGGAAAATGTGGTTTTTAAAATTGTTTTAGACCAAAAACTCAACTTCTTAAAATAGTTTCAGTTTTCAGGACCGGTTTTGAAACATTTTGAAAACTATGTTACAGATCTTTAAAAATTCTGAAATTTAATGAGATCTTAGTCTCAGATGTCCTGAGTATCTCTTAAAAATTTCAGATTAAAATTCAACCTTTAGCCCTTTTAAAAATCGTTCGTGGTCAGATTGCAAATCTGCCAGAAAGGGTAGTCAGATTTGAAAAATTAATTCCAATTAAACCGTGACTCCAAATGCTTTGAAAATTTAATGACTAACCCCTTATTAGGTTTATTTTAATTGGGTTGAAACAGTTCTGAAAAATTCTTTTGGGAAGTTAGTCAAATACGTTCAAAGTCTCAATCTTTACAAGCCTGAAAATCAGATTGCACTAGTCTCAGAACATTTGACGTCTGGATGACTTATACTTGTCCAAAAGGGTTGAAACTTTTCCAAAAGAAATTTAAAATTCGGCCAGCCTTAATGCACACATGCTGAAATTTTCAGCATGTGTTACAAATGTGACATTGTTTGAAATGTTACCTTGTGTATCTTCTTTCTTTATGTCACCAACCTTGTATACTTCATTCTTGGCCAATCAAGATGCCAACAAAGCTCCACATATGCTCCAACAAGGATGAAGTAGGAGTGTGCTATAGCTTGCACATGTGCTGAATTTTATTTTTGCAAATAATGCACAATAAATATACACACATGGTATGTACCAATCAGCGCTTAATTGATTTTTATAGAACACTTTAAAATGTATAGAGTATGTAAAAAATGTCTAGATACATGTTATATGTCATGCCAAAAATGTTCCATGTGCCATATTCGTAGAAAACTGAATTTTCGACGTTTGTCGATTACCCTGATTTTTCTCCGATTAAATTTCAACTTTTTACACATGTTATATATATATATATTATGTTACACATAATATACATAAATTAAACTTTAATATTCAGCACTCATGGATGATTAAAGTGGCGCCTAACATGTGCTAAAATGTTAAATTTGAAATCTCCACAATTTGGCCTTAATTGGGGGTGATTTGTGTGTGCCAACATGGAATGATTTTATGGCTGTATATACAATGTAAGCCAGAAAATTTGTGGCCATTTTTGAAGTGTAGGGGCTGGCCATCTATATATGGCCAGTACGTGACACATTGGCGAAGTTTTGGTATTCACCCGATACGACAATTTTTGGTTTAGAACCTTTTAACGTGTCGTAATAATTTTGTCATCACCATGACTTATATCATATGATATAAGACCTGAATATACTCATAAATATGAGATAAATATAGTGGTGTGACGTTAACATACGTTCGTAGAATATATAACGTGTCGGTAGTACGTTGGAATATATGTGTATAGTGCCTTTTTAAAAAACAATCTGAATGTGTGTGTGTATATATATATATATATATATAAAGGAGCGTATAAACATATACATATATCAATGTAATATACATGCGATTGCGCTCTGGAGAAAAAGCCCTGCTGCGGCAGTAGCCGCCGCCGCCGCCTGTGTTTCGCCCCTGCCTTCATACCGCCATCGCCGATTCCTACTCAACCTAGCCAACTCTAAAGCAGTGCTCTTTTACCCTTTTCGACATTCAGCGCAATGGCTACTGCGCCTACATTCGCCGCAGTAGTGGCCGGATCAGCCGCTCCATCGATCACCATCTCGCCGAAGACAACGACTCGTTACAAAGGTATTCCAATGGTATCTTTTCTTGATTCGGAAATTGATGCGCTTGCTGCTCCTTTTCGGTATTCCCTAGTTGGTACTTTTTGGTATGGTCGTCCCCCATTAAAGGTTATACGCACAGTCTTTGAGAAGATTGGGTTTCATCACGACCTTCGGATTACTCTTATTGATCAAACACATATTTTGATGAATTTTAACAATGAGGCGGATTATTTGCGATGTTTTTATCGTCGAGCTTGGCAAATTTCTGGTTGCCATATTAGGGTTACGAAGTGGACTGTTGATTTTGATCCATCCTCCGATGTCCCCATCGTGCCGGTTTGGGTTGCCCTCCCTGCACTGCCGATACACCTTCATCAGCAGGAAGCTTTATTTGAAATCGTTCTTTCCATTGGTTTACCAATCAAGCTAGACGTGGCTACCTCCAAGGGCATGCGTCCGTCAGTAGCTCGGGTGTGTGTAGAGATTGATGTATCTCAAGATTTGCCGCAAAAAATATATCTACAAGCCAAAGGTCGTTTAATCTTGCAAACCTTTGTTTACGAAGATTTACCTTTATTCTGCACTGACTGCCGCAGACTGGGACATGCACTCGCTGATTGCTCATCCAAAGGAGAATCGAGTATTCCACCACCCCCTCCTCCGCCTCCCCCCGTTCGTCAGCCCAAAACGCGGTGGACCCCTGTTACACGTACATCAGCCGCAAATCCTTCAGCACATGAGGGAATCGTTGAAGTTGAAGCCCCTAAGGACCTCCCCATAAATATCGAAAGACTTATGGCTCAAAGTGCACAGCCATCTTTATCGACTGCTGATCCATCACACGTCCCAGACGCTCTGGATGACGCCGCTGATACCACGCAACACCCTGCGCCTACTGCTGATCCACCTATATCGCAGATTTTCTCTCGGCTGACTGCAGATTTATGTCCGGTACTAGTAGTGCCGTCAACATTGGAGTTTCAAAAGCAACAGGATCAGCAGCACATAGATACATCTACACTATCTCTACAGGCCGTTGCAGCTAACATAGCAGAGAGAAAGGTCCACATATCTCCTCCGCCCTTGGAGGTTTCAGACACGACCGTACAGCATGCTCACGAGATGAACCCACCGTCTGAAGTGGCTCCGGAAGTCCAAATTCAATCCATTCAAGTTGAATTGCCAGTTCCACTAGCGATAATGCCAGCCATTGGCCAGCCTGCTTATGATCCCTTAATTGAACAATTCTATCAAGACCACTTTCGGGAAGAGGAGGAGGAAGTTGATTTGGCACTAGGTTCGGACAATGAAGCTTCTCTCTCATATACTCGCCGTAAAGGGACTGAATACGATGATCTACGCGAGAGTTTGCTCATTGCGGGAGATGATATGGATTGTTGCAGGACATAGACTGGTGGCGGGACTCTTCTTGGCGGCCTATCTCGGAAAAAAGCGCAGATCTCGGAAGGATCTTCCACCACCTCCACCGTCCTCAATGGTTACTAGACGGTGCAGTCATCGTTATTTTGAAATATAGATAGATTAGCAATCCCACGACTGATCATTTGATTTCTTTTTCTTTTATTTTAGCTTGTAGTAACGGCTACCCTCGGCCATTAACGCGGGATATGATGCATAAATAAAAGCCGGAAGGTATCCTTCCGTTTAAAAAAATAAAAAAAAATATATAAAGGAGCGTATAATGAGAGGGAAGAAGACTTTCCATTCTTTAATTTGTTGCCTTTGTGCCTTCTCCAAATATATCACCATTTAAAGAACTACTTAATTCATTTAAATAAGTACTTCACTTAGTGAACTAGTTTAGTTCATTAATGGTGGCACCTGAGAATAGTTCAAACACAACAAATGTTTGTCATTTGATGTAAGCTTTAAATCTTCATGGTTCGTTAGTACGACAACATTATATATGAACTATATAAGGCAGGTTTCATCCAAAAACGTGTCAAGTCATAAAACGTGTCATGCATTTTTTTATTACACGTTATTTAAATCATGTATTTTGTAATCACTCAAACCCCTTTTTCTCTTCAAGAAAGTCCTTCAAGAAATCATCTAAGGACAAAGAATCAAGTGATAATTGCTATAGGTGTGGTCGACCCAGTCGATTCATTGCTGATTGTCATGTCAAGAAACCACGGAAGCAAGACAAAAAGTCTTTCCTCAAAAGAAGAAAGCTTTTAAATGCAAAATTAACCACATGAGATGATCTTCTTTCTGAATCAGAATGAGAAGATAATTAAGACAAGGATGCTGGACTCATTACATTAATTGAAAATCAAAAGGAACAACACACTTCTCTCATAGGAATCGAAAATGATCTTCAGGTAAACTCTACATCTTTTAATGTTAATTTACAAGATGAAATAGTAGATTGATAATTTGATTTTGAAACACTTAACTTCAAATACAAACACTTGAAGAAAGAATGTAAAGAATGAATATTAGAAAACAAGAACTTGCATAGTAAGAATATTTTAATTTACCAAGAGCATGATATCATACTTACCATGCATAAGACCGTATCGCAAAAGTATGGAAATTCGGAAGGAATGCGAAAAATTAAGATTAGATTTACAAATATTAACAAATGGTAACAGTAATCTAGATAAACTAATTGAAAATCAAAGGATAGGAAATGATAAATTCGGTATAGGATTTAATACCTCGTACCCCACTGTTAAACCTAAGCCACTAAGTCAAAAGAAAAAGACTATTCGAATTCCATAGGCCCACGTTCTCCATCAGTTTCTTGATGAAAGGAGTGTAGTGGGTGCCCCGGAGTTTGTGTCCATCAATGGGTATGCCTATATATCTAAAAGGCATAGTTCCAGCTGAAAAACCCATGCTCACCTACATACATGTGGTGTCCTGACCGATTCCCGTATGGAAGAACTAAAACTTGGTCAGGTTGGCCCTGAGCATTCACCAAAGGTATTCAGTGCCTTCATGATTTTTTTTTGCACAGAGCAGACATCACCTCGGGAGAAGAGGATGAGGTCATCCGCGAAGCTGAGGTGAGTGATGTTCTGCTCAGCACAGCCAGCATAAAAGTGGAATTCTTTGTCATGGTGTAGCAGTCTCAATAGTCTTGAGAGGTACTCTATGCCTATTACAAACAGGAAGGAAGATATAAGGTCCCCTTATCTGAGCCCACGTTTGCCCTGGAAGTGCCCATAAGGTCTGCCATTGAACAAGATAATATACGAGGCGGAGTTCACGTACTCCATAATCTGTCTAGTTAAGACGACAGGGAAGCCAAGGTCGAGTAGCATGTCCTTAGGAAAGACGAGCTGATGGAGTCAAAAGCTTTCCTAAGGTTAATTTGAGCATGATTCCATCATGGACTTGCCCTTAAGGAAACCGGCCTAAGCGGGGTCCATGAAGGAAGACATGACTGATGTCATTCTGGTGGCAAGTATCTTAGAATAATCTTGTATATGACATTGTAGCAGGATATAAGCATGTAGTCCTCAACTCCGTTGGAATGGTCAATCTTTGGAATCAGAGCAATGATAGCATAATTTAACTGCTTCAGCAATACCTCATTGTTAAATAATTCCTGAACCGCAGTAACAAGGTTTGGCCCCACTATCTCCTAGGTGCTGATGAAGAACTGAAATGTAGAACCATCAGGACCCAGATATTTGTCTTTACAAATACAGAGCATAACTACTTTGATCTTAGCCTCCAAGATAGGGACAATAAGAGAGTCAGTGTGCTGAGCTGAGAGTAGTGGGCCTCTATTCAAAACTTGTGCACTGATGGCCTACACAGGCTGAGCCGATCAGGTCAGGAAAGAACCGAACAAAATGCAGGCAGCTTGCTCAATAGATGATGGCATAGTATTGCCAACCAGTTGAACTCCCATAATGTTGTTTCTTGACATGTTCCTTTTAGTTATAAAGTAAAAGAATTTTGTATTCATGTCACTCGAAATTAAAAGTTACCTTTGGCGAGCTGAGCAAAGTATTTTATTCCTACCTCCTTTAGATTGCAGCTTGCCCTTCCATTCAGGGGCCCCCAAGTGTTGTCTGGAAACTCCCACATGATCTTCGGCTCTTCCCTAGCATGTTCAGTGTGGCTAGAGATGTGCAAGAAGGATTTCCTGTTCTGGCCCCTCAGGAGGCGTTTTAGGGACTTCAGCTTCTTACAGATCTAGAACATTTTTGAGCCATGTACTCTTTGTCTCCAGTGCGAACTGGACCAGAGGAAGGAAGTCCTCATAGTCAGCTCACATGTTGAAGAACTTGAAATAGCTTCTTACTGCTGACCTGAATTGATCAATTGCGGGAAAGAAGTCTACCTTTGCGTGGGGAATGTCCCTAGAAAGACAGCATTGGCGATGACTCTGTCCAGCCTAGATTTGACAGAGCCATTATCCCAAATATAGAAGCAGCCTAAGGAGGTGATCTCTATCAGTCCACTCCGGAGGGTAGCAGCTGAGCTGGTCCTGAAGTTCGTAGTTAGTATCTGACCTGCCTCCAATTCTCTCTTCTTCACCTATGATGTAGTTGAAATCGCCCAGAACTATCCAAGGGTTATTCAGTGCTTGGCTTTGATTAAAAAAAGCTCCATAATGGACGTCTGTCTACAATCCTGTTGAACCATAGACAAGTGTGGCTGACGAGCTCAGCCCGGTCACCTTAGATACAATTGTGTCGTGTATGGCCTGTGGGTATGCTGAGCTGACTTGGACATCAACGGAGGACGAGTTCCATCCTGACAAAATTCGCTTGCCTTCATGAGAGCCAAAATTATTTACAAACTCCCAGCCTGCAAACTTTTGCGCAAGATTAGATACATTTTGGTGTTTAAGTTCGTTTCTAATAATCCGTGGACATCTATACTATGTTTTTCTAACAAAAACTCCATTTTTCTTTAGGGACTTTTACATTCCTTAATAATCCAAAAACTAATAATCATGGAGCTCAGACGATCAAGCATACCTTGGCCTTACCATGAGCAGATTTTAAGTTTTTTACTCAAGGCCTATGCCTTCGATTTGGAGATAACCTCTGCGAAAACATCCTGGAGCATAGAGTTAATTCTTTCAAACATGGTGCTCCAGGTAAACATTCTTCTATGCTCTTGGATCTCAGTTGGCCAAGCTGACCTCATTCTCGGCTGAGTTGCCTTCCCTTGACTGTACAAAACCTGGTTGAGGTATAGCAAGGACCATTTCTGGGTCGGCCGAGCTGACATCAGGCTGGGGTGGTTGCTAAGCCGAGGTGATGGGTGGCCGAGGTGGGTTGTGGGTTGGATGAGGTGGGATAGAGGGTGGTGCTGAGCTAGCAGTAGGCTGAGCTGAGTTGGTGGAAGCCCAGGCGGTGTCTGGTTGGCCTTTGCGCGTTGCATGGCCTTTTGTGGCTGAGCTGAGTTGGTTTGTTGAGGCCGGACTGAGCGGGGCCTAGGTCTATTGGGGTTTTCTGGGAGTAGGGGGTAGAGGGAACAAGTGTTAAGTGGGGTGGCTGAGCTGACCTAAACTGTATGGAGGTCAGCAGAGGTAGGATTCGCCAAAGTTTGCTGGGCAGCCATTTTATGGGAGGCTGCATTGTGGCCGAGCTGCACGCATTCTCTGCAGAACATCGGTAGCCTTTCATACTCCACCTTCTTAACAAATGTGGTGCCACTCGAGAGCACCAGCTCCATTGAGCTTAACAGCTCCTTGCTAAGATCCACTTCGACTAGCGCACGAGCAACGTTCCAAGTGCTCCTTTTTGTGGTGAGATGGTCTGCATACAGCAGCGTGCCGAGCTAGGAACAAATACCAGAGAGGACCTGGTCCACCAAGAGCGTGACTAGTAGGTTGAGAAATTTCACTCAAACTGGAACTTGTACCATTTCAGTTGCCCCAAATGTGAAGAATCCGTGCATTTCCTTGAGGATACGAGACCTCCCATATACAAAGTATGGCTCTGCACACAAAATCTCCTCCATCTCCTGAGCTGACTCGAATTTGAAAATAATCCATCCAGACGTATGGAACGCCACTTTGTACTTTACCTGCTATGATTTGGAGAGATTTTGCACTGCTTGTCGACCTGGAAATCTGGGATTTTTCCGATCGCCTTCTTACAACCATTTAATCATACTGTGCTGCCTCCAGAATATTTCATCTTTCCATAACAATACATTTAAAACATAACTATATCATCAATGTAAAGTAAAACATAACTTTCAAATTTTTTTTTGTAGCTCTTCTTTAATTTTTCCAAGAATTAGAACCTGGGCCTTTTGCAAAAATATATCATACTCATCCAGTATCATATTTTTATCAGTCTTTTCTGCTGCTCTTTTTATAAAACATCTGAAGGCTCTCCTCAGGAAGCATTAAAGTGCAAAAGTTAGTACAGAAAGATATACTATTACGTTACTTACGGTTATTCTCATATTGACATGACATCCATGTTGACTAAGAAAATATACTCAACAAAGAACATGATGATACATGAGGAACGATCAAAATTGCTAAGCTTTTTTATCGATACTTCCATTTGCGTAGGTTTTTAACTAGAGACTGCTAATGATGATATATGAGGAATGATCAAAATTTTGAAATTGGGATTCCAGCTGCCTTGAGGTTTGAAGTCAGCAATTCATAATAAACAGATATGAAGTACAGAGAGAAGGTTAAAGAAGGAATTGGAAATGCATATCGCAGTTAAATGGGGAAAAACTCAACATTTTATTGAATGAAAATGAAAATACATACTGTATTCCATTCAGCTACCGCAAACGAAAACTCGAGACAAGGAAAGTAAAAAAAACTGAAAATGATTTGTAGAAATATAGAAAAGGCAGTCAGATCCACCAGAAGTAAGTGGATTGATGTTTGTGGAACATAATAGTAAGGGTGGATTGGTAATTTCACATTCATCAATTTTTGGAATCATCACAACAATCGCAGACTGCACCACAGCCAGATCCTTCTCCATAATAGAAAAAACACTGGTCGCAATCTGAACAACAATCCTGAAGTGATCTACGGCTTGACGCAGCCGAGATTATGTTAACTGAAGAGATGGACATGCTGTTCTTTACTTCTTCAGCAATCAGAACAGCCTCTCCTGGTGCATATTCACGTTTAGAGCAACCTACTGCGGAAAACAAAACTATGACTAATATAATCCCAAATTTCGCCATATGATAGTTGTAAATTGTCTGTGTTGAAATTCATATGTTTCTTTTAGAATTCAATACCTTTTATAGAACCTTATTCCTGAATGAAAAAGGCAACAAACGGTAATTCCAATGTCTTCCTTTAATTATTTAAATTTACAAAGGCCGGCTTCTTAGCAAAAGAGTTACTGGAAGAAATCGTATTCATTCATTCATATTTTATGTCCCTATCTTATTTGGTATTTACGATGAATTGTGATAAATACACCATGTACGTAATTTGTGTATAAGAAGTTGGATTTTAAGAGTGACCGTGTGTGGCAACTCCGGCCAAACCTAGGATTTTACGTGAAATGATGATACTGTCTAGGAGGTCATTTTGATTTTTCATGGGTATTACCGAATCGATTCACTTTTACTTTTACAACCATACTGTCTAGGAGGTCCTTGTGATCTTTGATGGATATTACCGAATCGATTCACTTTACTTTTACAACTATTTCTCTCGCTGTCATACTCGACGATTCTAGTGACTAATAAATTACTATCCACGGTTTTATTACGCTTAAAACCGGGTCTTTATTCCTAACATTTGAATCCTTCTTGAGCAAAACCAAAAGCAAAAATTAAGTAAAGTTCTAGAGGATTTCTTATTTACTTAATTATTAATGTCTGTCATTATTAATATATTATAGATATGTAGGCCCGTATATTTGTATAGTTTTTGGATTGACTCTTAACTTTTCTTCTAATTTTTGTTAAATCATCTGCAGAATATTTGCTGGAATACTACCTGAATCCTTCCTAAAAAAACAAAAATGTAAAAACATAAATAAATGCCTGCAAGTGGAATTCTTCTTAACTTATTTATCCAACCCTTTCATTCGATAATATCATAGACATGCAGGCCTATATACACACTGTTGTACTGTTGTTTCGAATACTGTTATTGTGTTTCTAACTGATGATTTAATCTGGGAAACCCTTCTCTTTTCTGTGACCATAATCTTTGCAGCTTTGGGATGGGATTATGTAATTTAAGTTCATCTATTACTGAAGCTGGGAAAATCCAGGCCTGTCGCCTCTTGTGGAAAAGGGATGGGTATCATAAAAATGTCTTATACGCTATATAACTGTATAGATGTTGCATACTTGTCTATGTACCATGGGACAGAATGCTGTCGGATAGAAAAGTATAACTTTCTGTTCAATCTTCTCCAACTTATTTACTCATTTTTTTTGGATTTTTTACTGGTCATCGAGTGATAAGGCAGCAAGCTAATACTATCTCTGTTTCAAAAACAATTACCCCGTCATCAGATTCAGATGGGATGGATATGAACAGGTGCCTAAGCTACAAGTTTCTTAAGCTAGAAATCAGATGGAATGGAATAAGCTGTTGTTCATTGTATGCATCTGATATTTGGAATAAATTTATGGCATAATAACTTCCAATTTTTTTTCTGCCAAATATCTGATTCCCTGACCAATCCTCTTCCTCCGAAAATGAAGAAGGGAAATTGGAGGAGATTTGGGATGAAGACAGGTGTTGGAGGAAGCTATGGGGTGATTTGGAAGGGAGGGTGCCAAAATTTCTGAGAAAGAAGATGTGAAATCAGCTTTTGAAATAACTTGAAAAAAGTCGTTACTATGGCTCTTTTTCGTTTTTCATTTTTTATAGTTTTGTGAGTGAAGCAAAAATGATTCACTATAGGGGAGCCTCGAAGTCAGTGAAGTAATGTTGTTGTTGTTGATTATAGAACGCTGTTAATTCCTTCATAATAAAAAGAAAGGGAAATCAGGGAAAGTCCTGCCAATTCGAACATTAATTAGCATAATTGTCAATGTCTATTCTTCAATAATAGCATACACATATAGGCTTATACTTTCTCATACTTGTAATTTCTTATACAATTTCACATGCAATTCTTCATTTCCGTCAGCGGTAGCAGGCTACTCCCCGTTTCCGTCTTATCATTGCAAAACTTTTTTCTCTTTGTTTGATATTTTGCAATTATTATTTTTTTTTAATTCAGATTTTCTTTTTCGGTTAGTTTTTTTCTAATTATTTTTTATTTAATCTTTAATTAGAAATTGGATGTTACTTAGGAAAACGTAATGCTACACAGAGCGAGAATTTCATTTATACAAGGCCGATAAGCTTTCTTTTTCATTTTCAAAAAAGAAAAAAAATTTAAAAACTAAATTATTGCGGGGGGAGGAGAATGTTTTATTGCGGGGGGCTGTGTGTGGGGGAGGGGGGCTGGCACTGGCGGTGTGTAACATTATCAAATATATGATTTAAATGCATGGGACAAAGTCTTTTCATATAACTCGTATGAAATTATATATTTATGTTATGATGAGAAACTATGCATACAGTGAGTAACAAAACTGCACGACTACATATAAAATGAATAAAATAATCAAACAAGGGAAATAGTTTATTCTCAAAGTCTTGTCTTGTAGCCGTCCGTTCCGAATTAGTATTCGAAATGGTTCATCAGCCATATTCTGTTAAGAAAAATACAAGACGTTGATACCGATCAAATATACGCCATCTGTGTGACGCAAATGATGTGAGTGGAAGTTCTAAAATAAAATAAACTTCAATACTCATTAAATAATAAACTCGACAAATACAATTCAAATACAAAATTGTATCTCCGGTCTAACTCTAGTCCACTTGCAGACACGTCAAATTCACAAAATAAAGTCACAAAATAAATATATAAGTAAATCTCTTCAGCAAACTCTCGAGTCATCAATACCCCCGCTCGGACTCATTCTCAATGTAGACTAGATCATAATCCTGCTTATCTGCAAAACCATAACCAGGTATAATATGTATAACCAAACATCGCTCTACAAGTAGCCTTTCTGTACTCATTATGGGATCATACACGGGGAAACAAGTGTAATTACATAAATAACAACATAGAAAATATCAAGTTTTTTCATTCGCAAATAAAATTATAAACAAACAATCATCAAAGTCAAACTAATCCCATCATCCACTCAATATCCAATCAGAAGTTAGTCATAATCAAAATCAAATTCCAAATCAATTTCTAAATTTTCAAAGTTTGTTATTCCAAAACCAAAGCCAAATCCGCTACCAAACCGGTACCAATTCGAATATCCAAATCTGAGTCCAACTCATTACCAAATCCAAATTTCCAAAACCAAATTTTAATGCAATGGCCATAGCACTTTTCTTACAAGTGACTTATAGCGCAAGGCTTACGAATTGATCGCTCCAATAATCAATATGCCCTGACACTCTATCGAAATAGCCAATATGCCTGGGTGCTCTAGTGACGGCCAACATGCCCTCGCACCCTGTCTCAGAATATGTAGTTACGCTTGGATGTTTTGTTTGTTCGGGATCAATTCGACTTACCGATATAATTCCCTTATAAGGGTAAATTTTGCAGAATGCAATGCACGATTTTTTCAGAAAAATTTCAAAATGTCCAAATAATTTCCCAAAACCAATAACAAATGTCCAATTACAAATACTTCAATTAACCAATTGCAAACATACCAAATAATCAAATATACCAAACGACTCCTATCACCCGTGTATCTATACATATATACATACATATATATATACACACATCTTTCATTCCCTCATTAATTGGTGCACATCTTTCACCTACAATTAGGATTGCACGAGCCAAAGTTGTCAGATGGCTAACACCACCACAAGGGTGACATAAAATCAATGTAGATGCTGCGGCTGGTAAACAGCATGCTGCAGCAGGTGCGGTTGTATGAGATTGAAGAGGGAGGCTCCTCTCAGCAATTTCTTTTTCATTGCCATGTCTATCCCCTTTCCAAGCTGAGCTTCAAGCAGCGCTATATGTTATGATCTTTTATTCCACAAATTATTACAGCTTCATCTTGGAGACAAATTGCTTGGACTTAATACGCATGCTAGATAATGAAATTCGGTCATGTGAGTAATGCGGGTTGATCTAGATTGATTTGCACATGTTTTTTACATCTCACACGATCAACTTGGCAATACATACCACACGAGATGAATTCGGTGGCACATCATCTTGCTTCATTGGGCTTGACCACTCATGTCTTGTCGGAATACAATTTCAAACATGTTGCCGCCGGGTAGCTCTTGGATGTTTCATCACTGACTGCACACCCCATACTTACGGTCTTGAACATCATGCTTCGATTCTGTGTTCCTGCCTACATTATAATATGTAGGATGGTTGGGTATGCTCCTTTGCAAACACTTTATGCCCCTCGTCCTCAAAACTCACACCACCCGTCTTTTATCACTTCTAATACCATAGGCAGCAAACACAGTTCACACCTAACACACTACACCTATGCACATGCTGCCACATGCCTCACACGCCACCACGAGCAGCCACTGGCGCTGCCGTGTTTCCACTAGAATTTATCTTATGCTATTTACAACCGTATTCCACCACCAAATCATGCAAAAACTTAAATTATACCAATATGAAATTCATCAAAATCCATACAATTTCCCAAATTCAGACAAATTACAACCACACATATTTCATAACTCATAAATTATATACTTATAAAAATTATGTCACCAATTATGACAAAATCTATTTTGGCCAGAATCTCATAACCAAATAATCCGTTCGGCCTATCACATATCAAATTTATAAGGCAATCAACAACCAAAATATATATGTTTTAGCTTAATACAAGGCTGTTATATGTATATATCTACGTATCGGCCCTATACAAAATTTGTGAAAATTCATCCTCCCAATAACTTTCGGTTCCTACATATATACTACCTAAAAATTACATCTTTGTACCAATTCATACAAATTCGGCCATACACACACATATATACACCCATTTATGCAATCAAATATAGACATGCATGATCCTTGAGTTTATACAAAAAGACACATATATGGTTTGCAAAATCATACCGAGTACGGATAGGATATTTACGTTCGCTCTGTATATACTATACCGAATGATGGCCAGGGTTTGTGTTGAATAAAATTTACCCTTTATGCTTCTCCTTCTTTCTTCTCTTCTTTTTCCTTCCTTCCCCCTTCTTCCTTCTTTCTCTCGGCTCCTCCTCTCTTTTTCTCGCTTTTGGCCGGCTGTGAAATAGGGAAGGGAAGATGAACCATACATATTTGATCTCTTTCTTGTGTTTAGACTAGCCAGAAAGTGTAAGCCCCCACCACTTCTCAAAATCCACAGTTTGAGAGTTCCTTGATAGGACTTTGTTGAAGTTGTGATATGGCTGTTGTTGTTGCACAAATTTTTTTTTTGTGAAAGAAGTTATTGTTGTTGTTTCTTACACTAAGTTGTTAGTATAAGTATTATTGTTGTTGTTCTTATTGAGAGTAATAAGAAGAGTTGCTTTTGAAAATCCATTTTGAAAACAGAGTGGTAGTGAATTAGAATCTTTTAAGATTCGAACCACTCTATGTCATGTGTATTCATTTATTATCTCTCATCTTCTTCGTTATTTGATTTGAAGAGAATTTGAGTTGGAGTGAGCCAAAAATTGAAAATTTTCCCAAAATTACCCAACACTCTGTTCACCCCCCCCTCTAGAATGATTGTAATGGACCTTACAATTGGTATCAGAGCCTAACCTTGATTGCTTGACCAATTTTTGCAAGTAGCAAGGTTAAGATCAAGGAAATGACAACCTCTTCATCTTACAGTTCAACCTCCAAACCAACCACATTATTCACAGCCTCAAACACCAAAGCTCCTATGTTTAATGCTCAAAACTATTCTCTGTAAAAATTGTGAATGATAAATCATTTCAAAGGTTGTGGATTTAATATATGGAGAGCTATTGTTAAAGAATTGAAGTTCATATGATTACCAACTCAAAAAGAGAATCAATGTTCAAAGATAAGGATGATTACACCAATGAAGAGAAGATAAATTTTGTTATAAATGGAAAGACATTTGATATTCTATCAAGTGCTCTAACCAATTCCAAACCCATAAGACTTCAAGGTCTTGAAAACGCCCATGAAGCATGGAAAGGCTAGAGATGATACATGAAGGGATTGAGCAAGTAAGAATGGACAAAAGACTTATACTTATGCAGGAATATGAAATGTTCGGAAAGAAGAGTAGCAAAAACATTAAGGAGACCAATGATCAATTCTACCGAATAGTGAATCAACTCTCCATGCTTGACAAAAAAATATCAAATGAAGATCTTGTCTCGAGACTTCTCAACACTTTGCCATAGAATGGATACCTAAATTGACTGTAGAAAAACTTCACTGTGCTTGATCTGCTTTTTGGAACTAGCAACAATCAGGCGGATTCGCCACAAACAACTAACACAATATGTGAAAATGCAGAAGAATCAAATAAAAGAAACATACAAGGAGACAATAGAAGAGAGAATCACAGAGTAACAAAATTTTATTAAGGCAAAATCAATTGAGTTGCGGAATTCAACTTCTGTCGAACACTTATACACACAAAGGAGGGTAACAAATTAACTGCCTATATGAAATTACAAAAATATCCCTGCAACTAACTTTCCTACTTTTTTAACTTCAGCGGTAAAATTGTCATTTCCTTTTATTTAAATGATCCTGCCTTTATTTCTTCTTCCTCAGCTACTCTTTCCACTACCTTCCTTTACTCCTTGATCCAGCCACTGTATCTCCTCCAATCTATGTTTCTTTTGCGTGTTATTCGATATTATCTGCTGATTAAACCTTCTATCATATGGCTAGACACCATCCCACCGGGATCACACTTGGATCAAGGTGATCTCCACAGCTTCCCCTTGACCTTATACTAGCTATTCTTTTGGCACCCCCTCAAGCCTGGCTTGGTGCAGAATTGTAGGTTCCAAGAAGCTGTAACAGAATCAGTGAGTCTTCTGCTATCTAATGGATTTGTGAAAATATCAGCAAGTGCTGCTGGGTATGTACATGCATAAGATTTACCACTCCTTCTAACGCCTTATCATTTCACCATGCAATCTATCTCGATGTGTTTTGTTCTATCTATGGAACACAGAGATTCTCAGCAATGTACAAGACCAACTTTTTCTATCACAAAACCATTCCACGGGTTCCTGGTCCTTTAGTCCTAAATCTTTTGCCAAGTATAGAAGCCATTGTACCTCACAGATTGCCAATGTCATGGATCTGTATTCTGTTTCTGTAGAAGATCTTAAGGCAGTTGTTTGCATCTTGGCCTTCCAAGAAACCAAAGCTCTTCCTAGAAATATGTAATACCTAGTACAGACATCCTTGTCCTTAGCAAGCTACCCAATCAGAGTCCACAAATCCCTTCAACCTCAAGTCTCTTATGCTAGGAAATAAAATCCCTTGTCCAATAGTAGCTTTCAGATATCTCAGCAATCTGTGTGCTGTCCTCAGTTGATTCAAGGTGGGACAATCCAAAAATGGATCAACCTGTTGAACAGTGAATGATATATTTGGTCTGTTAATTGTCAACTAGATTACTTTGCCTACCAATTTTCTGTAATTGTGATGTCAAGAGCTCTAGGTCATGTGCATCAATTTGACATGGCTCTCCACTAGGCACACAACAGGTTTTGAGCCTACAAAACCAATTTCCTCCAACAATTGCACAATATACTTCC
The DNA here is from genome assembly GCA_036186865.1 of Eustoma russellianum. Classification (NCBI taxonomy): domain Eukaryota; kingdom Viridiplantae; phylum Streptophyta; class Magnoliopsida; order Gentianales; family Gentianaceae; genus Eustoma; species Eustoma russellianum. Next base: position 13,296,650 of record AP025068.1, read on the forward strand.
TTTAGTTTATGTGTAGTCCCTTTTGTGATCTGGCAACTTCTATCCCTACAAAGTATTTTTAGGTCTGCTAGAATTTTAATATGGAATTTGACTGGAAAGTAGCTTTGATCTCCTATATTGCATTAACATTGTCACGTAAATATCTCTTTATCATCCTAATGAATAGGGTATAATCATTCCTTGACTGTGTAAATCCTTGTGCAACCAGAAAATTAGTTCAAACTTGGCATTTCCACTCTCTACTAGCTTGTTTCAACCTATACAATGATTTGTGCAACTTACATACTAAGTGAGGGTGTGGCAGTCTTAATCCCTTGTGGGGGGTGTCATGTATATATCTTCATGAAGATCCTCGTGTAAAAACACATTGTTCACATCTAACTGGTGAAACATGCCAACCATATCTGCCACCATGGCCAATAACATCCTTACAGTAGCTATTTTGCCACAGGTGAGAGTGTATACTGATAATCTATCCTCATATTGTTGAGTGTATCCTTTGCTACTGACCTTGCCTTGTATCATCTCCACTATCCCATTAGCTTTATGCTTAATCTTGTATAACCCATTGCAGCCAACTGTCTCTTATTATCAGGCAATGGCACTAGCTTCCATGGTTGTTAGCTTCCAAGGTTGCTATATCCATCTCTATAGCCCTATGTCACTCAGGATTACTATGATACTTTCTGCACAAGAGTTAGGTTTTGTTTGTATACTAATATTCAATTAATATGTTTTGTATTTTACTGCAAACGACTCAGAGTAATGCTACTTGTTGAAGGATGTTAGGGGTAGTGAGATTGGGGACAGTAAGGCCTGTAAATTCACCTGATGGACTTCTTGTATAGGTGATAGTGATTCTTGATTACAATATTTTACTGAATTCAGGATAGGATGGTGGTTGTTTGATACGTTGAGGTCTGGGAAATTATAAGGTGTATTGCCTAAGGAAAGTGATGGGGATTTCCGCTGAGGGCAATGACAACTAGAGGGTGAGAGAGGAGCAGAATGCATCACGCGTATGGCCTCCAGGATCCTGTGGTCATAGTTATTGCAATGGTGAGTCATCTTGGTTGAGATGAATATGTGGACAGTCAGTATGTATGTGTGTAGGAGTAGTAGGTTCCTCAGGTTGCTGAATTCTCAGGATTACCTTGCGTATGTGTCCCCAGACTGGGGAACTAGATGTAGCAATTGGTTCGGAATATATGAAGGGACAATGGTATGTGGAGAAATATGCTGAAGTTGGACAGGATGCAGGAGGGAAAAGCTAAAGAAGTGGTGGAAGAAGATTGACTGAATAGAAATGCCCTGTAGACAAATATACTAGAGGTTTCTAGACTTAAGAAATATGCCCTTTGTGTTGCGGAAAAGGCCCAAGAATAGGCATTTTCTGGCTCTAGGTCTGAATGTATCTTAGCTGGCAGGTGTTAGTAGCATATGCCATACAATCAAACACCTTAAGGGGGAATAGGTGGGATCTTTCTGATATAGAAGATTCAAAGGGAGTGTGATGATATAGCAGCGGGAAGGAGTGATATTGATAAGATATGAAACATGTGGTATTCAAAAGGACTAGTATTTAATAGAACATTAGATTGGAATTTCAAGGCTCTAGCAACGATAAAGATGTAGGTGTTTCCTCTTAACAGTCCCATTTTTATCGAAGAGTATATACACATCTGGTGTTGGTGTTGTATGCGTTTTTTTTGCAAAAAAAAGAGTTCCATTTAAACTCAAGGTCATTGTCAATCGTTTATGATTTTATTGGAGTGTATCAAAATGCACAGATGCAAGACATCAAAACTTTGAATGAGATTTCTTACTTCAGATTTAGCCTTCAACAAATACACCCCGCAATATCTGGTACAATCATCTACTATGGTAAGAAAATCTATTGTTGATACAATGTTGGGTGCTTGTAAGGACTCCATATGTCCATATGAACAAGATCAAAAATGGAATGGGATACAGAGGTTGAAGTGGGAAAAGATAATCTCTTTGTTTTGCCAAGGGGCATATACTACATGTGTTTACATCATCAGAAGAGTTACTTGAGGATCTATTTTGCGTATTTCTTATATCCTAGAAGATGCAGGATGGCCAAGTCTTGAGTTCTAGAGTGGAGAATTGGAACTGGTAGCAGTAAAACTTGTGAAAAGGGAGCAAGACAAGGATTAGATTCATGGACATGGCAGAAATGGTCTAGAGAAATGGTAGAGGCCTTGATTCACTTTAACTGAGCCAATCATCTTCTTGGTCACATGTTCCTGGATAGTGCATATGTTGAAATGAAAGAAAACATCAACCTCACCAGACTATGTCAATTTACTCAGTGATATGCAAATATAGGCACATTGTTCAGTACAACGGACTGACCCTCACAGTACCCATATGAGTTACCATGACATGTTGCTTATTAGGCATCTTTACGGACATCAAATTTACTTGAAAAAAAGAATCAGGAAAGGAAAAAAGGAGTAATAGATATGGTCAGTGGCACTAGAATCCAAAATTGACCCGACTCCTCAGTTTGTAACCAGGTGGGTACCAATGCTTCTTATAATACTTATCAACAGTGTGTCCAATCAAAAGTTTTTCGGTCATACCCTTCACACAACTTCGAAAGTGTGAAGAGACCCAAAAGTCTAAGGTCATCATATTATTTGCTACGTAATGCGGAAAATATAGATAAAGTTTGCAAGGACACTAAAAAGATAGTGATATGAAACATGATCAACTCATGGTTTTATTTGTTTTAAGTGTGTAATTAGAAATCCAATACAAAGCTAAATTGCGTTTAAATTCGTTCGCCATTGCTCTTTTCCATGTTTCTTGATCCAACCTTTGATCTTTCTAGGGTTTAACGTTGGAAGCAAGGGGTTGTTATGCCCCGCACCCTCAGTAGAGTAATTTAAGGATAAAAGGGGTTAAGCGAATTGATGACGGTCAAAGGTAATGAATTAAGAAATTAAATAGTGGATTAAGTGGTATTTATGAAGAGATTAAATATTAGAATTGTTTAGTATTTAATTTTAGGATTAAATATTAGAATTTAATTATTTAAGATAAATAAATTAATAGGATATAATTTATAAACTCCAAATTCCACCCTTTCCATATAAAAACTGACTGAACGTCAGTTTCTCCCTTCTCAGAAAAGAAACCGGCGCCCATTCCCCCATCAGGCGATTTTGGCATTCTTCAAACCTAGACAAAGGATTCTTCAAGATCTGCAATCCAATCTCCTTTCGTTCTTCGATTCTTCTTCGAGTAATCAAAGGCAAGTAATCTACGTATGAGTTTCTACGTTTTGCGAAAGAGAAAAGGCCTACTTTGATATCAAATTGGATCACCATGCAGTAATTTCTTTCTATGAATTTATATGTGCCTTATGTGTTTTGGTTTCGAGTTTTGGCCATTATATGTTGAAATTATTGTTGTTGTTGAAATATGTGAGATCATGCAAAACCCAATCCCAAGAACCCTATTTTGTGCTATGGATGTAGGGTTAAGAGGGTGAAAAAGGTGAGATTTTGGGTTGGTTTTGTTAAAGATTTGTGTTTTAGGATTGAATCCTTGTGTGGTACGTTAAATGTGATGTTTTTGGTGGATTAAGAATGGATTGATAGGGAAGATTAGGCTTCAAATGGTTGGAAGAAAGTTGGAAAACGATTGGGATTGAGATCTGCAGTTTCTGTAGAAATCGCAGGATGAAGATTCTGAAAATTGGTGACGTCGCTCGATCGACGTCAGGGTATGACGTGCGTCGATCGATCGATGTATAACAAGTGAGGGGCTGACGTATTCCAGATGTATGTAGATCGATCGACGTAGGATAAGAGAGAGATCAACGTGTCTCAGATGAATGTCGATCGATCGATGTAGGTTGAGAGAGAGATCGACGTCCCTCAGATGGACGTCGAGCGATCGACGTCAGGGTATGACGTACGTTGATCGATCGACGTCAGGGTATGACGTCCACCTATTTTGTGGGAAAGAAAGAGGGAAGCTAGGGGACCCCTTGTGTTACCCTAGGGACTTCTTAGGACCTGATTGAGGTTAGTCTAAGTCTTGGAAACATGACTTAAGATGGTGAAACAACGGAGGTGACTTCGTAGGGTATTCGAATCGAACTTCAACATGATGACCTAAGGGGTTAGGAATGAGGGTATGTGGCTTTACAGAGTTTAAAAGGAGGAATGTGAGGGTTCATACATTAGCCTTTGGGTTCTAGAATCAATGTTTAGGTGATGTTGACCTGCCGGGAAGAATAAGCTAGAGTGGGTAAGTGAGATGAGTCTCGTGTGACTGGTTGATATGTGAATGTGATTTGAAGTATGTGACTAAAGAATGTGATCGATATGAGGAGCCTTGCACTCTTGCATCATGGCACTTGCATTTGCATAACGTTTTGAAAAGATCTGTGCTTCGGCACAGGGTATAAAGTTTGCGAAATTGGTTGTAATGTGTCATGAGATGGAAATATAAGCTGTGGCACATTACATGGTATAAAGTAGAGCTGTAACGTGTCATGGGATGGAAATATAAGTTGTGGCACATTACAGGGTATAACGTTGGCTGTAATGTGACATGGGATGGAAATATAAGCCATGGCACATTACAGGGTATAAAGTTGAGCTGTGGTGCATCATGGGATGGAAATATAAGCCATGACCCACCACAGGGTATAAAGTTATGTGACCGGACATTGTGACATGCATTGCACTGTTTTGAAAAGAAATTGCACATGCATTTGTGACTGTGTAGTGTAGTGCATATTTTGTCATGCATCACGCGAGTCGTTACGTTATATTTTGTTGTAACTGAATGAATGTCATTGAACTGTTAAATGCGTATGAATTACGGTTCTTGTTCTGGTTTGCTACTAGTCTATACTTTTTTGAAGTTATACAGGACATGTGCCCCATTAATCCCTTGAATTATATATTACTCATGTCTTGCCATGTGTTGATCCCGTATGTCTTATAAGCGGGTTACTTGCTAGCGTTTTTCGCTAAGGGTACTACCTTTATATTTGCAGATGAGCCTAGCTATGATATGATCTTCATAGAGGACGATGGCGAGTGGGCCGAATGGGATGCTTAGAGTCTTATTGGGAGATAGTCGAGGCTGTTGCTAGTTATTTCAGTTTCTTTCATTCACCCGAGGATTTAGTCGGCTTACCATGAACACTCTTTTGTAATTTCCTTACACTGATGTACAAATTGGATGATGTGTATTCGAGAGATGAGACGTCTTGTAGTCTTCTCAGTAAGCTACGGGTGCACCGGTTTGGATCCGCTGTCCGGGTCAGGGCGTTACAGGTGGTATAAGAGCCTAGGCTTCAGATCTACCTCAGAGACCTATGTTATGTCATATAGAGTCTTAAGCTATGATTTTGACCCTAAGTTGATCCATAGGTCTAAGTATGTGATCTTAGATATAAGTTCGAGTTGGTTGGGTGTGTGCGAGCGCGATAAGATTAAGCAATAAGCGTTATTTTCCTTTTAGTTTATGAGTTCCATCCTGTACAACGCATATGGGCTTTCAGTATTTATCTTTGAAACTACTGAATGCTAATAACCGTTGATTTTGCAAACATGCCGCCAAGAAAATGTAGGAACGGCAATAAGAACCACTCTGAGAATGGGGCTCCATCGCAGCTGTGCTTCCCCAGGCCTTGACCAATGCACTATTGGTCATGACCTAAGCTGTGGTGCAACAACATCAGCAGCCACAGGCCCCACCCTCAACGCACTCAGACTTGACATTCTTCTACAAGTGAATGCGGAGGAGTGGTGGCGCAGCAAAACTAACACCGTCGATCACTTGGATCAAACTTTAGAATGAGTTCAAGAGGTATTTCTTGCCGACAGTACGGTCTTCAGAGCATGAATCTAGATGCACGGCAGAAATGTAGAATTAGGCCATGGTATTAGAAAATAAGTTACGATTTTGCCTCTAAGTCACAATCTCAGACATAAGTGATGATTGAACATGAGGCTATCATGAACATAGGTACTGATCTCAGTTATAAGCGATGATTCTAAACATGAGTCACGATCTTAGACATAACTAACGATCTTGATTACGAGTTGACTTTAGACATAAGTACGGAATTAGTAATAAGTGTTGATTATGTACTAATTATGATTTGGAAATAAGACGCGATCTTAGAGGTAAGAATGATGAGCCAAGAACGATCATAGAGATAAGTTATGATCTTAAACTATAGAGGGCCAACGTTTTGGAAACACGTATATCTAAGATATCCCATAATTCTCCCTTATCTAAGGTTGATCACAACTCTCTAAGCCGTGATCTTAGTAACCCTAGTTGAACACTATAATTGAATTGAATGAATTACGATATTAATCAGAATATCCTAGTACAAACATTAGGTCAATATTAATGGGTCAGGCAGTAACTCAGGCTGCCTTACCACTGCAACGTGGTACTCGACACCATTAGGATAAATTAAAGAAGGCTCATATTCTTACTTGGACGGTAACATCAGAACATTAGGAATAATTTGGGACCATAGCTACTAAGAAATGAATTGTAATAGTAGAGTAAATACAAGGAATGATTTATGGTGGGGGTGATAGAAACTAAATAACGATTACTTTATGATCGGTAGAGTTAGTGAAAGATATTGTCAACGGAGTTTATAGTTTACAATTAAGATGCCAATTTTAGAATTACCAAAATAGGCCTATCATATTAGTCTCATTAGCGATATTGAACGGTAGCGACATACGAGAACCGACTATATTATACACCTAGGAACAATAAAGTTTCACAAAATCTTAGCTAAGTGATGAACCCCTAGAAACAATGAGTTACTTGACTTGAGTCGGGTAGGCTTGAAATTGAGGGAGCAAGCATGAGCAAGTAATAATTGCTTTTCAGGTGAGATTTAACTGAATTAGACTTAGCGGTTAAAATGACCCAGTAAGAAGTACGACAGATTAGTGTGGCGCACGGAAGTATGGTGAATGAGAATACCTTAAGACGATTAATATTTAGTTTGCCATGCTAGGATTGGACAGTCTCAGCTAAAGATGTTATCATGAGTAGAAAACATTATACCTATAAGTTACGGTACTTAGGTAGATTTATCCTTGACCCTAAGAGTGGAGTATAGAAATTATACGAAGTATGGATAAATATTTTTCAAGCGGTTAAATATTTCTACCTAAACACGTACACAGGATATACCCTATATTTCAAAGATTTTTCAATTTTTCTAAGTATTTTAACTAGTTTGTTTATTTATAGTTTGCTAACTTAAAATGCTATATCTCTTCGTATTCGTATTTTAACCTGATGGAATTTCAACTACTACTGACAAACTCTGAAAAATAGATACATTTTAAAATGTTGATGATTTGAAGAACAATATGTCTATATATTTCCTATATTATTTCACAAATTTTCGTTTAGCTGTTTATTTTGTTAAAATAATTTGAGTTGTCGACTATTGATATTGCAAGCATTTTATTTTTGGAATTAGCAACCACTTGCCATGAAGTTACCTAATTTTTGCGAAACAAAAAGTAGTTTCAAAACATACATTTTTTTAGAGAAAGAGATATACCATTTCAGATTGTTTTATAAAACTTTACGTCGTTGAGTTTCAAATGGTTTTAAGGCGGTCTTACCTGTAACACTTTTGTGAGTAGATTATACCCATATTCTTTTTCCTCATTTGAGACACTCTTGCGAACAAGTTAGTCATTCTTTTTATAAGAGGTCACGCGAAACAACACCTGCGAAACGATTTTATAATACTTTAGCTCTCATGTTTACAAAAAAAATTAGGGATACTGTATAAATAATTAAAGCTATATTTTGAATTATAGCCACTTAAACTACATTTTATTTAAAAAGAAGCATGTCATACATATATTTCGTATACTAGGCTTATGACGGTATCTCTGAGAAATTAAGAGCATGATCATAGAGCTAGTTGGTAAGTATATAAGAACTGCTTTTGAAGACTTAGTTGTGTTAAGGAGGGGTAACGGTTACCATATTGGCATACACAAGGATGTTAGTATGGTTGAGTATCTAAGTGATAAATCATATGTGATAAGTTTATGAATCGGGTATTGTAGATTGTAATAAGTTGGGTGATACACGTCAGGTGGTGTAAGTGGAAGTTTGTAAGCACTTATTATCGAGGACTAAGTAAGGATTGAATCTCATAAGGACTAGATCACCTTGAGAGATGCTAGTATTGACTAAATTAAATCGTACTAGAGTACAACGCATTTCAAAAAAATACATATACCTTCAGGGAGGAGTCTTGTGAGCAGGGCGTTAAGTTAGAGATTGTGCACACCTAAGAACTGATTTTGGAGGGTTGTTCATGATAGCCAATATAAGTACGATATAGACCGACGATTAAGTTATGAAGCCAGTATAATGACGATACCCTTAAGGTTGATTCGAGAACTATACAAGAATAGGTTACGATCTATCAGACGGAGGACAATGAATTTAAAGAGTACATTGTGTGTATATGCACTGAATGATTTGAGAACTTAGTCCTGTATAGAGGAAGTGAAATGGGTACCATACAGGAATACACAAGGGATACTGATTTCGGTCATGGTCTAACTAAATAAATTATGAGGGTTATACTAAGTCATTGATTTCATGATGCACAAGTTTCGAAGACGAAACGTTTTGTAAGAGGGGTGTAGAATGTTATGTCCCGCACCCTCAGTAGAGTAATTTAAGGATAAAAGGGGTTAAGCGAATTGATGACGGTCAAAGGTAATGAATTAAGAAATTAAATAGTGGATTAAGTGGTATTTATGAAGAGATTAATATTAGAATTAATTAGTATTTAATTTTAGGTTAAATATTAGAATTTAATTATTTAAGATAAATAAGTTAATAGGATATAATTTAGAAACTCCAAATTCACCCTTTCCATATAAAAACTGACTGAACGTCAGTTTCTACCCTTCTCAGAAAAGAAACCGGCGCCCATTCCCCCATCAGGCGATTTTGGCATTCTTCAACCCTAGACAAAGGATTCTTCAAGATCTGCAATTCAAATCTCTTTTTCTTCAATTCTTCTTCGAGTAATCAAGGCAATTAATCTACTTATGAGTTCCTACGTTTTGCGAAAGTGAAAATGCCTACTTTGATATCAAATTGGATCACCATGCATTAATTCTTTCTGTGAATTTATATGTGCCTTATGTGTTTTGGTTTCGAGTTTTGGCCATTATAGGTTGAAATCATTGTTGTCGTTGAAATATGTGAGATCATGAAAAACCAATCCCGAGAACCCTATTTTGTGCTATTCTCGGATGTAGGGTTAAGAGGGTGAAAAAGGTGAGATTTTGGTTTTTTTTGTTAAAGATTTGCATTTTAGGATTGAATCCTTGTGTGGTACGTTAAAGGTGATGTTTTTGGTGGATTAAGATGGATTGATATGAAAGATTATGCTTGGAATGGTTGGAAGAAAGTTGGAAAACGATTGGGATTGAGATCTGCAGTTTCTGTAGAAATCGCAGGATGAAGATTCTGAAAATTGGTAACGTCGCTCGATCGACGTCAGGGTATGACGTATCGATCGATCGATGTATAGCAAGTGAGGGGCTGATGTATTCCAATGTACGTAGATCGATCGACGTAGGATGAGAGAGAGATCGACGTATCTCAGATGAACGTCGATCGATCGATGTAGGTTGAGAGAGAGATCGACGTCCCTCAGATGGACGTCGATCGATCGACGTCAGGGTATGACGTACGTCGATCGATCGACGTCAGGGTATGACGTTCACCTGTTTTGTGAGAAAATAAGGAAGAAAGAGGGAAGCTAGGGGACCCTTGTGTGACCCTAGGGACTTTTAGGACCTGATTGAGGTTAGTCTAAGTCTTGGGAACATGACTTAAGATGGTGAACAACGGAGGAGACTTCGTAGGGTATTCGAATCGAACTTCAACATGAATGACCTAATGGGTTAGGAATGAACGTATGTGGTTTACAGAGTTCAAAAGGAGGAATCTGAGGGTTCCTACATTAGCCTTTGGGTTCTAGAATCAATGTTTAGGTGATGTTGACCTGCCAGGAAGAATAAGCTAGACTGGGTAAGTGAGATGAGTCTTGTGTGACTGGTTGATATGTGAATGTGATTTGAAGTATGTGACTAAAGAATGTGATCGATATGAGGACTCTTGCACTCTTGCATCATGGCACTTGCATACGCATAACATTTTGAAAAGAGATGTGCTTGGGCACAGGGTATAAAGTTTGCGAAATGAGCTGTAATGTGTCATGGGATGGAAATATAAGTTGTGGCACATTACATGGTATAAAGTTGAGTGTAACTTGTATGAGATGGAAATATAAGTTGTGGCACGTTACAGGGTATAAAGTTGGCTATAATGTGACATGGGATGGAAATATAAGCCATGGCACATTACAGGGTATAAAGTTGAGCTGTGGTGCGTCATGGGATGAAAATATAAGCCATGACCCACCACAGGGTATAAAGTTATGTGACCGGACATTGTGACATGCATTGCACTGTTTTGAAAAGAAATTGCACATGCATTTGTGACTGTATAGTGTAGTGCATATTTTGTCATGCATCACGCAAGTCGTTACGTTATGTTTGG
>AP025068.1:13323028-13333997 GCA_036186865.1 Eustoma russellianum
TAGTGGGTTTCGTCAACCTTTGTACTTGATTTTATACTGATGGATTTATTTTAATTGAGTTGTTCATTTTTTATTATCGTTTCCGCGAAAAAATTTCTACGTCGGTTCTGACGTACAAAGAAGTTTGAACGACGCTTTGTAGTCCTCTTAGTAGGCTACGGCGGGTGCACTGTTCCCGATGCTAGGGCTCGGGAGCGGGGCGCTACAGATTGACTCTTGACTTTTTCTATATTTTTAGTTAATAATATCTTCTACAAGTGGACATTATCATAATCTTTTTACATTACTGAAAAGTAGAAGTATTGAGCAACCTCGATCAGAGATATTTGGTTGTATAACGCATTACTTCAAAATATGATGAAATAAAGTAAAATGACTGACTAAGATGGCTACGCTTCTTATTGATCGACAAGCAACTTTCATTATGAGTTATCGGAAAACAACCTTTGTGTGTTTCTAACACGTGGGTATGGTTGCGTACATTCAATCCCTCATACCTATTAAGTTATAAATTGTTTCGATGATGAAAAGATGTTTTAAATAAATTAAAATCGATCGATGTAGGTCAGAAAGCATTCTGTCCAACATCGATCTCTCAACCCAGGAACATCGATCGATCAATGTCACTTCAGTGTCTCCTCAGAGAGACTTCGATCGATCGATGTTAGTCAGAAAGGTTTCTGTCCAACATCGATCTCTCAGGCTGGGACATCGATCGATCGATGTCACTTCAGCCTCTGACATCGATCGATCATTGTCAGGCAGTTTCTGGAGGACATCGATCTCTCCCCTAGGCACTTGGATCGATCGATGTCCTCCAAAATTCAAAATTTTCTGAACGTTGGAACAAAAATCCAAGGGAGATTCATGGTATTTTTCTCTTTTCAATCTTGCTCAAATTTCTTGTGGACTTTAACCCAACATATTACATGCTTCCTTGACTATTGTATCCATGTCTAAGCAATCCTAGGTTGGCTATTGAGGATCAAATAACTACATAGGGTGGCTCAAGACTATTTGAACATCATCTTGACATTTGGATACCTTGTGAAGTCTTGGTGGAGCTTCAAAAACATGGACAACTTTATCTATAAATGAAGAGGCTTGGATGAGGCAAAGACACACTTCCATCATCATCTAGCTTCATCATCCATTGTTGTGTAGTTCTCTCATACTTGTAAATTTGCTTAAAGCTTGTTAAGCTTTTCTTTGCTCTTCATTGTTGTATATTGTGAGATAGTTAGTCAAGCACAAGAGGAACCATAAATATTTGATCTCTTGCTTGTGCTTAGACTAGTGAGAAAGCGTGAACCTTACTATATTTCTTCATCCCACTCTGAGAAGTTCTTGAGGGAACTTTGCTGAAGTTGTGAGGTAGCAAGAAGTTGTTCTTGCTAAGAGATGTAGTTATTGTAGTTGCACAAGTGTGGTTTGTGCAAGAAGTTGATGTTGTTGTTGCTTACACTAAGGTGTTAGTGTAAGTGTTGTTGTGGTTGTTCTTATTACTTTAATAAGAAGAGTAGCTGTTGAAAATCCACTTTGGCAACAAAGTGGTAGTGGAGTAGAATCATTTACGATTCGAACCACTCTATATTCGGTGTACACATTCATTGCATCTCATCTCCCATTCTTGCTCTGATTTAGAATTCCTTTTGAGTTGAGCCAAACAATAAAAATTCCTTGAAAGTGCCAAACACTCTATTCACCCCCCCTCTAGAGTGTATTTCAGACCTAACAGTTGGTATCAGAGTCTAACCTTGATTGCTTGACCTATCTTTGCAAGTAGAAAGGTTAAAGATCATGACAATGACAACCTCAACCTCAACCTCTTCATATCACACTTCATTCTTAAGCCTACTGCACTATTTTCCGGATCAAACACTAAAGCACCTATGTTTGATGTCCAAAATTATTCTTTGTGGAAATTTCGAATGATCAATCATTTGAAAGGCTGTGGATTTGATATATGGAGAGATGTTGTCAAAAGAATTGAAGTTCCTATGATTACCAACTCAAAAGGAGAATCAATGTTCAAAGATGAGGATGACTACACCGACAAAGAGAAGATAAGATTTGCCATAAATGGCAAAGCATTCGATATTCTCTCAAGTGCTCTTACCACCACCGAGCTCATAAGACTTCAAGGTCTTGAAACATCTCATGAGGCATGGAAAAGGCTTGAAATGATACACGAAGGAACTGAGCAAGTATGAATGGCCAAAAGACTCATGCTCATGAAGGAGTATGAGATGTTTGGAATGAAGATCGGTGAGAAGATTGACGAGACAATCGATCGATTCACACGAATAGTGAATCAACTCTCCATGGTGGACAAGAAAATTTCAAATGAAGACATTGTCTCAAATCTCCTCAACTCATTGCCAAGAGAATTGACACCTAAAGTCACCACCATCACCGAATCAAAGAATTTCAAGACTCTTACCCTTGATGAGCTATCCGGTAATCTTCTTACTCATGAAATTCTTATTGATGAACAAAATAGGATGAACCCCATCAAGCCCACACATCATCACACAAAGGATTGATGGTAGAGTCCGATGAATCGGATGAGGAAGTTAACCTTCTAGTAAGAAAATTTAGAAGAATGACAACTACAAACAAAGCTCAAGCAAGAAAGTTTTTCAAAAGACCACATAAAGAAAAGGAAGCAAGTGAAAATTGCTATAGATGTGGTCAACCCAGTCACTTCTTTGCCGATTGCCACGTAAAAGAGCCGCAAAAGCACGAGAAGAAGGTCTTTCCTCAAAAGAAGAAAGCCCTCAATGCGGAGGTAACCACGTGGGATGATCTCTTTTCTGAATCGGAAGGAGAAGAGAGTGAAGATGATGGTGTTGGACTTGTTGCAATAGTTGACAATCCAAAGATTCAACATACTTGTCTCATGGCAATTGAAGATGATCTTGAGGTAAATTCTATTCCTTCAAATTTGCATGATGAAATAGGAGATTTCCAAGATGACTTTGAGAAATTGAATTTAAAATATAAGCATTTGAAGAAAGAGTTCAAGAAATGCATCTTAGAAAATAAGAGCTTGCATTACAAGAATATTTTGATGTTTCAAGAGCATGACATCATACTCACCATGCATAAAACTGTAGCTCTTGAAAATGTAGAAATTAGAAAAGAATGTGAGAAACTAAAGTTAGACTTACAAATGTAGAAATTAGAAAAGAATGTGAGAAACTAAAGTTAGACTTACAAAGACTAACAAATGGTAAACAAAATTTAGACATACTACTTGGAAATCAAAAAATTGGAAATGATAAATCCGGTTTAGGATTTAATTCATCACTTTCTTCTATTAAACCTGAGTCCTTAAAGAAAAAGGCAAACAATAGGAAAAAAACAACAAATTTCATCACCTTCTAAACCAAATCCTGTATCCACTTGTTTTCATTGCAATAAACTAGGACATGTGAAGAATGCATGTAGAGCTAGATTTGTAAGCACATATGTTTGGAAGTCTAAGGGTCAACAAACTAACTCTAAAGGACCCAACCATCAAAGGGTACCAATGCATATATCTTTTGGTTTTGTAGGATCTCAAGATGAATGGAGTAGCCAAAGAAGAAGGAACCGAATGGCTTATGGACAACGGATGTTCAACGCACATGACCGGAGACAAAACGTTGTTCACCAAGCTCAAGCTCTAAGATGGTGGAACGGTGCATTTTGGCAATGGGAGATCCAAAATCCTTTGACATGGAGAAATTGGTAGCTCTTCTTTTACTATTAATAATGTACTATATATAGAAGGGCTTAAGTATAATTTGCTAAGTGTTAGCCAACTATGTGATGCTAATTTTCAAGTTGAATTTGTGAAAAGAAAATATGTTGTGAAAAAGAACGATAAGATTGTTTTTGAGGCTATACGTAAAAATGATGTTTACAAATTTAGCACACATGATTTGATATCACAAAATGTTTCTTGCCTAGTTGCCAAAAATGATTTGACTCAACTATGGCATAGACGACTTAGACACATTAGTTTTAAAAATTTCAAAGAAATTTGCAAAAATGAAAGAGTCCAAGGTCTTCCAAAATTAAATTTCGAAAACCATGGCTTATGTGACACTTTTCAAAAGGCAAAACTTGTTAAAACAAGCTTCAAGCCTAAAAGTGAAATCTCCACCACCAAACCTCTACAATTACTCCATATGGATTTGTATGAGGATATTGGTACGGCAAGTCTAAGTGGAAAACATTACACCTTTGTGGTGGTAGATGACTTCTCTAGGTACACTTGGGTAATGTTCTTAGCTAGAAAGAATGATGCATGCCAATAATTTATAAAGCTTTGTAGGAGATTAGAAAATCAAAGAGAAGACGCAATTAAGGAAATTAGAAGTGATAGAGGTGGTGAGTTTGATGGAGAATTTCAAGAATTTTGTGTACCCAAATGGTATGGACACAATTTCTCAGCTCCAAGAACTCCTCAACAAAATGATGTTGCGGAAAGAAAAAATAGAACACTTCAAGAAATGAGTAGAGCTATGTTAAATGAATTTGAGCTACCTAAATATTTTTGGGCCGAAGCGGTAAATACCGCTTGCCATGTGATAAATAGAGTTTATTTGAGACCATCTCTCAAAAAGACTCCCTATGAGCTTTGGAAAGGTAGAGTACCAAATATTGGTTATTTCAAGGTTTTTGGTTGTAAGTGCTTTATACTTAACACCAAAGATATCTTGGATAAACTCGATTTCAAAGCGGATGAAGGAATCTTCATGGGTTATGATCAAAATAGCAAGGCATTTAGAGTATAAACTAAAAGGAGCATCAAAGTTGAAGAATCAATTCATGTCAAGTTTAGTGAACTCATTGAGTATGAATCAAACTTTAATGATGATGATGATGAAATAATTGAAGTAAGTCATATAGAAAATTTTGAGAATCCAAAAGGTAATAGTGTTATTGACCTAAAGGATTGATCCTCTTTAACATAAGGTTG
Organism: Eustoma russellianum; assembly: GCA_036186865.1. Taxonomy (NCBI): domain Eukaryota; kingdom Viridiplantae; phylum Streptophyta; class Magnoliopsida; order Gentianales; family Gentianaceae; genus Eustoma; species Eustoma russellianum. The sequence continues at coordinate 13,328,001 of AP025068.1, forward strand.
AAGATGAAGAAGTAGGAGGGGATACATCAAATTTACCGGATTCATATAAGTAAAGGAAAGATCACCCTAAAGAATTAATATTAGGTGAAACTAGTCAAGGCATAATGACTAGGAGGAAATTCAATGAAAATGCCTTCATTTCACAAGTTGAACCTAAAAACATAAAGGAAGCAATAAATGATGAAGATTGGGTATTAGCCATGCAAGAAGAACTAAATCAATTTGGAAGAAGTGATGTTTGGGAATTAGTTGCTAAACCTATTGATCATCCCGTAATTGGCACTAAATGGGTATTTAGGAACAAAATGGATGATAAAGGAAACATCACTAGAAACAAAGCTAGGTTAGTAGCTCAAGGATATAGGCAAGAGGAAGGTATAGACTATGATGAGACCTTTGCCCCTGTAGCTAGGTTAGAAGCTATTAGGATGCTATTAGCATATGCATGCTATAAGGATTTCAAAATATATCAAATGGATGTGAAATCCGCATTCTTGAATGGAATAATTCAAGAAGAAGCATATGTAGCTCAACCTCCGGGGTTTCAAAATCATGATTATCCAAATCATGTATTTAAACTCAAAAAGGCCCTTTATAGACTTAAACAAGCTCCTAGGGCTTCGTATGATAGGTTAAGTAACTTCTTACTTGAAAATGAGTTTTCAAGAGGAAAAGTCGACACAATTCTTTTTATTAAAGAACAAGGAAACCATCAATAGCTTGTTCAAATTTATGTGGATGATATTATATTTGGTGCTACTAATGATTCTATGTGTGAGCATTTTGCTAAATTGATGTAAGGAGAATTTGAAATGAGCATGATGAGTGAACTCAACTACTTCCTTGGTCTTTAAATCAAGCAAACTCAAGATGGAGTGACATATCTGAAACGAAGTATACAAAGGATTTGCTCAAGAAGTACAAGTTTGAGGATAATGAGCACAAGTACAAAGCTTGACAAAGACGAAAAAGGAAAGCTGGTTGAGGTAACCAAATATAGGGGTATGATTGGTAGTTTACTATATTTAACCGCTAGTAGACTGGATATTTTGCATGTTGTATGTTTATGTGCTAGATTTCAAAGTATGCCTAAGGAATCGCATTTAGTTGCAATTAAACGTATCTTTAGGTATTTAAAAGGAACTTTGAACTTTGGGTTGTTTTATCCCAAAAGTAGATGTTTTGATTTAAGAGGGTATAGTGACTCCGACTATGCCGGAAATCTTGTTGATAGGAAAAGCACCTCCGAGACACGCCAATTCCTTGGAGATTGCTTAGTTTCTTGGTTCTCTAAGAAACAAAATAGTGTGTCACTTTCAACGACGGAATCCGAGTATGTATCAGCCGCTTCGTAAGGCATCACTTCATAAGAGATTGCATTCAAAAAGGATTAGTTTGCGTTGAATTTGTTCCAACAAATGACCAACTAGCGGATATCTTTACCAAATCACTTCCCACAGAAACATTTGAATCAATTAGAGCAAGATTAGGGATGATAAACAATGGTTAGAGGGTCAAAAATCTCAAAAAATACAGATTCATGCATACATCGATCGATCAATGTGACAGTTTGAGAGACTGATGTCAAGCAAGACATCGATCGATCTATGTCCAAGACATTGATCGATCGAAGTCCCAGACATCGATCGATCGATGTCAGTAGGACAGGTTATTAAATCTGCAATGCCCTTTCTTCCTCTTTCACTTTCCTCTCCAAAAACAAAATCCCTAAAAATTCCTTCGCTTCAAACGATCTACTTCCTCTTCTACACTCAAAATCCTTGCCAAAATCACCATTTTTTCTACAAATCCAACCTTATTCTTCATAAATCCTCTCATTTCCATCTCTCTTTTTACAAAATCCAAACCCTAACCTATCAAATGGCACCAAGAACGAAGAATCCTACAGAAAGGCAAAGAACCTCTGAGGAAGAAGCTATTGCGCTTCAACAATCCAATCCTCAAGTGCCAACGGGGTCTAGGACGCACGAGTTAAGGAAGAAAGCCACTTCCTCTCATGGAGCTATGCTAGATGAAACAAGGAGTAGGCTCACCATCAATAATTTTCCATTGCTCAAATCTGGTGAATACAAAGATGCCTTGAAAGAGCCTACGGGAACAGGTAAATTCGCCTACATCACCCTTAGAGCCCAAAATGTATTCAATGAGTTGGAGCAAAAGAAAAAGACTACCGTTCCATTGAAATTGCTCAAAATTGAGGATATTTTGAGCAATGAAGAATAAAAACCAAGCATTGGTTGGTTTGATGTTCAAAAATGGAGTCCTGTTTGGGAGGTCTCAAAGATGACCAACATGTTCATCCGATATACCTGAATGTTCTATGCAAATATGTGGGTAGACTATAGACTTGGGGTGCCGTATGCTTAGAATACAATTGTAAAAGGTCAATTGCTAATGTTTACGTCTAAAACGATTAATGAGCTACTTGAAGTTCCTGATGAGGGTTTGGAGGATTTTGACCCCTGGAGGTGTGACACTTATAAATATCAAATTTCTGAGGATGAGGTAAAGACATTTCTTGGATTTCACCCCACCAAGAATACAAATGATATGTCTTTAGTTTATACAGTCTTGCTTGCCATTGTGACTTTTTGCATAAATGGCAATTCGGCTAAACTCCTGAGCAATTTAAATTTCTACGTTGCTTATCGTATTGCTATGAAGGAGCCTGTAAACTTTGGGGAAATTGTGTTTGCAAACATGTTGAAAGCCGCCACCAAGAAATCAAAAGCGCTTCCATATAGCAATCTCATATATAGATTGCTTAAAGAAGCTAATGTGGAGTTGAATGACGAATTCACGGATCAAATAACCAACAAAGACTACTACATAAAAGCAAACATTCAACAAATCCACAAGTCCCAGAAAGAGGCACAAAAGCGGGGTGGCTAACAAGAACAAGAAGAGGACGAACCCGAATATCCTATTCCTCCACCATCACCCACTGAACCTCCCACGACACCCTCTTCTCATCCTTCACCACAACCGCATCCACAACCAAGCTCCACTTCCAAAAAGGACAAAGGAAAAGAGCCTATAGAAGAAGGTAGTGGGTCAGATGAGGAGTTCGATGTGGAGGCCGAAATTGACGACATCCGTCATACACTTGGTCAATGGGGGGAGGACTTGACCACGGAAGCAGTCCGTATTGATGATCTCCAAAAAGTGTATAAGAACCTTCAGAACCGTGTCAACACAATTGAAACGAAGGTTAACACTCAAGTCACAACACTGCAAACGGAGCTGGATGTTCAGAAGACGAAATATCAAAAGTTGAAGACAAAGCTCAAGGCAGCCCTCTTCGGATTGTGTTTTTCTTCCGACGAAGAGTAGTTCTTTATGGTTCCCCATTCTCTCGTAGCTATAGAGTATTTTTGCAAGTTTGAGTTTACCTATGTATCTCAAAACTTGATATTTCTTAATGATATTTATCCTTTATTCTCATTTTTTGATGTTTTCAAAAAGTGGGAGAAGTTGTTATCTTGATAAATTGTTATCTTGATATGCATGGTTTATGTTCTTGATATATTGTTTTGGTTTGGTTGGGCATTGGCATGATGTGGTGACATGTTTTGACATAGTTGGTTGGGCATTGCATGATTTGGTTTTTGGCATGTTTTGGCATGGTATAATTGTGGTATGGTTTGGTTGAGCATGAGTCTCTTAAGTTGGCTTTATTGTCCTATCTTGATATGATATTTGTGTTTTGCATAACATAGCTTAGTTTGCGAAGTTGAATTTGGTATAGCATGACATGAAGTTTCTTGATATGCTTGTCATGATATCTGACATATTGAAAGGATGAAAGTATAAAATTTGATGCTTAAGTTGAGGGGGAGCTTTTTGGTATTGATATCACATCTTGGGTAGATTGCATGTTTAAAAGAAATTTTGATGTGTTTATATGATGAGGGAGTATGAACTAAGGGGGAGTTGTAAAATATCAAATTTAGTTGAAAATGTATCATGTAAAAACATCTTTTGAATCGTGGTTTAGAAATCATCAAAAAGGGGGAGATTGTTAAGTTATAAATTGTTTTGATGATGAAAAGATGTTTTAAATAAGTTAAATTAATGTTTGAGACTTGATGCAAGATGAGAAAATCACACTATGTCAAAAATGGTTGAGATTTGAACTCACTGTCCAACGTCGATCTCTCAGGTTGAGGACATTGATCGATCGATGTACTTCAGCCTCTGACATCGATCGGTCAATGTAGGTCAGAAAGCATTTTGTCCAACATCGATCTCTCAACCCAGGAACATCGATCGATCGATGTCACTTCAGTCTCTCCTCAGGGAGACTTCGATCGATCGATGTCAGTCAAAAGGTTTCTATCCAAAATCAATCTCTCAGGCTGGGACATCGATCGATCGATGTCACTTCAGCCTCTGACATCGAACGATCGATGTCAGACAGTTTCAAAAACTGCAAAGTTTCTGGAGGACATCGATCTCTCCCCCAGGCAATTTGATCGATCGATGTCCCCCAGAATTCAAAATTTTCTGAACGTTGGAACAAAATCCAAAGGAGATTCATGGTATTTTTCTGTTTCCAATCTTGCTCAAATTTCTTGTGGACTTTAACCAACATATTACATGCTTCCTTGACTATCGTATCTATGTCTAAGCAATCCTAGGTTGGCTATTGAGGATCAAATCACTATATAGGGTGGCTCAAGAATATTTGAACATCATGTTGACATTTGGATACCTTGTGAAGACTTGGTGGAGCTTCAAAACGTGGACAACTTCATCTATAAATAGAAGAGGCTTGGATGAAGTAAAGACACACTTTCATCATCATCTAGCTTCATCATCCATTGTTGTATAGTTCTCTCATACTTGTAAATTTGCTTAATGCTTGTTAAGCATTTCTTTGCTCTTCATTGTTGTATATTGAGAGATAGATAGTCAAGCACAAGAGGAACCATAAATATTTGATCTCTTGCTTGTGCTTAGACTAGTGAGAAAGTGTGAACCTTACTATATTTCTTCATCCCACTGTGAGATGTTCTTGAGGGAACTTTGTTGAAGTAGTGAGGTAGCAAGAAGTTGTTCTTGCTAAGAGCTTTAGTTGTTGTAGTTGCACAAGTGTGGTTTGTGCAAGAAGTTGCTGTTATTGTTGCTTACACTAAGGTGTTAGTGTAAGTGTTACTGTGGTTGTTCTTATTACTTCAATAAGAAGAGTAGCTGTTGAAAATCAACTTTGGCAACAAAGTGGTAGTGGAGTAGAATCATTTACGATTTGAATCACTCTATATCCGGTGTACACATTCATTGCATCTCATCTCCTATTCTTGCTCTGATTTTGAATTCCTTTTGAGTTGAGCCAAACAAGAAAAATTCCGCAAAAGTGTCAAACACTCTATTCACCTCCCCTCTAGAGTGTATTTCGGACCTAATAATACCCGCCATAGGGGAGCCTCGAAGGCAGTGAAGTAATGTTGTTATTGTTTGTTATATAACGCTTTAATTCCTTCATAATAAAAAGAAAGGGAAATCAAGGAAAGTCCTACAATTCGAACTTTTATTAGCATAATCGTCAATGTCTATCATTCAATAATAGCATAAACATATAGGCTTATACTTTCTCATACTTGTAATTTCTTATACAATTTCTCATACTATTCTTCATTTCCGTCAGTGGAAGCAGGCTAGTCCCCGTTTTCCGTTCTTATCATTGCAAAACTTTTTATTCTTTGTTTGGTATTTTGCAATTATTTATTTATTTTTATTTCAGATTTTCTTTTTTTTGTTATTTAGATTTTTCTAGTTATGTTTTATTTAATCTTTAATTAGAAATTGTATGTTACTTAGGAAAAGGTAATGCTACACAGATCGAGAATTTCATTTATACAATGCCAATAAGCTTTCTTTTTCATTTTCAAAAATGAAAAAATTTGAAAAAATAAAATTATTGCGGGGGAGGAGAATGTTTTATTGCAGGGTGTGTGTGTGTGGGGGGGGGGGGGG
>AP025068.1:13334007-13360959 GCA_036186865.1 Eustoma russellianum
GGGGGGGGGGGGTGTGTTGCACTTGGCTGTCTAACATAATCAAATGTATGATTTCAATGCATGGGACAAAGTCTTTTCATATAACTCATATGAAAATCATATATTTATGTTATGATGAGAAACTTATGCATATAATGAGTAACAAAACTGCACGACTGCATTTAAAATGAATGAAATAATCAAACAAGGGAAATAGTTTATTCACAAAAGTCTTGTCTTGTAGCAGTCCGTTCCGAACCTTAGTATTCGAAATGGTTCACCGGTTATATTCTGCTAAGAGAAATATAAGACATTGATACCAATCAAATATACGTCATCTGTGTGACGCAAAATGATGTGAGCAGAAGTTCTAAAATAAAAGAAACTTCATTAATCATTAAACAATAAACTCGGCAAATACAATTCAAATACAAAATTGTATCTCCGATCTAACTCTAAACCACTTGCAGACACGCCAAATTCACAAAATAAAATCTCAAAATAAATATATAAGTAAATCTCTTCAGCAAACTCTCGAGTCATCAATTCCCCCACTCGGACTCATCCTCAATGTAGACTAGATCATAGTCTTGCTTATCTGCAAAACCATAACAAGGTATAGTATGTATAACCGAACATCGCTCAAGAAGTAGCATTTCTGTACTCATTATGGGATCATACACGGGGAAACATGTGTAGTTACATAAATAACAACATAGAAAATATCAAGTTTTTCATTCGCAAATAAAATTATAAACAAACAATCATCAAAGTCATACTAATCCTATCATCCACTTAATATCCAATCTGAAGTTAGTCATAATCCAAATCCAATGATGCAGTTTGACAAATTGATGAATGCAAGGTCAAAATCAAATTCCAAAATCAATTTCTAAATTTTCAAAGTTTCTAATTCAAAAATCAAAGCCAAATCCGCTACCAAACCGGTACCAAATTCAAATATCCAAATCCGAGTCCAACTCATTACCAAATCCAAATTTCAAAAACCAAATATTAATGCAATGGCCGTAGCACTTTTCTTACAAGTGACTTATAGCGCAAGGCTTACAAATTGATCTCCCCAATAATCAATATGCCCAGGCACTCTATCGAAATAGCCAATATGCCTGGGTGCTCTAGTGACGGCCAACATGCCCTCACACCCTGTCTCGGAATATGTAGCTACGCTTGGATGTTCCGTTTGTTCGGGATCAATTCGACTTACCGATATAATTCCCTTGCAAGGGTGAATTTTGTAGAATGCAATGCAAGATTTTTCAGAAATATTTTCAAAATGTCCAAATAATTTCCCAAAACAAGATATTTTCCAAAACAAATACCAAATGTACAATCACAAATTATTTCAATTAACCAATCACAAACACACCAAATAATCAAATATACCAAACGACACCTATCACCCGTGTATATACACATATATATACACACACATATGCATATATATAAATATATATGTATGTATATTTATATATATATATATATATATATGTATGTATGTGTATATATGTGTATGTGTGTGTGTATATATACAAACATGCCTGCGCCATACATATGAATATACATGTATATACATGCACATACTTCCCTCGACCCACTTTTTCCCTAATCGACTACCTAACTCACCTCACCTGTGCCCCAACACACTCGTCTCCCCCACTGCCCCACCACTAGAACCGCCTTTCCACCCCACTCCCTCGACCAGCCTTTCCCCCTTCTACCCAAAACTCACACCACCTGTCTTTTCTCACATCTAATACCATAGGCAGCAAACACAGTGCACATCTAACACTCTACACCTATGCACATGCTGCCACATGCCTCACACGTCACCACGAGCAGCCACTAGTGCTGCCGTGTTTCCACCAGAATTTATCTTATGCTATTTCCAACCGTATTCCACCACCAAATCATGCAAAAACTCAAATTTTACCAATATGAAATTCATCAAAAATCGATACAATTTCCCAAATTCAGACAAATTACAACCACACATATTTCATAACTCATAAATTATATGCTTATAAAAATTATGTCACCACTTATGACAAAAATCTATTTTGGCCAAAATCTCATAACCAAATAATCTGTTCGGCCTATCACATATCAAATTTATAAGACAATCAACTACCAAAATATATATGTTTTAGCCTAATAGAAGGATGTTATATGTATATATCTACGTATCAGGCCTATAAAAAATTTCCGAAAATTCATCCTCCCAATAACTTTCGGTTCCTACATATATACTACATAAAAATTACATCTTTGTACCAATTCATACAAATTCGGCCATACACATACATATATATAGCCATTTATGCAATCAAATATAGACATGCATGATCCTTGAGTTTATACAAAAAGACACATATATGGTTTGCAAAATCATACCGAGTACGGATAGGATATTTACATTCGCTCTGTATATACTATACCGAATGATGGCCAGGGTTTGTGTTGAATAAAATTTACCCTTTTTTCTTCTCCTTCTTTCTTCTCTTCTTTTTCCTTCCTTCCCCCTTCTTCCTTCTTTCTCTCGGCTCCTCCTCTCTTTTTCTCGCTTTTGGCCAGCTGTGAAATGGGGAAGGGTAGATGAATCATACATATTTGATTTTTTGCTTGTGTTTAGACTAGCCAGAAAGTGTAAGCCCCCACTACTTCTCAAAATCCACTGTTAAAGAGTTCCTTGATAGGACTTTGTTGAAGTGGTGATATGGCTGTTGTTGTTGCACAAAATTATTTTGTGCAAGAAGTTATTGTTGTTGTTTCTTACACTAAGTTGGTAGTATAAGTATTCTTGTTGTTGTTCTTATTCAGAGTAATAAGAAGAGTTTCTGTTGAAAATCTATTTTGAAAACAGAGTGGTAGTGAATTAGAATCTTTTAAGATTCGAACCACTCTATGTCATATGTATTTATTTATTATCTCTCATCTTCTTTCTTTATTTGATTTGAAGAGAATTTGAGTTGGAGTGAGTCAAAAAATGAAAATTTTCACAAAATTACCCAACACTCTATTCACGCCCCTCTAGATTGATTGTAATGGACCTTACAATTGGTATCAGATCCTAACCTTGATTGCTTGGCCAATTTTTGCAAGTAGCAAGGTTAAAGATCAAGGAAATGACAACCTCTTCATCTTACAGTTCAACCTACAAACCAACCACATTATTCACAGCCTCAAACACCAAAGCTCCGATGTTTAACGCTCAAAACTATTCTCTGTAAAAATTGTGAATGATAAATCATTTGAAAGGTTGCGGATTTAATATATATATAGATCTGTTGTCAAAGAAATTGAAGTTCCTATGATTACCAACTCTGAAGGAGAATCAATGTTCAAAGATGAGGATGATTACACCAATGAAGAGAAGGCAAATTTTGTTATAAATGGAAAGACATTTGATATTCTCTCAAGTGCTCTAACCATTACCAAACCCATAAGACTTCAAGGTCTTGAAAACGCCCATGAAGCATGGAAAGGCTAGAGATGATACATGAAGGGATTTAGCAAGTAAGAATGGACAAAAGACTTATACTTATGAAGGAATATGAAATGTTCGGAATGAAGAGTGGCGAAAACATTAAGGAGACCATTGATCGATTCAACCGAATAGTGAATCAACTCTGCATGCTTGACAAAAAAATATCAAATGAATATCTTGTCTCGAAACTTCTCAACACTTTACCATAGAATGGACACCCAAAGCGACTGTAGAAAAACTTCACTGTGCTTGATCTGCTTTTTGGAACTAGCAACAATCATGCGGATTCGCCACAAACAACTAACACAATATGTGAAAATGCAGAAGAATCAAACAAAAGAAACATACAAGGAGACAATAGAAGAGAGAATCACAAAATTTTATTAAGGCAAAATCAATTCGAGTTGCAGAATTGAACTTTTGTCGAACACTTATACACACAAAGGAGGTAACAAATTAACTGTCTATATGAAATTACAAGAATATCCCTGCAACTAACTTTCCTACTGTTTTAACTTCAGCAGTAAAATTGTCATTTCCTCGTGTTTAAATGATTCTCGCCTTTATTTCTTCTTCCTCAGCAACTCTTTCCCCTACCTTTCTTTACTCGTTGATCCAGCCACTATATCTCCTCCAATCTATGTTTCTTTTGCTTGTTATTCGATATCATCCGCTGATTAAACCTTCTATCCTATGGCTACACAACATTCCCACAAGGATCATCACTTGCATCTAGGTGATCTCCACAGCTTCCCCTTGACCTCATACTAGCTATTCTTTTGACACTCCCTCAAGCCTGGCTTGGTGTGGAAGTTGTATGTTCCAAGAAGCTGTAACAGATCAGTGAGTCTTCTGCTATTTAATGGCTTTGTGAAAATATCAACAAGTTGCTGTCGGGTGTGTACATGCATAAGATTTACCACTCCTTCTAACGCCTTATCATTTACCACATGTAAATCTATCTTGATGTGTTTTGTTCTCTCATAGAACACAGGATCCTCAGCAATGTACAAGACACTTTTGCTATCATAAAACAATTCCACTAGTTATGGTCCTTTAGTCCTAAATCTTTTGCCAAGTATAGAAGCCATTGTACCTTACAGATTACCATTGTCATGGCTCTGTATTCTGCTTCTGTAGAATATATTAAGGTAGTTGTTTGCTTCTTGGTCTTCCAAGAAACCAAAGCTCTTCCTAAAAATATGCAATACCTAGTGACAGACCTCCTTGTCCCTAGCAACCTACCTAATCAGAGTCCACAAATCCCTTTAACCTCAGGTCTCTTATGCTAGGAAATAAAATCCTCTGTCCAATTGTAGCTTTCAGATATCTCAGTAATCTGTGTGCTGCCCTCAATTTATTCAAGGTGGGACAATCCAAAAATAGATTCAACTGTTGAACAGTGAATGATATATATGGTGTGTTAATTGTTAACTAGATCAATTTGCCTACCAATTTTTTGTAATGTGTGATGTCAAGAGCTCTTGGTCATTGTGCATCAACTTGACATGGCTCTCCACTGGGCTCATAGCAAGTTTTGAGCCTAGAAATCCAATTTCCTCCAACAATTGCACAGTATAATTCCTTTAGCTTATGTGTAGTCCCTTTTGTGATCTAACAACTTCTATCCCTAAACAGTATTTTAGGTCCCCTAGAATTTTAATATGGAAATTTGAATGCAAAGGAGCTTTGATCTCCTATATTGCATCAACATTGTCACATACAATAATAACATCATCGACATATACCAACAACACATGTAAATATCTGCTTATCATCCTAGTGAATAGGGTATAATCATTCCTTGATTGTGTAAATCCTTGTGCAACCAGAAAATTAGTCAACTTGGCATTTCACTCTCTACTAGCTTGTTTCAACCTATATAATGATTTCTGCAACTTACACACTAAGTGAGGGTGTGACAATCTAATCCCTTGTGGGGGGGAGGGTGTCATGTATATATCTTCATGAAGATCCTCGTGTAAAAACGCATTGTTCACATCTAACTGGTGCACATGCCAACCATATCTTGCCACCATGGCCAACAGCATCCTTACAGTAGCCATTAACCTTCATTGACTTGAGAGTTGAACCTATTGAAGGTACTCCTCCACCTTGTGTGCATGAACTTAGTGAGACAAATAGAAATATTTCTCATACTAATATTGATACATGGAATGTAGATAATGCATCACACATTCATTGTAAGGTCTGGAATACACTCTAGAGGGGGGGTGAATAGAGTGTATGGCTCTTTTGCGGAATTTTCTTGTTTTTCTCAACTCAAAAAGATATTCAAAATCAGAGCAAGAATTGGAGATGAGAGACAATGAAAGAGTACACCGGATATAGAGTGGTTCGAATCGTAAATGATTCTACTCCACTACCACTTTGTTTCCAAAGTGGATTTTCAACAACTACTCTTCTTATTATGAACAATAAGAACAACCACAGCAACACTTACACTAACACTTTAGTGTAAGCAACAACAACAGCAACTTCTTGCACAACACACTTGTGCAACTACAACAACTACAGCTCGTAGCAAGAACAATTTCTTGCTTCCTCACAACTTCAACAAAAGTTCTCTCAAGAACTTCTCACAGTGGGTTGAAGAGATATAGTAAGGTTCACACTTTCTCACAAGTCTAAGCACAAGCTAGAGATCAAATAATTATAGTTCCTCTTGTGCTTGACTCTCTTTCTCTCAATATACAACAATGAAGATCAAAGAAAGCTAGACAAGCTTTGAACAAATTTACAAGTATGAGAGAAAAGTACAACAATGTAAAATGAAGCTAGATGATGTTGAAAGTGTGTAATTGCTTCATCCAAGCCTTCTACATTTATAGAAGAAGTTCACCACGTTTTTTGAGGCCTTCCACCAAGTCTTCATCTTCAAAATGTCAAAATAGTGCCCAAATAGTCTTTAGCCACCCTATGGAGTGATTTGATCTTGGATAGCCACCCTAGAGAATCTTAGACATGTTTAAAATAGTCAAGGAAGCATGTAGTATGTTAGGTTAAAGTCCACAAGAATTTTGAGCAAGATTGGAGAGAGAAAATATCATAGATCTCCCTTGGATTTTGTTCCAACGTTTGAAAATTTTTGAACTCTGGAGACGTCGATCGATCTACGTGCCAGAGCTGAGAGATCGACGTCTCTCAGAATGACGTCGATCGATCGACGTCTGCCTGGCTGAGAGATCGACGTCTCTCAGAATGACGTCGATCGATCGACGTCTTTAGGCTGAGAGATCGACGTCTCTCAGATGTACGTCGATCGATCGACGTACTCTTAGCTGAGAGATCGACGTCTCTCAGATGTATGTCGATCGATCGACATACCTTAATCTGAGAGATCGACGTCTCTCAGTTATACGTCGATCGATCCACGTCTCTTGGCTGAGAGTATGACGTGGATCTGAAAGCTCAAACGTTTACCAAGCTTCACACGAACGAAACCATGTGCCTCCTGAGGGCCTGATATATACTTCAACCGATCCATGAGAAATTTACGTCTCGCACATGTTTTTCTCAATTTGCTTCAATCTTAAGGTGTGAAAAAAAAAACATCTCTTTTTTTTTTATATCATCAAAACATTTTATAATCTAACAATCTCCCCCTTTTTGATGATTTCAAAACCAAGATTCTAAAAGATGTTTTTGCTTCATTTTAACTATTTGAATGTTTTAAACTTGAAACATATCAATCTCCCCCTAAGTATATGCAATCTATACCTTCCACAATAATCAATGTGAACCAGATTCTGCAAATCCAATCATCCTTAAAGTTGCTCCCCCTCAACCAGATAACTTTTCATGCTCATTTTCATTTCACCAACAATTGTCAAAGATTCCAATTTTCAAGCTTACCTCATTTTGTCAAAGAAAAGCAACATGCCAATAAATCAATAGACCATGCCAATAAACCATGCCAATAGACCATGCCAATAAACCATGCCAACCATTTAAGCAACATGCCAATAAAGCAACAAATAAGTCAAATAAGCCACTTAATCAACCAATGAGCCACTAAGCCACTTAAGCAAACAACAACCATTTTCTCCCCCTTTTTGAAAGCATCAAAAAAATAAGCAACAATACTTCATTAAATTCAAAGACACATTCAAGTTTTTACAACCAAAACGCTAAGCTAGAACTAGAAGCAAGCTAAAATACATCACTCTAGTCTTCATCCGAAGAAAACGTGATTCCAGGAATACACGCTTTCATTTTTGCCTTGAACTTGGCAAATCTTGATTCATGCATAGATACTTTGCCTTTTAGCTCGCCAACCTCCTGTTGGAGACTGATAACTTGAGCTTGAAGCTCCGGGACATTTGAGCTCAGGTGACTTGGTTCTGCATGAGTCTCTGGTTCAGGAATAGGTGCCTCATGCGGAAAGTCTTCCTCTTCTTCCCTTGCCTCTTCCTCCTGTTCTCTTCTCATTGCTTCTTTTCTAGATTTTAGTATTTGTTGAATATTGACTTTATCGTAGAAGTCTTTGTGCGTAATACTGTCAATATCTGTGTCATCAACCTGAATACCCGACTTCACAAGCATCCGATAAATAAGGTTACTATAGGGTAAGGCCTTGTTTTGTTTGGTTGCTGCTTCGACAACATTTGTCATGAAAAGCTCCCCAAAGTTAACCTTCTCCTGGTTAGCTATTCGGTATGCTATGTAGAAGTCAAGGTTACTTGGCAGTTTTGCAGATTTACCATTGATACAGAATGTAACAATGGCCAGAAGAGTGCGGTAGACTAAAGGCATATCATTTGTGTTTTTACTAGGATGGAAGCCTAGAAAAGTCTTAACTTCATCTTCAGATACTTTCCATTTGGCTGCATCCCATTTCCACGCATCAAACTCAAAATACCCTTCGTTGGGTACACCAATCAGGTCACAAATTTTTTCAACTTTCCATTTGATATGGTGTCCATCAATAACAGAGTGTAGAGCTAAGGGAAGGTTATTTATGTATTCAATCCACAAATTTGCATAAAATAGTCGAGTATACCTAGTGGACATTTTTGACATCTCATGCTCATTCCATATACTCCTCCACTCTTGAACATCTAACCACTCAATGATTGGGCTCAGTTCGTTATTGCTTAGAATATCATTTATTCTAAGCAACTTGAGTGGGATGGTTGCTCTTTCATCATCGTCCCATTTATCATATAAAATTTGTGAATGTCTAGTTATATACCTTATTTGCCCCGGGGGCAAAGGTTCCGTCAAGGCATCCTTGGCATCTTTGGCTTTGATCCAAGGAAAGTTGGAGAGAGTTAGCCCACTTCTAATCCCGGCAAGGACACGCCCTTGACTCATGTCCATAGATTGCTTCATCCTAGGTTGAGAAGATTGTCCTTGAGAGGAGCTTGATCCTTCTCCTCCACCTCTAGAAGATCTTGGCCTCTTGGTTGTGTTTTTACTCCTTGAAGACATTTTAAAGATTTTAGGGCTTGAAAGATGAGAAATCTTGGATGAGATGGATGAATTCAAGAGATGAACTCAAGAATCAAGAGCAGAGATGAGTTAACTCTTGATTTGGAGATGAAATTTGAGAGAGAAGTGGTTTTGGAAAGAGGGCCGCCTGATTTGGTAGGGTTTCTGCCGAAGTTTTTGAGTGAAAAATGAGGAAGGGTCGCGTTTTGCAGAGATTTTATAGTTGCAGAATTCGACGACGTCGATCGATCGACGTCTGAATTCGACGTACGTCGATCGATCGATGTCAGAGATCGACGTACGTCGATCTCTTGTTTTGATACGTCGATCGTTCGACGTGTCCCTGATTTTGAAATTTTCAGTTTTCATCTCTTTAGCTTATGTTTATCATTCCTAGCCTCGTTCTAATTGATTCGAATGTCTCAGTGGGAAGGGATTTGGTAAAGATGTCCGCCAGTTGGTCATTTGTTGGAACAACTCAATGCATACCAATCCTTTTTGAATGCAATCTCTTATGAAGTGATGTCTCACTTCAATGTGTTTTGTTCTACTATGATGAACCGGGGTTTGTGCTATACTTATGGCTGAGGTATTGTCACATAGGATGGGAACTTTATCAAACTTAACATTTGTATCATTCAATGTGTTTGTCATCCAAAGTAGTTGTGCACAACATGAAGCGGCCGATATATATTCGGATTCCGCCGTTGATAGTGATACACTATTTTGGTTTCTTAGAGAACCAAGAAACTAAGCAATCTCCAAGGAATTGACATGTCCCGGAGGTGCTTTTCCTATCAACAAGATTCCAGCATAGTCGGAGTCACTATATCCTCTTAGATCAAACAACCATTTTTGGGATAAAACAATCCGAAGTTCAAAGTTCCTTTAAATACCGAAAGATACGTTTAATGGCAACTAAATGCGATTCCTTAGGCATACTTTGAAATCTAGCACATAAGCACACAGCATGCAAATATCCGGCCTACTAGCAGTCAAATAAAGTAAACTACCAATCATACCCCTATATTTTGTTACCTCAACCGGCTTTCCTTTTTCGTCTTTGTCAAGCTTTGTACTTGTGCTCATCGGAGTACTCACACTTCTTCCATCCTCGAATTTGTACTTCTTGAGCAAATCCTTCGTATACTTTGTTTGAGATATGTACACTCCATCTTGAGTTTGCTTGATTTGTAGACCAAGAAAGTAGTTGAGTTCACCCATCATGCTCATTTCAAATTCTCCTTCCATCAATTTAGCAAAATGCTTACAAAGAGAATCATTAGTAGCACCAAATATGATATCATCCACATAAATTTGAACAAGCAATTGATGGTTTCCCTTGTTCTTTAATAAAAAGAGTAGTGTCGACTTTTCCTCTTGAAAACTCGTTTTCAAGTAGGAAGTTACTTAATCTATCATACCAAGCCCTAGGAGCTTGTTTAAGTCCATAAAGTGCCCTTTTTGAGTCTAAAAACATGATTTGGATAATCATGATTTTCAAACCCTGGAGGTTGAGCTACATAGACCTCTTCTTGAATTATTCCATTTAAGAATGCGGATTTCACATCCATTTGGTATAGTTTGAAATCCTTATAGCATGCATATGCTAATAACATCCTAATAGCTTCTAACCTAGCCACGGGGGCAAAAGTCTCATCGTAGTCTATGCCTTCCTCTTGCCTATAGCCTTGGGCTACTAACCTAGCCTTGTTTCTAGTGATGTTTCCTTTATCATCCATTTTGTTTCTAAATACCCATTTAGTGCCAATTACGGGATGATCACTCGGTTTAGCAACTAATTCCCACACATCACTTCTCTCAAATTGATTTAATTCTTCTTGCATAGCTAATACCCCAATCTTCATCATTTATTGCTTCTTTTATATTTTTAGGCTCAACTTGTGAAATGAAGGCATTTTACATTGAATTTTCTTCTTGTCATTACACCTTGGCTAGTTTCTCACCTAGTATCAACTCTTTAGGGTGATCTTTCCTATATTTATATGAATCCGGCAAATTTGAGGTATCCCCTCCTACTTCTTCATCTCAATCTTAAGTGGATCAATCCTAAGGTCGATGACAATATTACCTTTTGGATCCTCAAATTTGTCTATGTGACTTACTTCGATTATTTCATCTTCATCGTCATCATTATTATTGTTTGACTTATCATCAATGAATTCACTAAACTTGACATGAATGGATTCTTCGACTTTCATACTTCTCTTATTATATACTCTAAATGCCTTGCTATTTTGAGCATAACCCATAAAGATTCCTTCATCCGCTTTGAAATCGAGTTTGTCCAAGTTGTCTTGGTGTTAAGTATAAAACACTTACAACCAAAACCTTGAAATAACCAATATTTGGTATTCTACCTTTCCAAAGCTCATAAGGAGTCTTTTTGAGAAATGGTCTCAAATAAACTCTATTGATCACATGACAAGCGGTATTTACCGCTTCGGCCCAGAAATATTTGGGTAGCTCAAATTCGTTTAGCATGGCTCTACTCATTCTTGAAGTGTCCTATTTTTCCTTTCCCACAACACCATTTTGTTGAGGAGTTCTTGGAGTGAAAAATTGTGTCCATACCCTTTGGATACACAAATTCTTGAAACTCTCCATCAAAACTCACCAACCTCTATCACTCTATTTCCTTAATTGGGTCTTCTTCTTTGATTTTCTAATCTCTTACAAGCTTTATATAAATTCTGACAAGCATCATTCTTTTTAGCTAAGAACATTACCCAAGGTGTACCTAGAGTAGTCATCTACCACCACAAAGGTGTAATGTTTTCCACTTAGACTTGCTGTACCAATATCCCCATACAAATCCATATGAAGCCATTTGTAGAGGTTTGGTGGTGGAGATTTCACTTTTGGGCTTGAAACTTGTTTTTAACAAGCTTTGCCTTTTGACAAGTGTCGCATAAGCCTTGATTTTCGAAATTCAATTTTGGAAGACCTTGGACTTTTTCATTTTTGCAAATCTCTTTGAAATTCTTGAAACTAATGTGTCCAAGTCGTCTATGCCATAGTTTGAATCAAATCGTTTTTGGCAACTAGGCCAAGAAACATTTTGTGATATCAAATCATGTGTGCTAAATTTGTAAACATCATTTTTACGAATAGCTTCGAAAACAATCTTATCGTTCTTTTTCACAACACATTTTCTTTTCACAAACTCAATTTGAAAATTAGCATCACATAGTTTGGCTAACACTTATCAAATTATACTTAAGCCCTTCTACATATAGTACATTATTAATAGTAAAGGAAGAATACCAATCTTCCATGTCCAAGGATTTTGGCTCTCCCATTTCCAAAATGCACCGTTCCACCATCTTGGAGCTTGAGCTTGGTGAACAACGTCTTGTCTCCGGTCATGTGGTGTTGAACATCCGCTGTCCATAAGCCATTTGGTTCCTTCTTCTTTGGCTACTCCATTTATCTTGAGAGCCTACAAAACCAAAAGATGTATTGCATTGGTACCCTTTGATGGTTGGGTCCTTTAGGGTTAGTTTTTCGACCCTTAGGCTTCCAAACATATGTGCTCTCAAATCTAGCTCTACATGCTTTCTTTACATGTCCTAGTTGTTGCAATAAAACAAGTGGGTACATGCTTTGGTTTAGAAGATGATGAATTTTGTTGTGTTTTTTCTATTGTTTGCCTTTTCTTTAAGGACTTAGGTTTAATAGAAGAAGATGATGAGTTAATCCTAAACCGGATTTATCATTTCCAATCCTTTGATTTCCAAGTAGTATGTCTAAGTTTGTTTTTTTACCATTTGTTAGTCTTTGTAAGTCTAACTTTAGTTTCTCACATTCTTTTCTAATTTCTTCATTTTCAAGAGCTACGGTTTTATGCATGGTAAGTATGATATCATGCTCTTGAAACATCAAAATATTTTTGTCATGCAAGCTCTTATTTTCTAAAATGCATTTCTTGAATTCTTTCTTTAAATGCTTATATTTCAATTTAATTTCTCAAAGTCATCTTGCAAATCTCCTATTTCATCATGCAAATTTGAAGGGTTTAGAATTTACCTCAAGGTCATCTTCTATCGCCATAAGACAAGTATGTTGAACCTTTGATTTTCAACCATTGCCACAAGTCCAACACCTTGATCTTCACTCTCTTCTCCTTCCGATCCGAAAGGAGATCATCCCACGTGGTTACCCTCCGCCATTGAGGGCTTTCTTCTTTTGAGGAAAGACCTTCTTCTCTTGCTTTTGCGGCTCTTTTACGTGGCAATCGGCAATGAAGTGACCGGGTTCGACCACATCTATAGCAATTTTTCACTTGCTTCTTTTCTTTAGATGGTTTCTTGAAAAACTTTCTTGCTTGAGCTTTGTTTCTAGTTGCCATTCTTCTAAATTTTCTTACAAGAAGGGCAACTTCCTCATCCGAATCATCGGACTCTACCACCAATCCCTGTTGGTGATGTTTGTGTAGGCTTGATGGGATTCATCCTATTTTGTTCATCAATAAGAATCTCATGAGTAAGAAGATTACCGGATAACTCATCAAGAGTAAGAGTCTTGAGATTCTTTGATTCAGTGATGGCGGTGACTTTGGGTGTCCATTCTCTTGGCAAAGAGTTGTGGAGTTTGAGACAAGGTCTTCGTTTGAGATTTTCTTGTCAACCATGGAGAGTTGATTCACTATTCGTGTGAATCGATCGATTGTCTCCTCAATCTTCTCACCACTCTTCATTTCCGAACATCTCATACTCCTTCATGAGCATGAGTCTTTTGGCCATTCTACTTGCTCAGTTCCTTCATGTATCATTTCAAGCCTTTTCCATGCCTCATGGGCTGTTTCAAGACCTTGGAGTCTAATGAGCTCAGTGGTGGTAAGAGCACTTGAGAGAATGTCAAAAGCTTTGCCATTGATGGCGAATTTATCTTCTCTTCTCTTCGTCGGTGTAGTCATCCTCATCTTTAACATTGATTCTCCTTTTGAGTTGGTAATCATTGGAACTTCAATTCCTTTGACAACAGCTCTCCATATATCAAATCCACAGCCTTTCAAATGATTGATCATTCGAAATTTCCATAAAGAGTAGTTTTGGGCATCAAACATAGGAGCTTTAGTGTTTGATCCGGAAAATAGTGCAGTAGGCTTGGAAGATGAAGAGGTTGAGGTTGAGGTTGTCATTGCCATGATCTTTAAACCTTGCTACTTGCAAAGATAGGCCAAGCAATCAAGGTTAGGCTCTGATACCATTGTAAGGTCCGGAATACACTCTAGAGGGGGGGGAATAGAGTGTATGGCTCTTTTGCGGAATTTTCTTGTTTTTCTCAACTCAAAAGATATTCAAAATCAGAGCAAGAATTGGAGATGAGAGACAATGAAAGAGTACACCGGATATAGAGTGGTTCGAATCGTAAATGATTCTACTCCACTACCACTTTGTTTCCAAGTGGATTTTTCAACAACTACTCTTCTTATTATGAACAATAAGAACAACCACAGCAACACTTACACTAACACTTTAGTGTAAGCAACAACAACAGCAACTTCTTGCACAACACACTTGTGCAACTACAACAACTACAGCTCGTAGCAAGAACAATTTCTTGCTTCCTCACAACTTCAACAAAAGTTCTCTCAAGAACTTCTCACAGTGGGTTGAAGAGATTATAGTAAGGTTCACACTTTCTCACAAGTCTAGCACAAGCTAGAGATCAAATAATTATAGTTCCTCTTGTGCTTGACTCTCTTTCTCTCAATATACAACAATGAAGATCAAAGAAAGCTAGACAAGCTTTGAACAAATTTACAAGTATGAGAGAAAAGTACAACAATGTAAAATGAAGCTAGATGATGTTGAAAGTGTGTAATTGCTTCATCCAGCCTTCTACATTTATAGAAGAAGTTCACCACGTTTTTGAGGCCTTCCACCAAGTCTTCATCTTCAAAAATGTCAAAATAGTGCCCAAATAGTCTTTAGCCACCCTATGGAGTGATTTGATCTTGGATAGCCACCCTAGAGAATCTTAGACATGTTTAAAATAGTCAAGGAAGCATGTAGTATGTTAGGTTAAAGTCCACAAGAATTTTGAGCAAGATTGGAGAGAGAAATATCATAGATCTCCCTTGGATTTTGTTCCAACGTTTGAAAATTTTTGAACTCTGGAGACGTCGATCGATCTACGTGCCAGAGCTGAGAGATCGACGTCTCTCAGAATGACGTCGATCGATCGACGTCTGCCTGGCTGAGAGATCGACGTCTCTCAGAATGACGTCGATCGATCGACGTCTTTAGGCTGAGAGATCGACGTCTCTCAGATGTACGTCGATCGATCGACGTACTCTTAGCTGAGAGATCGACGTCTCTCAGATGTATGTCGATCGATCGACATACCTTAAGCTGAGAGATCGACGTCTCTCAGTTATACGTCGATCGATCCACGTCTCTTGGCTGAGAGTATGACGTGGATCTGAAAGCTCAAACGTTTACCAAGCTTCACACGAAACGAACCATGTGCCTCCTGAGGGCCTGATATATACTTCAACCGATCCATGAGAAATTTACGTCTCGCACATGTTTTTCTCAATTTGCTTCAATCTTAAGGTGTGAAAAAAAAAACATCTCTTTTTTTTTTATATCATCAAAACATTTTATAATCTAACAACATTCCGGAACATGGAAGTCATGTGAATGATGAAGGTTCATCACTTCTGGAACATGATTATGAGGAAGTTGGAGGAGATGTCTCAAATCTTCCTAGATCATTCAAGCACAAAAGTTCTCACCCTCAAGAGTTGGTCATAGGTGATCTAAATAGGGGTATAACCACACAAAGGCAATATAGAGAGAATGCATTTGTCTCTCTTATGGAGCCCAAAAATATTAAGATGCACTTCTTGATGAAATTGGATCTTTGCTATGCAAGAAGAGTTAAACCAATTTGAAAGAAGTGATGTTTGGGAGTTAGTTTCCCAAACCACACGATCATCCTATTATTGGTACAAAATGGTTTTTCGTAACAAGATAGATGATCAAGATAATGTCACTAGAAACAAGGCTAGGTTAGTTGCCTAAGGATACCATCAAGAAGAAGGTATTGATTTGATGAGACATTTGCATCCGTAGCACGTCTTGAGGCTATTAGAATATTGTTAGCATATGCTTGTTTTAGGGATTTTAAAGTTTACCAAATGGATGTTAAATCCGCCTTCTTAAATGGCATTATTCAAGAAGAAGTGTATGTTGCACAACCTCCCGGGTTTGAATGTCATGATTCACCACATCATGTCTTCAAACTTAAAAAGGCTCTTTATGGCCTCAAACATGCTCCAAGAGCTTGGTACGAGAGGTTAAGTACTTTTCTTCTTAATAATGGTTTTTCAAGAGGTAAAGTTGACACTACTTTGTTTATAAAGGAACAAGGTAAAAATCAATTAATTGTTCAAGTATATGTTGATGATATTATTTTGGTGCTACTAACAATTGTCTTTGTGAGCAATTTGTTAGTCTTATGCAAGGTGAGTTCGAGATAAGCATGGTGGGCGAACTTAACTATTTCCTTGGATTACAAATCAAGCAAACCGAAGAAGGCGTGTACATTTCCCAAACCAAATACACAAAGGATTTGCTCAAAAAGTACAATTTTGGTGAAGGAAGAGAGGTAAACACTCCTATGAGCACAAGTGCCAAGCTTGACATGATGAAAAAGGAAAGCATGTCGAGGTAACCTTGTATCGTGGCATTACAGGTAGTCTACTTTATTTGACGGCTAGTAGACCCAATATTTTACATACAGTATGTTTATGTGCTAGATTTTAAAGTGATCATAGGGAGATGCATTTTATTGCGGTAAAACACATTCTTAGATATCTTAGAAGTACTTTGAAATTGGTTTATTTTATCCTAAGAATGCATGTTTTGATTTGAGAGGATATTGTGACTCCGACTATGCGGGGAGTCTAGTTGATAGAAAGGGCACATCTGGAACTTGTCAGTTTCTTGGAGATTGTCTCGTTTCTTGGTTTTCCAAGAAACAAAACAGTGTGTCTCTTTCTACAGCAGAATACGAATATGTGTTGACTGCCTCTTGTTGTGCACAGTTATTATGGATGTCTAATACATTAAATGATTATAATATTCATTTCTCCAAGGTGCCAATTTCGTGTGATAACACGTCCGCTATAAATATGCACAAAATCTCATCCAACATAGTCGGACTAAGCACATTGAAGTGAGATACCATTTCATCTGCGATTGTGTACAAAAGAACTTGGTAAGTGTGGAATTCGTTCCTACACGAGACCAATTAGCGAACATTTTCACGAAACCCTTACCTAGTGATTTTTTTGCATCTATAAGAAGTAGGTTGGGGTTGCTCAACATGGGTTGATAAAACCCATCTTGAGTTTCGAGCAAGGAAATTTTGAAATTTTAAGGTCAGTATACATAAGGCGCCTGATGTTAAAGATGTCACTCGTTCGAAGTGACATCAGGCGCTTTATGCTCATAAACACTAGCGTTCGATGTTAGATTAAGCGCTTTATCTGATTGAGTTCACTTGTTCAAAGTAACATTAAGCGCTCAATCTACATCTCCACAACCGTTCAATGTGACATTGAGTGCTTCATCCTATTTTGTGAAGTAGTTCGAAGTCACTTTAGGGCGCTTCAACCCTAATTCTTCACTGTCATTTCCGCCGGTTTCTTCAGATTTCATGCCTTTCTAGGATCATCAATTCCTGCCGCCATTACATTTTCCCACCTCTACCACAAGATCTCCCACTTCTCCCACTATTCCCACCTCTTCATCTTCCCCATTCCACACGATTTCCCACCTCTTCATCTTCCCATTCACTTCTTCTTCCCACTTCTCTCTCCCACTATCCCACTCTCCCCGTCATCTCTCTCTTTTCTCTATTACTTCCTATCACCCTTCATCTTCCTTTAATCTCCTTATAAACCTAACTCTCTTCCTTTCCTCTACTCAGTCCGAACATTTCTGCAACCCTATTCATTTCCTTCTCCTCTCAAAACCTTACTCACATTCCACCCAAATGGCTTCTGCAGGCCCATCTAAACGCCCCCGCTCCCAAAAGCGAAAGCAAACCGCTGGACATGGGATTTCAGAACCATCTGAAATCAAATCTATTCGGGAAGGGCTGACCAAGGAAAATTTTCCTTGGTTAAAGAAATTTAAACCCGAAATAAAGAAACCACCACGTCACATTGACAAAGGTGCCTATGTTTCTTTCCACTCAAATATGCTATTCGAATAATGGGTCGCAAACAATCGTCCCATCATCCTTCTGAATTGCTCAATCTCAGTAATCTCCCTGAGACTAGCAGCGCTTTTGAAATCGTTCCCTTGCTGGAACATCAAGGATGGATCTCTCTTTGGTCCAGACTTGATATGTAGAAATTCTCACGCGAGCACACCAGACTGTTCTATTCAAACTTGTGGGTCACCCCACAATCTGAGTCTCAACCTTTTTTCCTTCACACAGTTATTGACGGTACTCCTCTCAGTTTCACTGTCTCTAAAATCTGTGAAGTTTTGAGAATCCGGAATGAGGGATTAAGTGACTTCTCTGTATTTGAATGGGAGCAGCAAATACGGCGTCCGTGAGCAGGACATAAAATTCGATCTGGGGTATTTACCCTCAAAGAAGACTCAGAACATGTCATTGGTGGATCGTATTCTGCTGGCTGTGGTCACCTACTGCATCAACGGTAAGTCTACTAAAATCCAAGCAACATGGATTTCTATGTCACTTACCGTCTCAAACATCTGACCCAGTTGAATCTTGCCTGGAGCTTTATAGAAGTCATGTTTGCAGCTCTCTAAAAAGGGTCCAAAGCCTTACCTTTTGCCAATATCATCAAAATCTTGTTAAAGTCAAAAGGTATAGAAATTTCTGATGATAGATTTGGCCCAAGTTGCAAAAACGGACGTCTATGATCATTATAATATCGCCCAAGCCATTGATTCGTAAAAACAAAAGGCCACTACCATTCCTGATGATGAAGAGGTCGAGGAGAGACCTCAAGAAGCTGCTGGTGGTAGCAATTCATCTGAGTTGCTATCCCGAATTGTTGCGCTTGAACAGGACTGTTCAACAGTTGCATCTTCGTGATGCTGAGCATGAAGCTCGGCATGTGCGAAATGAACTACGCATGACTGCATTTAGAAATGCATTCATGCAGGTCTGTCCACGGGCTCTTCCCCCTAATTTTGATGATTTAGGGGGAGAAAGTGCTGGTGGTGGTGGTGCTGCTGGTGGCAGTGCTGGCGGTGGAGGTGATGCTGATGGCTCTGGAGATGTTGGAGGATCCATGGGTGGATTCACTGATTTTGCTACTAGCGTAGGTTTTGGCTTTAGTGGTTTCACACCACCAAGTGGTGGTGCTATGTAATTTTTTTGTTTGTTGATATGTGAAAATTTCAGTTGTTTCATTATTGCAAGAAAATTTGACTTGTATCTCCTATTTT
This sequence comes from Eustoma russellianum, assembly GCA_036186865.1. Taxonomy (NCBI): domain Eukaryota; kingdom Viridiplantae; phylum Streptophyta; class Magnoliopsida; order Gentianales; family Gentianaceae; genus Eustoma; species Eustoma russellianum. The sequence continues at coordinate 13,353,415 of AP025068.1, forward strand.
ATGGTGTTCAGTAAATTGATTCTTCACATTGTTCTTTCCAAGTTTTTTTTTCTTGCACTTAGTGAGGGGGAGCATTGGTTGAGGGGAGCAAACTTTAACAAGTTATGCATATTGTGAAATCATCAAAAAGAGGAAGAATGTTAAAACAAAAGTTCAAGTTTTGATGATTTGCACAATGGTGTACTTCGAACAAGTAGATTAGGCGCTTGATGTGTGGTGTTGGAAGTCCATATACTTCGAACGCTTACATTAGGCCTTAATGTACCTTGGTGGAGTCTAGTACACTTTGAACGCCTACATTAGGTGCTTCATGTGAAGTGTCTGGATGTGCGTACACTTCGAACGCCTACATTACGCGCTTCATGTGAAGTGTATGGAAGTCAGGATACTTCGAACGCCTACATTAGGCACTTCATGTGCCCTGATGAAAAGTGCGAACACTTCGAACGCCTACATTAGACGCTTCAAGTGGTACACCAAGTCAAAAGTACTTTTCCCTGAATGGGCACGTACACCCAAGTACTTTTTCTGAGAAAATATAAGATTTAGTTCGAACAAGCATGAAGGATAACATTAGGCGCTTCATGTGACTTTGAACGCCTTCAGCTGCCCACTTAAGGCGCTTAATGACTTCAAACGACTGTTCAATTTCACATTAAGTGCTCTAATCACTTCGAATGCTTGTGCTTTAAGTATATTAGGCGCTTCATGTGACCAACGTTACAAAAGGTCTTATACTTCACTTTTTAACATCAGTTGACTCTTTGTACCCTTCTCTTTTAGTGTTTTTTCACAGGTCCTTCTCTATTGAAGTTTTCAGGTTTCCTATCTTGGCATTCATTTTGAAATATCTCCAAGAATGTTGCTACATGCCAAAGGAAGATCTCCAATGATGAGGACACACCAACACAAGATGCCAAAACTCATTATTGTTAGTGCAGAGGGTTTCAAACGGGAAGAAATTTGAAGATTAATAAAAGCAAGGGTTTCTTCTCATCTTCTCCAACTTTCTACCGTTGATGCTCTAAGATTTTCTCTCAAGCTCAAGCACTCAAAATACTTGTAAACATTGTATACTTTACTTTATTGTTGAGAGTGATTATTGTAAGAAGAAGAAGAGTCTTCTTCTTGGTGAGTTAATATTGTGAGAGATTGTGTAGATTGTTGGTCAAGGAGCAAGGGTGCTTCTTGTCTGACATTTCTAGACTTTGAAGGGTTAGTTGATAGTGTGTGGTGCACTATTCTCCCTACTAAGATTTCTTTGAGGGCAAAGAAGATCTTTGGAGGCTAGACTTCAAAGGGTTAGATCTCTCGGTTGTGGTCTAGGCGTGTTGCCTAGTTTTCCAACTTGTTGGATTTTGTTTTTGATTGTTGTTTCCCCCCATAGAAATAACAATCCCCTTTTTCAAAATCCTTCTTGTGAAAAATCAAGAAGGTAGAGGAGTAGAGTCATTTGACTTGAAACTCTATACATACTTGTGTTCTTTACCTTCCTGCAAGTTTTGTTCTTCTTAAAGAACACACCCAAGTGTTGGTTGCACTTCAAAACAAAAAATATCCATACTTGGTGAACACACTATTCAACCCCCCCTTCTAGTGTGTTCTAAGGGACCTAACAAGATGAAGCCTATTCAAGATGTATGAATATGAATACAATAGGCTTTAAGAGAGAAGAAAGAAAGAAGTGTATAAAGAAGAAGTAGGCATGTTTTTGATCTTGGAAACTTGTAAGACTTGTTTGTATTTTGTTTGTTCATCTACTTCTCTCTTTTTTCAACATTGGTGCCACCCCCTATGCCTTTTCTTCCTCTTGAAAATTTTCTTTTAAGTCCTTGGAAGAATATCTTGCATCATTGTGACATTCACTTGCTACTGGCAACTCCTCATTGGATGATCATTAAGCATTTGCTTACTTGACACTCATTGATTGGATGAAAGTTGTCATCACTTGATGACTAGATAAATCTGAAAAATATACTTAAAACATGTTCCAATTAGACATAAAAATGTTGCCATACGTCTCATATTAATTCCACATAATTTGCAGGACACAATATCTCCATTATCATCCCAAAAATCGGCCAACATCATTCTCCACATGCTGCAATTTTAGCAATGTGTGATATCCAAGACAAGTTTCAAATTATTGCCATGTATGTAGTAGATTTATCCCTTGAAAATAAAGAAGAAAGGAATCATCATTTAGCATTAAAAATCTCTACTAATTTGGGAATCAAATTGGTCATCATGGAGACCATACAAGCCGCCCATATACATTCCACACATGCTGAAATTTTCAGCATGTGTGATATTTTAAATATCACCATATTATTTCCATAACATCTTTAGAACAATTGTCATTTTATCTTTCATTTAATCCATTTAATTCAAAGAAATAAATATGGCACAATCAATAGTGAAAATTCCGCCAGCCTTAATGCACACATGCTGAAATTTTCAGCATGTGTTACAAATGTGATATAGTTTGAAATGTTACCTTGTGTATCTTCTTTCTTTATGTCACCAACATTGTATACTTCATTCTTGGCCAATCAAGATACCAACAAAAGCTCCACATATGCTCCAACAAGGCTGAGTAGGCGTGTGCTATAGCTTGCACATGTGCTGAATTTTATTTTTGCAAATAGTGCACAAGAAATATACACACATGGTATGTACAATCAGCGCTTAATTGATTTTTATAGAACACTTTAAAATGTACAGATTATGCAAAAAATGTCCAGATACATGTTATATGTCATGCCAAAAATGTTCCATGTGTCGTGTTTGTAGAAAACCGAATTTTCGACGTTTGTGGATTACCCGATTTTTCTCCGATTAAATTTTAACTTTTTGCACATGTTATATATATTATATTACACATAATACACATAAATAAAACTTTAATATTCAGCACTCATGGCTGATTAAAATGGCGCCTAGCATGTGCTAAAATGTTGAATTTGAAATCTCCACAATTTGGCCTTAATTGGGGGTGATTTGTGTGTGCCAACATGGAATGATTTTATGGCTGTATATAGCATGTAAGAAACAAAATTTGTGGCTATTTTTGAAGTGTAGGTGCTGGCCATCTATATATGGCAAGTAGGTGACACGTTGACGAAGTTTCGGTATTCACCCGATACGACAATTTTGGTTAGAACCTTTTAACGTGTCGTAATAATTTTGTCATCACCATGACTTATATCATATGATATAAGACCTGAATATACTCATAAATATGAGATAAATATAGTGGTGTGACGTTAACGTATGTTCGTAGAATATAAACGTGACGGTAGTACGATGGAATATATGTGTATAGTGCCTTTTTAAAAAACAATCTGAATATATATATATATATATATATATATATATATATATATATATATATATATATATATATATAAAGGCGCGTATAATGAGAGAAAAGAAGACTTTCCATTCTTTAATTTGTTGCCTTTGTGCCTTCTCCAAATATATCACCATTTAAAGAACTACTTAGTTCATTTAAATAAGTACTTCACTTAGTGAACTAGTTTAGTTCATTAATGGTGGAACCTGAAAATAGTTCAAACACAATAAATGTTCGCCGTTTGATGTAAGATTTAACGCTTCATGGCTCGTTAGTACGGCAACATTATATATGAACTATATAAGGCAGGTTTATGCAAAACGTGTCAAGTCATAAAACATGTCATGCATTTCTTTATTACACGTTATTTAAATCATGTATTTTGTAATCACTCAAACCCCTTTTTCTCTACAATCTCCCCCTTTTGATGATTTACAAAATAATCTATGTTCATGATTCAAATTTTAACGCTCCCCCCTCCAATCATGCAAAAATTCAAATTTTGAACTTCGAATTTCGAATTTTCTCCCCCTTGATTTGTGCAATCAATCACTCTCTCCCCCTTAAATCATGTATTCTCTCCCCCTTTATTTTAGAAAGACAATCAAAAATGTTGTAAATATGAAAAGACAATCAAATCAAATCAAATCAAATCAACAGAAATCATGCCTAATTTAGATCGAAGATTTTCATACGTTGCCTGATTTAGTGCTTTTGTGAAGATGTCAGCTACTTGTGCCTCAGTGCTTGCGTGATCTATAACAATATCACCATTATTTACGTGATCACGAAGGAAGTGATAGCAGACTTCTATATGCTTTGTCTTAGAATGTAGAACGGAGTTCTTAGATAAGTTGATGACGCTCATACTATCACAATATATAGGAATCTTATTTACCATAATCCCAAAGTCAGAAAGTTGTTGTTTTAGCCATAGTAATTGTGTGCAACAAAGACTAAGTGTCATGCATTCAGCTTCAGTGGTGGATAAGGCTACGGTTGCTTGCTTTTTAGAAAACCATGAAATAAGTGAATTTCCTATAAATTGACAAGTGCCACTCGTGTTTTTCCTATCTATTTTACATCCACCATAATTCTGCGTCAGTATAGGCATGCAAGTTAAATTCACAATCTTTATCATACCAAATGCCTATGGTGGGTGTGTGCTTAATATATCGAAATATTCTTTTCACGGCATTGCAATGAGACACTTTAGGTTGACTTTAAAACGTGTACACATACATACACTGAACATGATATCAGGTCTATTAGCAGTAAGATAGAGCGAATAGCCAATCATAGACCTATATAAAGCATTATCAAAATCCTTACCATGTTCATCTTTATCTAATTTAGTGGTGACACTCATAGGGGCGGGGGACAGTTTTAAATTCTCAAAATTGAACTTTTTAATCATATCATTTATATATTTAACTTGGCTTATGTGTATACCTTTACTCGTTTGTTTAATCTGCAAGCCAAGAATGTAATTTAATTAACCAAGCATAGACATTTCCAATTCGGATTTCATGCAAGTCTCAAAATCTTCAACAAGTTTATGAGAGGTGGAGCTAAAAATGATGTCATCAACATAGATTTGAATGATTAGTAAATCCAATTTATCTTGTTTTAAAAATAGAGTACTATCTATAGTGCCTCTTTTAAAACCATTTTAGCAAAACAATCATACCATGCTCTAGGCGCTTGCTTTAAACCATATAGTGCCTTCTTTAGTTTGTACACGTGATCGGGATGTTTCGAATCTTCAAAACTGGGTGGTTGTTTCACGTATACTTCTTCTTGTATAAATCCATTTAAGAATGCACTTTTCACGTCCATTTGATAAAGTTTAAAACCTTTATGCAAGCAATAGCAAGTAAAAGTCGTATGGCTTCTAAGCGTGCTACGGGTGCAAATGTTTCATCATAATCTATTCATTCTTCTTGGTTATATCCTTGTGCTACAAGTCTAGCTTTGTTTCTAACAACTTTTCCTTCTTCATTCATTTTATTTCTAAACACCCACTTTGAGCCTATTATAGTATTATCTTGTGGTCGTGGCACTAAATCCCATACATCATTTCTTACAAATTAATTAAGTTCATCACTGCATAGCACCAATCCAAGAAGAATCACTCAAAGCATCAACACATTTTTAGGTTCAATTTCGGATATCATGGCATGAAATTGATTTATTTCATCCACATTTATTCTTCTACGTGGTCGCACACCATGAGTGATATCGCCTATAATGAGATCATGTGGGTGATCTCTATGCCATCTTGGTTGATTATTTTCTACGTTCTCATACATTTCTAAGTGATCATGCATTTCTAATGTATCATGCATTTCTATTGTATCATGCGTGCCATTATCATCATTCAACACGGGTTTTAATTCAAAATCATCGTCATATTCTTTATCTTTATCAATCTCACCAAATTTATTAAACTTCACATGAATGGATTCTAGAAATTTCCTAGTGATGGGATCATAACATCTATATGCTTTTGATTTCACAGAATACCCAACAAAGATGCATTCAATTGATTTAAATTCAAACTTATCAAATTATCTTCCTATTTAAAGCAAAGCATTTGCAACCAAACAAACGAAAATAATCAATTTTAGGCATGCGATCATTTAATATCTCATAAGGCGTTTTATTTATTTTCTTTCTAATAGACAACAGATTAACTATATAGCGTGCACAATTTACGGCTTCCGCTCACAAAAATCTAGAAAATTTATTTTCACATAACATGGTTCTAGCTATTTCTTGTAGCGCCCTATTTTTTCTTTCTACTACTCCATTTAATTGTGTAGTTCTAGGTGGCAAAAACTCGTGTTTGATTCTTTTTTCTTTGTAAAATGCAATCATGTCCTTGTTTTTAAATTCACCACCTCTATCGCTTCAAATTTTTTTTACATTGAAACCATATTGATTTTCAAGTTATTTTATTAGTTTCGCAATCTCAATGGTGCTATCATCTTTATGGGCAAGAAACAAAGTCCAAGTATAACGAGAAAAATCATCAACAATCACACATGCATAATGACGTCCACCGAGACTCGTAGTGCGACTAGGACTAAACAAATCAATGTGTAATAATTCTAAAACTCTAGTCGTGCTTATTTCATTTTTAGGTTTATGTGACTCGCGTGTTTGTTTGCTTTTTATGTAAGATTCACACAACTGAAAGTTGTCTAAATCAAGTGTACGCAATCCTCATATTAGGTTTTTTCGTTGGAGTTTTTCAAGTGTAGAAATGCCAATGTGTCCTAAACATCTATGCCACAAATTTACGTTAGGTTCATTTGACATGAAACACTTAACCTTAGCATCTAAGATGTCATCCATAGAAAGTGTAAAGATGTTTCCTTCCTGTTTTCCTTTTAAAACTGTTTCTCTATTTTTTTTTATTATATTGCAATATGGATGAGTAAAACACACATCAAACTCATTGTCAATAAGTTGTGAGATGCTAAGAAGATTATAGGATAAGTTGCTTACCAAAAAGACGTTGGAAATTTGAAGGGTGCTTGGGCTTCCGATTGTACCTTTTCCGATTATCCTTCCATCATTGTTGTCTCCAAAAGTCACGGATCTGCCTTTTGTGACCTTTCTCAACTTTGTGAACAAGCTTGGTCACCCGTCATGTGACTCGAGCAACCACTGTCAAGGAACCATTTGATAGATGTATCTTTTGATGTGTGGGTTCTCTGCAATGTATAAAAATGATTTAGGTACCCTTTTAATATTGGGTCCTTACGAGTTAGTTATACACCTCTTAGTAAAAGTACCTTTGGGTACCCGTACTTGGGTGATCCTTCTCAATCTAGCAAATTGTTGTAGAAATAAGAGGGTTTGAGTGATTTCAAAATAAGAAATTTGAATGCATATATATATATATATATATATATATATATATATTATATATATATATATATATAATATATATATATAAACGTGCATAAGTGTACATGTGTGCATGATAACTTGCCATTACTTGCCTTATTTAGCTTATATATTATGTTGCCGTACTAACGAGCCATGAAGCATTAAAGCTTACATCATATGGCAAACATTTGTTGTGTTTATACTATTTTCAGGTGTCACCATTAATGAACTAAATTAGTTCATTAAGTGAAGTACTTAGTTTAATAAACTAAGTAGTTCATTAAAGGAAG
>AP025068.1:13360969-13374292 GCA_036186865.1 Eustoma russellianum
TTTTGTTACCCTTTATTAGGTGATTGATTAGAAGAAGATATGGTAAGGGTTTGAATATTATTTAATTAAATAAATAGTGATATGTTACAAGTTACATGCTGAAACATTTCTCAGCATGTGTATGACTTAGCTGGCCAAATTCTAGCACTAAAATGTGTCCAAGTTCATCTTTTAATTGGTAGCAATACTTAACATATATTGTTGATTCATTTTTATGGTGAAAAATCAAAGAATAATGGGTATTATTTTGAAAGAAATGGAAGGTTGCACATGCTGAAAAATTCAGCATGGCAAGGAACTTTATGGGCGATTTTTAGGTTTGAAAAGGGAAGGATTTGTTGGTCTTGCAATTTATGGTGTATCTCTTGACTTATGGTATGATTTTATGATTGATATTGACACATGTTTAAAGTGTTAATCTCAGATTTTTTCCATGTCATCATGTTGACAACATTGAGCCAATAAAGAGGTGCCAAGTAAGCAAAGACTAAATGATGATCCAATAGAATGATGCCAAGCAAGCAAGGCATTGTCACAATGATGTCTTACACTCTCTCAAGCACTTAAAAGGAATTTTCAAGAGGGGAGAAGGCTCCTAGGGGACGGCTGCCACAATTAAAAGAAGAAGAGGAGAGCAAACAAAAACAAGAACAAGAATTGCATTTCTAAAGAGATCAAATAGCCAAGCTCTTCTTCTCCTACATCTTCTTTCTTTCTCTTTTCTTGTAAATCCTATTGTATTCATATTCTTTCAATCTTGAATAGGCTTCATATAAACCACCATTCATTCATCTTTGTAAAAAGATTGATCAGGTGTGATCAATCTTCATTCTAGCGAGGTGGTGGTGTTCGTGTGAATTGTACTCGACATACAAGGTTTGTAAAGGGTTGGAGTTAAGGTGTAACTCTATCAACCCTGCGGTAGGTGTACTTGCGTGTGGTGTGATTAGTGTGATGAACCAAGGAAGGTGTTCTTGAAGACTGGAGTAGGGTTGTTTATAACCGAACCAGTATAAAATTCTTGGTGCCATTTACTTTCTGCATTTACGTTTTCAGTTACTGCACTGTTTATACTTCTTGTTCACGTTCGTAAAAATAGTAAACGATTTTTAAAAATTACGAAAATTTCCAGAAACATACTTACACGTTCTAGGGTTAATTTGGCACAAGTGTCAATCCTTTTGGACAAGTATAAGTCAACTAAACATCAAAAGTTCTGAGACTAGTGCAGTCTGATTTTCAGACTTGCAAAGGTTGAGACTTTGATTGTATTTGACCTACTTCCCAAAAGAATTTTTCAAAAACTGTTTCAACCCATCTAAATATATATATAAGGAGTTATTGGTCAAAATTTAAGAGCATTTGGACTTTCACACAAATAGGAATTAGTTTTTCAAACCATCTACCGTTTCTGGCAGATTTGCACAATCTGAGTACCAACGGTTTTTGAAGGGGTTAAAGGTTGAATTTTAATTTGAAATTTTTAGGGGACCCTCATAACATCTGAGGCTAAGTTCTCTCAAAATTGCATAATTTTTGGAGACCTCTAACCTAGTTTTAAAAACGTTTTAAAACTGGTCCTGAAAACGGAATCTGTTTTCAGAACTTGAATTGGTTAGGTTTAAAGAAATTTTAAAAACCATTTTCCGCACCATCTATTCAACCCCCCCCTTCTAGTGGTGCCTTGCAGATCCTACAAGTGGTATCAGAGCGCAGGAATACTCACTACAAGGAATCCAACGATTCAGTGAGATGGCATCCACAAATCTCAAAACCGAACAAGAAGGTATGTCGAGCCAAAGGCCTCCACTTTTTGACGGTGAGTCTTTATTCAATGGAAACTTAGGATGAAACTTTTTCTTATGGCTATAGATATAGATCTTTGGTCAATAATTGAAGATGGTCCATATGTCCCATCTAATGTATCCACTGTAGACGGAGTTACTTTAGAAGTTATTAAAACTAGACAAGATATATAGTGATGATAAAAGAAACTTAGTATGAATGCTAGGGCATGCAATTGCTTTAAAGGATTAAGTAAGAGTGAGTCTAGTTATGTGTCAAATTGTTCGAGTGCACAAGAAATGTGGAGAATTCTAGAAATGAAACACGAAGGCACGAGTCAAGTAAAAGAGTCAAAAATTAATATGCTCATGTCTACTCTTGAGTCTTTTAAATTGTTGCCTAATGAGTCGATTGTAGATATGGATCTTCGTTTAACTAACATCTATAACTCTCTTGAGTCTCTTGGTAAGGCTTTTACTACGCAGGAAAAGGTACAGAAAGTCCTACGAAGCCTTCCTTCGGAATGGGACCCTAAAGTGACTGCTATAGAAGAAAGCAAGGAAACCAAATCAATAAAGATGGAAGAACTAATTGGTCACTCAAAGTTTATGAAAACAAACTTACTATTCGGAAATCGGAATCATCTAAACAAGGTAAAACAATTGCTTTTAAATCAAATGAATACGTCTCCCCTCCTCCGATCACGTATGATAGTGATTCCGAATCGGATAATGATGATTTAATCCTATTGGCTAAAGGACTAAGAAGATTCATGAGAAAGTCATTTAGAAATAAAAACAAGGGCACTACATCTAAGAGAAATAAAAACAAGTCAAATGATAAGGACATTAAATGTTATGAATGCGGCAAACTCGGACACTTATCATATGACTGCCCAAACAAAGAAAAGCAAACTAATACCCTGACAAGGAGCGGAAAAAAATAGACTCGTCTCAGATCCTAAACAAAGGAAACGTGCACTAAAGGCCTCCACATGGAGTGACTCATCAGATTCTGAAACTGAGACCGAAGAGGAGACCGCTCAAGTTTGCTTTGCTTCAAAGGCATCTAATGAGGTATCATCTGATTCTGACTCTGACTCTGAACCTTCTTATGATGATCTTTTTAGTCAGTATCTTGAATTGCATAAATTTACTAAGACTCTCGCTAAAGAAAAGAAACGTTTAATTGAAGACAAGAAACTGTTAGAATCTTCTAACGAGAATCTTGTCGCTCAATTAAGCGATTCAAAGAAAGAGTCTTCATGTGTCATCACTGCATTGAAAACCGAGATCTCATCATTAACTCTCAAAATAATGAAATGAAATCCGAGATTTCAAATTTGAAATCAAGGAATACGATTTAGAGAAAATGATGAAACAATTGATACAGGGTCAAACATGCTGCATCGCATCATATTATCGCAAAAGCATGACAGTGACAAAACTGGATTGGGATACGTTGATACTAACGAAGTATCAACCAAACCAACCAAGTTTGTTGTGTCTAAGAAAGTAGACACCCCTAAGCCTCAAGTGGCGTCTAAGATGACGCAAAAAGCGCCCCTTCCACACGCCCCACTCCCTCATATCATGTGAAATATAACGTTGTACCATATAGATATGAAGAAAAGAACAATGCATACACGAAATACATATCATCCACGCACTACGCACACACACACGGACATATCAAAAGCGTCCTTCATTCAATGAGTATAGAGGAGTCCTTGGGCAAAGACCCAAAGTACATGCACCACATGTATATTATATCGCACCTTCATCTACATTCTTGCCATTTGATAGACCGAGAAGGATCACCCAAGTATGGGTACCGAAAGGTACCTTTACCAAAAGGTGATTAACTAACTCGAAAGGACCCAAAATTAAAAGGGTACCTAAATCACCTTTTCACATTGCAGGGAACCACACATCGAAAGACAATCAATAAAGTGGTTCCTTGACAGTGGTTGCTCGAGGCACATGACGGGTGACCCGAGCCTGTTCTCCAAATTAAAGAAGGTCACAAAAGGCGGATCCGTGACCTTTGGAGACAACAATGGGCAAGATCATTGGAAAAGGTACGATTGGCAATCCGAATACACTTCAAATCTCCAACGTATTTTTGGTAAGCAACTTATCTTACAATCTTCTTAGTATTTCTCAATTTGTTGACAATGGTTTCAATGTGTGTTTTACTCACCCTTATTGCAATATAATAAATAAAAAATGGAGAGAGAAACCGTTTTAAAAGGAAAACAGAGAGGAAATATTTTTACGCTATCTTTGGATGATGTAGTAGACGCTAAAGTTAATGTTTATGTCAATGAACCCAATGTGAATTTGTGGCATAGACGTTTAGGACACATAGGTATTTCCACACTAGAAAAATTGCAACGAAAGAACCTAGTACGGGGATTGCCTACGCTTGATTTAGACAACTTTCAGTTGTGTGAATCTTGCATAAAAGGCAAACAAACACGTGAGTCACTTAAGCCGAAAAATGAATAAGCACGACTAGAATACTAGAACTATTGCATATCGATTTGTTTGGTCCTAGTCGCACTACAAGCCTTGGTGGGCGTCACTATGCATGCGATTGTTGATGACTTTTCTCGTTATACTTGGACTTTATTTCTTGCACATAAGGATGATAGCGCCGTAGAAATTGCTAAATTAATTAAACAACTTGAAAATCAATACGGTGTAAATGTGAAAAGAATAAGAAGCGATAGAGGCGGTGAGTTTAAAAATAAAGAGATGATTTCGTTTTGTGAAGAAAAAGGAATTAAACATGAGTTTTCGCCACCTAGAACTCCACAATTAAATGGAGTAGTAGAAAGAAAGAATCGCACACTACAAGAAATCGCTAGAACCATGCTTTGCGAAAATAAATTGCCTAGATTTCTGTGGGCGGAAGCCGTAAATTGTGCATGCTATATTGTAAATCGCCTATCTATAAGAAAGAAAATAAACAAGACGCCTTACGAAATTTTGAATGATCGCATGCCTAAGATTGATTATTTTCGTGTGTTTGGATGCAAATGCTTTGTCTTGAATACAAAAGATAATTTAGATAAATTTGAATCCAAATCAATTGAGTGCATTTTTGTTGGGTATTCCATAAATTCAAAAGCATATAGATGTTATGATCCTCTCACTAGACAAATCATAGAATCTATTCATGTTAAATTCAATGAATTTGGAGATATTGATAAAGATAAGGAATATGACGATGATTTTGAATTGAAACCCGTTTGGATGAAGATAATGATTCTTTTGATATGCATGAGATGAATGAGACACTAGAAATGCATGATCATATAGAGATGCATGATAACTTTAGAAAATCATCAACCAAGATGGCATAGAGATCACCCACATGACTCATCATAGGCGACATCACTCAGGTGTGCGACCACGTAGAAGAATCACTTCGATGAAATAAATGAATTTCATGCTATGATTTCTGAAATTGAGCCCAAAAATGTGCATGATGCTTTGAGTGATTCATCTTGGATTGATGCTATGCATGACGAACTTAATCAATTCGTTAGAATGATGTATGGGATTTAGTGCCACGACCACAAGATAAGACAATAATAGGCACAAAGTGGGTATTTAGGAACAAAATGAAGAATAGAAGGAAAGGTCGTTAGAAATAAAGCCAAGACTCGTAGCTCAAGGAGTATAATCAAGAAGAATGAATAGACTACGATTGAAACATTTGCACCCGTAGCACGTTAGAGAGCTATACGACTCTTACTTGCTATTGCTTGCATGAAAAAGATTTTAAATTGTATAAATGGAGGTCAAAAGTGCTTTTCTAATACGGCTTCATACAAGCAGAATTATACGTGAAGCAACCCACCGGTTTTGAAGATTTGTTGAAACATCCAGATCACGTGTACAAACTAAAGAAGGTACTATATGGCCTAAAGCAAGCGCCAAGAGCATGGTGATATGATCGTTTTTGCTACTTTCCTTTTAGAGAAAATAATTTTAAACGCGGTACTATAGATAGTACACTATTTTTGAAAACAAGAAACATTCAGATTTACTTATTATTCAAATCTACGTAGATGACATTATTTTTCGGTTCTAACCTCACATAGAACTCGTTAAAGATTTTGAAATTGTATGAAAGCTGAATTTTGAAATGTCTATGGTTGCGTGAACTTAATTATTTTCTTGACTTGCAGATTAAGCAACGAGTAAAGGCAATTCATATAGGTCAAGCTAAGTATGTAAATGACATGATCAAGAAGTTCAATTTTGAAAATTTGAAAACCATCCTCCACGCCTATGAGTGTCACTACTAAATTAGACAAAGACGAACATGGTAAAGACGTTGATAATGGATTATATCGATCTATGATAGGTTTCTTACTATATTTAACTGCTAGTAGGCCTGACATCATGTTTAGCGTATGCATGTGTGCTCGTTTTTCAAAGTCAACCTAAGGTGTCACACTTAATGCGGTAAACAAAGAATTTTCCGTTATATTAAGCACACGCCCACCTTAGGTATTTGGTATGATAAGGATTCTACATTTGACTTACAAGATTACACTGATGCAGATTATGGTGGCTGAAAGATAGATAGAAAAAGCACGAGCGGAACTTACCAATTTATAGGAAATTCCCTTATTTCATGGTTTTCCAAAAAGCAAGCAAGTGTTGCTTTGTCCACTACTGAGGCTGAGTATATGGCTCTTAGCCTTGTTGCACACAGTTGTTGTGGATAAAACAACAACTTTCGGAATTTGGAATTACGTAAATAAAATTCCTAATATTGTGATAGTATGAGTGCAATAAATTTGTCTAAGAACCCCGTGTTACACTCTAAGGCTAAGCATATAGAAGTTCGCTATCACTTTCTTCGTGATCACATTAACATTGGTAATATTGTCATAGATCACGTACGCACAGAATCACAAGTAGCGGACATATTTACAAAGGCCTTAAATCAAGCCACATATGAATCTCTTCGTTCTAAATTAGGCATGATTCCCATTGATGTGATTAATGTGATATTATTTGATTACTTTCCTTTTGACAGGAATCTTTGATTACTTTCCAAAATAAAGGGGGAGAGAGCAGCATGATTTACAGTGGAGAGAGAGATTTAAGGGAGAGAGAGACTGATTGATCACTGATTGATCTTATTGCATGAATCAAGGGGAGCCGAGAGAGATTTAAGGGGGAGAGAGACTGATTGATCACTGATTGATCTTAATTGCATGAATCAAGGGGGAGCCGGATTTGAAATTCGAAATTCAAATTTCAAATCTGTGCATAGTTCAAGGGGGAGAGATAGCACTTAAATCATGTACACAAGTTATTTTGAAAATCATCAAAAGGGGGAGATTGTAGAAATAAGAGGGTTTGAGTGATTTCAAAATAAGAAATTTGAATGCATATATATATATATATAAACGTGCATAAGTGTACATGAGTGCATGATAACTTGCCATTACTTGCCTTATTTAGCTTATATATTATGTTGCCGTACTAACGAGCCATGAAGCATTAAAGCTTACATCATATGGCAAACATTTGTTGTGTTTATACTATTTTCAGGTGCCACCATTAATGAACCAAATTAGTTCATTAAGTGAAGTACTTAGTTTAATAAACTAAGTAGTTCATTAAAGGAAGATTCATTTGGAAAAGGCACAAAGGCAACAAGGCTAAGGAAGGAAAGTTTTCTCCTCCTCTCCTCATTAATATATACACACGCCTATACATATATAAATGTATATATTTTCAGATTTTTTTGAAAAAGGCACATACACATGTATTCCAACGTACTACCGACACGTTATATTTTTCATACGTATGTTAATGTCACACCACTATACTTAGCTCATATTTATGAGTATATTCAGGTCTTATATCATATGAATAAGATATGGTGATGACAAATTAAATACGACACGATAAAAGGTTCTAAACCGAAATTTGTCGTATCGGGCGAATACCGAAACTTCGCCAACGTGTCACGTACTTGCCATAAATAAATGGCCAGCCCATATACATCAAAAATTGATGATAATTTCGTAATATACATGATTTATTCAGCCAAAAATACTTTCCATGTTGGCACACACAAATTACTCCACATTTAGGCCAAAATGTGAAGATTCCAATTTTAATTTTGTCACATGTTAATGGTACCACTTTAAACCAGCCAAGTGCTGAGATTTAAAGTATATATATATATATTATGTATAACATAATATATATATCATGTGCAAAATTTGGAATTTAAATTAGAGAAAAATCGGGTAATCGATAAATATCGAAAATTCGGTTTTCTGCGCACATAACATGGAACGTTTTTCTTGTACATCATGTGACACGTATCTAGACACTTTTTAAATATGATATACATCTTAAAGTGTTCTAGAAAATTAAATTAAGCGCTGATTGGAATATTACATGTGTGTATTATTAAATGTGCACTATTTTACAAAGTTAACAAAAATAAATTTCAGCATATGTATATACATCTTCCAACGTACATACAGCTGAGATGGAGCACATGTGGAGCCTTGTTGGCATATTGATTGGTCAAAGATCAATCATACAATGTTGGTGAATCAAAGAGAGAAGCTACAAAAGGTAAGAATTCAACATATATCTCTCTTATGTCACATGCTGAAAATTTCAGCATACTAACCTTAAAGTGGCTGATTTTATGATGTTTAATGTGACCTATTTTGTTACCCTTTATTAGGTGATTGATCAGAAGAAGATATGGTAAGGGTTTGAATATTATTTAATTAAATAAATGGTGATATGTTACAAGTTAAGGGTTTGAATATTATTTAATTAAATAAATGGTGATATGTTACAAGTTACATGCTGAAAAATTTCTCAGCATGTGTATGACTTAGATGGCCGAATTCTAGCACTAAAATGTGTCCAAGTTCATCTTTTAATTGGTAGCAATACTTAACATATATTGTTGATTCATTTTTATGGTGAAAAATCAAAGAATAATGGGTATTATTTTGAAAGAAATGGAAGGTTGCACATGCTAAAAAATTCAGCATGGCAAGGAACTTTATGGGCGATTTTTAGGTTTGAAAAGGGAAGGATTTGTTGGTCTTGCAATTTATGGTGTATCTCTTGACTTATGGTATGATTTTATGATTGATATTGGCACATGTTTAAAGTGTTAATCTCAGATTTTTTCCATGTCATCATGTTGACAACATTGAGCCAATAAAGAGGTGCCAAGTAAGCAAAGACTAAATGATGATCCAATAGAATGATGCCAAGCAAGCAAGGCATTGTCACAATGATTTTTTACACTCTCTCAAGCACTTAAAAGGAAATTTTCAAGAGGGGAGAAGGCTCCTAGGGGACGGCTGCCACAATTAAAAAGAAGAAGAGGAGAGCAAACAAAAACAAGAACAAGAATTGCATTCTAAAGAGATCAAATAGCCAAGCTCTTCTTCTCCTACATCTTCTTTCTTTCTCTTTTCTTGTAAAGCCTATTGTATTCATATTCTTTCAATCTTGAATAGGCTTCATATAAACCACCATTCATTCATCTTTGTAAAAGATTGATCATGGTGTGATCAATCTTCATTCTAGCGAGGTGGTGGTGTTCGTGTGAATTGTACTCGACATACAAGGTTTGTAAAGGGTTGGAGTTAAGGTGTAACTCTATCAACCCTGCGGTAAGGTGTACTGCGTGTTTGTGATTAGTGTGAACCAAGGAAGATGTTCCTTGAAGACTGGAGTAGGTTGTTTATAACCGAACCAGTATAAAATTCTTGGTGCCATTTACTTTCTGCATTTACGTTTCAGTTACTGCACTGTTTATACTTCTTGTTCACGTTCGTAAAAATAGTAAACGATTTTCAAAAATTACGAAAATTTCCAGAAACATACTTACACGTTCTAGGGTTAATTTGGCATAAGTTTCAATCCTTTTGGACAAGTATAAGTCAACTAAACATCAAAAGTTCTGAGACTAGTGCAGTCTGATTTTCAGACTTGCAAAGGTTGAGACTTTGATTCTATTTGACCTACTTCCCAAAAGAATTTTCCAAAACTGTTTCAACCCATCTAAATATAATATATAACGAGTTATTGGTCAAAATTTCAGAGCATTTGGACGTTCACACAAATAGGAATTAATTTTTCAAAACCATCTACCGTTTCTGGCAGATTTGCACAATCTGAGTACCAACGGTTTTTGAAGGGGTTAAAAGTTGAATTTTAATTTGAAATTTTTAGGGGACCCTCATAACATCTGAGGCTAAGGTCTCTCAAAATTTCATAATTTTTGGAGACCTCTAACCTAGTTTTAAAAACGTTTTAAAACTGGTCCTGAAAACAGAATCTGTTTTCAGAACTTGAATTGGTTAGGTTTAAAGAAATTTTAAAAACCATATTTTCCGCACCATCTATTCAACCCCCCCCCTTCTAGTGGTGCCTTGAAGATCCTACAATTGTAAGAATATAGATGAAGGAGCGATGTAGTAGACATGTGGTGAGTGGACTTTAGGCCTTTGGCCGAGAACTCCTCTATGCGCATCGTATGGTGTTCGTTTTTGATATGTCCTCGTGTTGGTGTGCATAGTGCGTGATCTAGATGGATGGAACGAATGTCATGTATGCATCACTTGTTTCTTCTCATATCTATATGGCACATAATTATATTTTGCATGATATGAGGAAGGAGTATGACAAGATGAAGGGAGAGGGGGTCTTTGCGTCATCTTAGACGCCGTGTTTACTTTCGGTGTGTCTACATTCTTAGACAAGACAAATTTGGTTGGTTTAATGGATACTTCATTTGTCTCAATGTATCCTAATCCAGTTTTATCACTATCATGTTTTTGTGATAAAATAATGCGATCTAGCATGTTAGATCTCGTATCAAACTGTTTCATCATTTTCTCTAAGTCTGTATTCCTTGATTTCAAATTTGAAATCTCGGATTTTATTTCATTGTTATGTGTTGTCAATGATGTGATCTCTAATTTTAATGCATTTATGATGCATGATGACTCTTCTTTTGATCGTTTCATTGAGCAACAAGATTTGTGTTAGAAGATTCTAACAACTTCTTGTCTTCAATTAATCGCTTCTTTTCTTTTACGAGAGTCTTAGTGAATTTATGCAATTCTAAATACTGACTAAAAAGATCATCATATAAAGGCTCAGAGTCAGAATTAGAGTCAGAAGATACCTCGTTTGATGCTTTGGATACAAAGTATACTTGTGCAGTTTTCTCTTATGTATCAGTCTCAGAATCCGATGTGTCACTCCAAGTGGAGGCCTTGAGAGCTCTTTTCTTTTGCTTAGGTTCTGAGACGAGTCTATTTTTGTTCCGATCCTTGTCAAGGTGTTTGTTTGTTTGCTTGTCCTTATTAGGGCAGTCATATGATAGATGTCCAAGTTTACCGCATTCGTAGGATTTAACATCCTTGTCATTTGTTTTATTCTTATTTCTTTTAGTGGAAGTAGCCTTAGGTTTGTTCTTAAATGATTTTCTCATGAATTTTCTAAAGCATTTAGCCAATATAATTAAGTCATCGTTGTCTGATTCAGAATCACTATCATCTACGTGATCAGAAGAAGTAGAGATGTATTCATTTGATTTAAAGGCAATGGTCTTGTATTGATGATGATTCTGACTTCCTTATAGTGAGTTTGTTCTCATATTCCTTAAGTGATCCAATTAGTTCTTCCATTTTAATTTATTTGGTTTCTTTGCTCTCCTCTATAGACGTCACTTTAGGGTCCCATTCGGATAATAGGCTTCGTAATACCTTTCGGACCTTTTCCTGCATAGAGAAGGCTTTGCCAAGAGACTCATGAGAATTGTAAATGTTTGTCAAGTGTAGATCCATATCAACAATAGACTCATTTGGCAATAATTTAAATGACTCAAGTGTGGACATAAACATGTTGATTTTGGACTCTTTTACTTGACTAGTCCCTTCGCGTTTCATCTCAAGAATTCTCCATATTTCTTGAACACTAGAGCAATTAGACACATAGCTAGATTCACTTTTACTTAGCCCATTTAGAAGTAATTGCATAGCCCTAGCGTTCATGCTCAGTCTCTTTTTATCATCACTGGTATACTCTTGTTTAGGCTTAACAACCTCTAGTGTGACTCCATCTACAGTGGATAATTTTGACGGAACAAATGGATCATCTTCTATGATGGACCATAGATCAATATCAATGGCCATAAGAAAAAGTTTCATTCTTAACTTCCATTGAATAAAAGACTCATCGTCGAAAAAAGGAGGCCTTTGACTAGACATACCTTCTTGCTCGGTTTTGAAGTTTGTGGTTGTCATCTCACTTAAATCGTTGGATCCTTTTGTTGTGAGTGTTCATGCTCTCTGATACCACTTGTAGGATCTACAAGGCATAACTAGAAGGGGGGGTTGAATAGTGGATGCGGAAAATGTGGTTTTTAAAATTGTTTTAGACCAAAAATTCAACTTCTTAAAATAGTTTCAGTTTTCTGGACCGGTTTTGAGACATTTTGAAAACTATGTTACAGATATTTAAAAATTCTGAAATTTAATGAGATCTTAGTCTCAGATGTTCTGAGTATCTCTTAAAAAATTTAAAATTAAAATTAAACCTTTAACCCTTTTAAAAATCGTTGGTGGTCAGATTGCAAATCTGCCAGAAACGGTAGTCCGATTTGAAAAATTAATTCCAATTAAACCGTGACTCCAAATGCTTTGAAAATTTCATGACTAACCCCTTATTAGGTTTATTTTAATTGGGTTGAAACATTTCTGAAAAATTCTTTTGGGAAGTTAGTCAAATACGTTCAAAGTCTCAACCTTTGCAAGCCTGAAAATCAAATTATACTAGTCTCAGAACATTTGACGTCTGAATGACTTATACTTGTCCAAAAGGGTTGAAACTTGTGCCAAAAGAACCTTAAGATGTGTGGCTATGTTTTTTTAAAGTTTCGTGATTTTTGAAGTTCGCTTACTATTTTTAAGAATGTGATAAAAATGATGCACTGTGCTGGAAATTGAAAGTAAGTGTTGAAAAGTAAAGAACACAAGGAATTTTATACTAGTTCGGTTAAATCAACCTACTGCAGTCTTCGAGGACACCTTCCTTGGTTATCACTAATCACAAAACACAAACAACACCTTACCACATAGGGTTGATGGAGTTAGACACCAAGTCCAACCCTTTACAAACCTTGTAAGTGATTACAACGATCACGAACACTACCACCTAGCAGATGCAAGATTGATCACACGTTGATCAATATTTTACAACAATATTGAATATATGGTGGTATAGATGAAGCCTATTCAATATGTATGAATATGAATACAATAGGCTTTAAGAGAGAAGAAAGAAAGAAGTGTAAAAAGAAGAAGTAGGCACATTTTTGATCTTGGAAACTTGTAAGACTTGTCTTGTATTTTGTTTGTTCTCCTTCTTCTCCTTTTATCAACATTGGTGCCGCCCCTCTATGCCTTTTCTTCCTCTTGAAAATTATCTTTTAAGTCCTTAGAAGAAT